>JAMJFZ010002112.1:0-81088 GCA_026225945.1 Cricetomys ansorgei
TATGGTAGGTCACAGAGACTGGGATGTAGGGGACTCACAGGCTAGGGAAATGTACCCAGTGGGCACAAATGTACCCAGGAGTGAATATAAGTACTGGGTTGTCATCTCACAATGAGATAAGTACATGCCAGAAGACAGAAATTCCAATGTTTCTACTATAAAGAAATAGGTGTTAAAAGAGAAAGATTTGATGACCATAAATAGGTACAATTTTAATGCTTGTATTTATCAGCTAAAATAAATTTCAATTAAAATTTATATGATCTAAATGGGGCATGGTAGTGTACACCTCTAATCTCAGCACGTGGGAGGTAAAGGCAGAAAGATTTCAAGTTCTAGGCCAGTTTGCATTCCATGAGACTTCGTCTCAAAAAAAAAAATATATATATAATAAAACAAAACATACACATGAATACACACACACGGACACATATATATATACACATACATACACTCCATGAATGAGTGTATGTGTGTGTGATTTAAAAGTGTATCTTTCTATACTTTCATTATGAAAGACTTCCCAAGAGTCATTATAGGCTGAAACCTGTTCAATAGGATAATGTGGATACTGTTTGGCTCTCCAAGATGGTGTTGGAGGGACATTGGTGACTGGAAACACTCAGAAAAAAGAAAAAGTCCTGTATCAAGCAGTGTTTTTAATCACCTCAGAATGAAACTGGTTCCATTATTTTAAAACACCAAGTGTTTCTATATATTTTGCATGGTATTTCATTTGTGTAACTTTTATTTTTATTTCTCAAAATCCAGATAAATCTTCTCATCCCTCATCAAGGGAACTTCTCTTTGCAACAGAGACTGTTGCAAAAATACACAACCTATCAAAATAGAGTTGTGGAGCCCAGTCTCAGTGGATACAGCTACAAAACAGTCCACACCAAAGACACATGGAGCAATGCAGAAGAGAGGGCAGAAACACTGTAAGAGCCAGAGAGAGGGTCAGAGAGTTTTCTCTGAGATTGTGTCTCCCAGTAATGTCAGAAGCTATACAGAAGAAGTCTCACCAAAAGTAACAGAACTGTCTAAACATGAACTGAGCAAGGACAATAACAACAAACATGCCAGAGTAGATAGGAGAAATCCACTAGATCTCCTTTGTGTAGATCTCTATACAAAAGAACTACCGGCAACTAAGGAATGCTGAGAGAGAGAAGAAATCGTCTTCTCAAGGGAGGAACACACCAACCATTTATCCAATAACAAATAGTCAGCCCGGAAAGCATACATATGAATAACATGATACAGACTGAGCAGGTTATATTTAAGGATATATGTATATCCATGTATATATATTCATTTAACAACAATTAAATAAGGAGGCCATGAGTTTGAAAGAAAGCAAGGAGGAGTATATGGGAAGTTTTGAGGGAGGAAAGGGAAGGGAGAGTTGATGTAAGTATAATCTCAAAAAATTTTTAAATGAAGAAAATAATCTTGTTAGTGGGATGTGGTCTTAACTAAGTGGGGAGTTTGTAGTTTTCCAGTTTCACGGTTCAAGCATTTCAGCTCTGTGGGTCAATGGTGCTCTCACTTCTCTCAGGCACAGTACAAAGGGTGAGTCGCACTTAAAGGCAATGTTTCTTATCCTAAAGGCCCATGACAAAGACCATGACTCAGCCTGTGTCCTCTGCCACTCACTATGAAGCAGAGGCCACACTAACTTTTGCCAATACAATGGCGCCTAAGAACAAGATTTTAGTGAACATGACTGCATTTTATTTTTCAAATAAAAATGTGTTGTTATCTCAAAGTCTCATTCAAAGGAACTTCTGCTTCTCAGATGGTAATTATCTGAAGTCAGAGAACCACCAAGAAAAAGGAGATGAGTGTTGAGTATGTTCTAGCTACTGGGTGAGGTTCCTGGAATAACATGCATGAGCTATATTTTAGCACGCACGAAATCTGGAATCAATGCAGGAATATTTGAAAAACATCAAAAATTAAAAACGCTTTTTTTCAAATGGGGCCTTGTAGTACAGTTGGTCTTAAACTGACAATTCTCCTGCCTCAGCCTACTAAATGCTGGGATTTCAACTGTGTCACTAGATCCAGACTAAAGATGATTAATTGCACCAGTGGTGCCATTCTTGTTAATGTTTTAGTGTATTTCTCTCTGCTACTCCTTAGTGTCTACATTTATTTACCTAACAGTATTCACACTTTTCTTTCTCTTCTTTCTCTTCTTCCTTTTCTTTTCTTTTCTTTTCTTTTCTTTTCTTTTCTTTTCTTTTCTTTTCTTTCTCTTCTTTCTCTCTTTTTTTTCTCTCTCTCTCTCTTTCTTTCTTTCTTTCTTTGTTTTTGTTTTATTTGAGACAGGATTTCTTTGTAACAGCCCTCGATATCCTGGAACTCATTATGTAGACCAGACTGGCCTCAAACTCATAGATCTACCTGCCTCTGCCTCCTGAATTCTGGGATTAAAGGTGTGTACCACCAATGCATAGCAATATTCATACTTTTCAAACGATTATTCTAAAACACAGTAAAGATTGCATAGTGTTTTGTTTACCTACAATTTTTAAATTTTCTGCTTTATATATTTGTTTTCATTTATTTTTCCATAATAAAACTCTTACTACTAATTGTTACAGATTTAGTTGTGAACAAATTTACAGTTAAGAAAATCATTGAAAATATGTTTGCTGGGATGATATATTTTCACTTCAATATAATAGATTTTAGATGACTTTACAAAGGTTTCCTGAGCTAGAACACAAATGAAAAAGAAATACACAAACTTGCAAAAAAATTTTATCAAGACAATTAAAAAATTTACTCTAATTATAATTCATGGTCTAAATTTATTCTTATAATTTGTGGAATATACATCTACTATTTTAAAATGTCCTCTGACACCTCAAGTCATTGCATATGGATTTTTCAAGTATGACTTCTCATAAATCATAGTAAAGAAACTCTCATCCCTCAACTTACAAACAAGGGATCTACAATCCATTTAAGAACCAAAGACATTTATCAAGACCAAGTGCCCCTGAGGTACTTGAGCAAAGTGACTGACACAAACTTTCTCCATGAAAATAAATATAATTAGTGCCTCTCTATGAGAGAACTTCTGATTTCTAATCATCATTAGTGCTGATCCACAGACTAAAGAAACATGTTCATGTAAAGCATTCTGTATGATGCAATAATAAGACAACCTTGTTAAAATGCATGTTCCATCATGCCTCCTTTCTATCTCAAATCCTCCAGTGGTTTGATATCATGGGCCAAGACAGGGTTCTCTTTGCAGATAAGTGCCAACACAATCTGTACTTCTCTCCTCACGGTTTTATTTTATTCTCACCTCACTCAGCTGACTGGAGAGGTCAAGCTACTGCTGCTGCTGTTCAAAGGCACTATGTTCTTTTCCGCCTTTGAACTTGTCATTCAACCTTCTAGAATAGCCTTCTGGATATCCATGGTGGTGACTTCCTTAGATGCTTCCTATCGTCACTAAATACATTTTAGTCTCAATGACCTGATTACCCAATTTTCAACTGAAATATTCTTTGTATATACCCTAATATACAGCATTCCCTTTTCCTTTGGCATTTTCTCTTAGGTATTACCAAAGAACTATCCATGGAGACTATTAGATGAATGAGTGCACATGGATGTTGTCTCTGTCCAGTGTCTCATTCAGACTGGAAGTCCAAGTATAGGAATATAAGTCTTCTGAGGACAGAAATGACTGCATTATTTCTTCCCTGCTCCATTCTTAGCTTACATTAACATAAAGGTTCTACAGTAGGAACACAACTAATACTTAATGGATGAATGTGTGAAAAATAAATGAAGGGGTGAATCAAATGGGACAGAAAAGGTCATTACTACAACAATGTTCATTTACAGACTCTCCTTTAGAACTTCAGCACTCCCAACCCTGTCTGCCTTGATTCCCTGCCTTATGGCCATTTGTCAGTCTTATTGCCTCCTGCTTTCATCCAGTCCTTTGGAAGATCAGAGGGCTCACAGTTCTTCAAACATCAACTCTAAGACACCAGGAGAGATTCGAAAAGTAGAGCCAATTTTACAGCTAGTGACAGAAGCCAAATTCCAGTACTTGCTACACAGAGACACACCCTGCAATTTGAGGGTCTCACGTGGTTTCAATAACACCAACTATAAGTTAATGGCTTACTTGGGATATTTTGATTCCTAAGAAAAGAAAGTTTCAAAAGTATCTTGAAGCACCTTAAGGCTTTTTATTTTTTTTTAATCATAGTGTAGAAAGGTAGACTAAGGTCCTTATTATGAATAGATAAAAATGACCCCAAAGGAGCTTTTGTGTTTTCTTTCATTCTAGCTGATTGACTTTCCTTCACGTAGCCCATAATCACGAGAAATTAATAAGTTGATTTGAATTCAGTAAATCTGCTTTCCAATCTGAGAGTTTTCCTGATATGAGAAGTCACTAACAAAGCCCTGGGCTTGATATCCAGCACTGCAAAATGGAGAGTTTTAGTGCATGTCCACAAGCTTAGCACTTAGTAAGCAGAAGCTGCAGGATCAGAAGCAACTCCGAACAAACACACACACACAGGGGGGGGGGGGGGGCGTTATTGGGAGGATGGTGATGGGGGAAGGGGAATAAACAGGGAGAGGGAGAGAGAGAACACATTGAGCAAGATGGAAAGCAATCAATCTTGCTACTGGGAAATCCAAGTTGGCTTCTTCAGGTCCCTTGAACTTATGACGTGGGGTTGAGTTTCAGTTGCACAAGAGGCCTATATAAATAGTTGAATCTGACTGATTTGACAAATTCAGGCATCGTTATTTTCTATGGTCTATTTATATCCAGAAGATTTGGAATTTTCCCTTCACTGTTTATAGTGCCAAGTAATAAGTCACTGTTATGGGCAAGACCCAGATTTTAGCAATTAAGGGGATAGTTTAAAAGCATACTAATTGTGACAACAGGGTTCAAAATGAAATGAACCATTTCATGCAAAGGTAAGTTCTTCCTCATTGAAGAGATTCAATTTGGAATCAATTTGAAAGGATCAAGTTCTGTGGACACGTGGTCATCAGAGAGAAGGTTGGAAAATGATGATGAAATGTTTAGACTCAGATTCCATATTACTTGGGAAAGATAGCTGTTAAAAAACCATGCCACAGATTTTGTTCCTTCGTTTGTTTTGTGAGAAGAGCATCTTTTACTGTCTAGAGCTATAGTGGCACAATCTGGAAACCCTGGAAAGCTAATAATAATTCAGTCTAAAGTCTGCTTAAATATTCTGTATTGGCTATATATCTATTACCCCTCCTGAGATGGACAATAAGAGATTAAAATGACTAGAAAAAAGATTAATGAAAAATAGAATACTTAACTATAAGATAAAAAATTATGCACATTTTGGAAGATTGAAAATGAAAAGTGGCTGTCTGGCAGTTCATCAGCTAGAATGGAGAGTACCTCAAGTTAGCCAGCAGCAGGTACAGGCAAGTAGGCTATGTACAGAGTCCAGGCAAATTTGCCTGAAAATGCCAAGACATACTTAAAATTTGAGAATGGCAGATGTCCAAGTTATACAGTTTAGGGAGAGAAGTGAGGTTGTTTGAAGCAGCACAAGGTGGAGCTGACTAAGGTTCTCCCTCTTCCCTTACAGCCAGGTGGCCTACGTTGCCTCCTCTCCCTAAGGAGCCTGGAGGTGACACTGGTCAGGCCAAGGGTCCACCCAGAATAAAGAAAAGCAGGGCGTAGAGGAGACAGAAGGAAACAGGGTCATCAGAGGGGACTGGACACAGATGGGGAATGCAGTCCTGCTTTTCGGGTGGATGTCATCAGACTCACAAAGCAAATTGGCACACTGGATTCTTTCAGGAAAATCCCGCGGATACTAACATTAAAAGGAAGCTCTTAGGCTGGAGAGATAACTCAGCTGTTAAGAGCACTGGCTGCTCTTTCAGAGGACATGGGTTCAGTTCCCAGCAACCACATGGCAGCTCACAACTGTCTGTAACTCCAGTTCCAGGGGATCCAACACCCTCACACCAATGCACGTAGAATAAAATTAAATACATTATTTTTAAAAGAGGAAGCTCTCTAGTCCTGTTCATACAGAGCTGAGACCATCAAGGAACTGAGAAAAGTCCCTATTATGAATGTGAGAATGAAACCAAAGTAAACACAAAACAAAACTGAGAGAAAGTAGGGCAAGGTAGTCAGCAGGCAACCATTAATACCAAACTGCCAGAGTTCAGAAGAAAATAGGATTTCTGAAACAAGAACAATGTACTGTAAAACATGAACAGTTGAAGAATGATGGGAAGTTGGCCTTTGAAATTAAATATCTCAAGGAGAAACATCACGGGAATCAGGAAAATACAAAACTGAGATACTTTCCAGGATTAAATCTGAAAAGACATTTTAGAAAAATAGAATAGTCCAGAAAAACTCTAATATCAAACTACAGAAATCCTAAAAAGTGAAAAATATTAGAGAAAATGGAATGGAGAAATTACCAAAGAAATATCGCAGGCGATTTCTCTAGTGTTTTCACTACATGAACGAACAGAAGGAGTATAGTTGCTAAATTTCAGAACACTCAGTGAAAAAAGCATCTTGAATGTTTCCCAAAACATAAGTAAACAGAGAGCATCAGGAGTGCACGTCTTCAGACTTTGGGAACATCAGTGGAAATAAAACAAACAAAAACAAGAAAAAGCAAAGCAAAGAAGCAGCAACGACAAAAAGACAACAGAGTAGTCTTCACAGTTCTGAGGGGAGATGATGCTTGACTCCTGTTTTATATTTAGTTCAAATATCCACCAAGTATGAAGGCAATTTCAGACAAGCAAGATCTAAAAATATATTCCATCCGTGTGTGCTTGTTTAGAAACTATTGAGAGTGTTTTGTGGGCAGTGAAATAAAGACATGGAAGTTGGGAGATCCAGAAAGGAAGACACTATGCAATGAAACCTCAGGACAACCAATGAGGAAAGGACCAGACTACAGGTTCATAGCAAACCTGGGAACTGCTGGTGGGAACAGAAGCAGAGGATGGAAGGTCTTCATGAAGAAAAAGAGCAAAGGCACAGTCATGGAGTACTAAGGAAACTAGGTTAACTTTATTGATGAGAAACTTGAATAAGAGGAAAATATCAATAGGTTTATAGGGAACTACCAGAAAAAAATTAAAAATTCAAATTATTAAGTTCAGAAAATATGAATGGTTGTTCAAGATTAAAGGTGTGGTGTAGTTCACAGGCTGGATTAGCAGTGAATAAAACCGTCATAGTTATTACAATGTAATGCTAAATATAAGTTATGACATAGCACTGAAGGATGGAAGAGGGGAAAACTGCATTTTTTAAGAACTAAGATTTTATATATACTGAGGCATAGTGGTACAAGTCTATAATACTAATACTTGAGAGGCTGAGGCAGCAGGATTATGAGTTCAAGGCCAGCCTCGGTAGGTTACACAGTGTGATTCTGTCTCAGAAATGAAAGCCATATTATATATGCATAACACTCAGAAGTAGTCAGTGAGGATCCCTTTCTTCCTTTTCAAATTTCTCCTATTTTAGGGAAGGGATAAAATTGAAGGAAAAGAACAAAGGCTTAATTATAAGAGAATACCTTCATGAATTAATTTGAGCTTACTTAACTAGTTAAGAGTATTGGTTATAAAACTGACCTCAGAAAATGCATATAAATATCCAATAGTGTAACCCCTGTAAAAGCCCCAGGAGAAACAGATGCACAGTAAATGTTTTTTCTTTGCCCTTTCTTTCAACTTTTTCTCCATTTGCAGATGATGGAGAAAGCTCCATTATGAAAACATGACATTTTCAGGCAATTGCTGTGTCAGGGATCACCCTAAGGATAGCTTAGTTATCTTGATTAGGGAACAATGCCCTTCACCAAATACGGGATAATCAGCAATGATCTTGCCAAAATAATATAAATATAACTGTTGTTCAACCTGCCAAAACATTGCCCAAATCCTCACACAGTATTTGGCCCAAGATTATTCATTTACCCTCCTGAGAATCCTGAATGGTGTATGTGTGCTTATTGATGTTGAAGTGCAGGGGGAAATGTTCCCGGGATGTGGCCAGGCAAGGCGCATTGCCTGAAATGCAGCCAGACATTGTGGCAAACATTTGCAACCTTCTGCTCAAAATGTCAGAGGGCTCTGCAAGTTCAAAAACTGAGGAGAAGGAGAGAATGGATAGGAACAGAAAGATTTCATTTATGCAGAAACAGATACTAGTGAAGAAGTCTTCTGGGCCTTGATTCTGCGCCAGGCTCCTACCCTTTCAGTTTGTTTAGCTGAAGTGACCGGTTCAGTGTTAGACAATAAGCCAATGATCTATGCATCCCAGATGTTTATGGTTGTATGTCTTTTGGCAAATCGTGTAGAAGCAGACACTTCTGAAAGGTCAAAACTGAAAGGAACTTTATAGATGATCGGATTCAAGAGCTCATATTTTTAGTAAATGAACCAGCCTTAGAGGTGATAAACCCTGCCCAAGGTGGTATCAGGCAAAGCCAGAGGCCCATTATCCATAAGCTAGCCCCGTAGGTGTGCAGGCTCACAATGGTTCAGTGCCCGAGTCAGGCTTTAACAGAGTTGATGTCAAGCACCCTGCTGCCGGGGACAAGGACAAACAAAAGATGTGTTAAGAGCAGATCACATGAATAGAAGAGTTTGTAGAAGGCCAAGATATGCCCTCCCACCCCAGAATAAGAATGTTCTAGTAACATACCTGGCAGAAAAATCAGTGTGACAAGCATAGAATTTAGTAATCCAGTCCTAAAATCCTCAAGAGCATGAGGATAGGCAAAAATGGTAAAATGGAATAATATGTTAGACAATAAAAGGGAGCCCATGTTATGTTATTGGTTCACAGACTTCCATCCCATTTATTGAGACATTGTTTAACATCCTCTGGCTTTATTCGAATGTCACTAAAAAATCATCTTTCTGCAGAGGGATGCTTGCTGAAAATGTCTCAGAATTTTAAACTGTTTTCTTGTAGGCATCTATCAATTTGAAGCTAAGACTTTAATACAAACAGCAACCTCTCTGTTCCCAGGCTCTCAGCTGGGAACATGGCACTTTTGCTACTGAGAGATTCAGGGGAGGCCGGATTCAGTATATGAATTGCATAACTGTGCTTTAACATCCAACTTTATTCAGCCCTTTTCATTCGCCATCAGTTATACTGATCCTAAAGTTCTAAGCACACAGGAAGAAATTGTTCTCTTATCACAGGAGGAGCCATGGAATACTTCCCCTTCCTGTTCTCTCATTGGCTGATTCTCATACACTTGTATGGTTGCCTCTAACTTTCTCCTGCAACCACTCAGAGGCTTGAATCCCCTTGTGCCAGCAACCTTACCTCAGTCTCCATATCTGTCCAGAGCATGGCCTGTGAAAGATACATAACCCAAACTATGTTTCCCAAATGGCAAGTGTGTGCATAAACCAACTGCTTTTTAAACCTTGATCATGCATACACACACACACACATACACACACACATGCACGCACACATACACACACACACATACACACACACATGCACGCACACATACACACACACACACATACACACACACACACACACACACATACACACACACACACACACATACATAAACACCTCTTTCTTCTCTGAGGCTTAAAGAACATCAGGAATAGTATTAATTGCACATTCTTTGTGTAGACACACCACACACTTCTGGCTTTGCCAGGGAATGAGGAATTCCATATCACTGAGTTACTCAAACCCCCTCAAACTACCTCAGCTTTCACACATGTTGCGTTAGATGAACCCAGGTCCGAGTATGCTAGGCAAGGGCTCTACTGCTGAAATATAGATACAACCTTCTAACCCATAGGGTAAATGCAATTTCAAGACTAAAGAAGCTATATCTGTCTAATTTTTAAAACACAAAATTTACTGTTTCTTGGAGTTTCAAGGTCATAAGCACTGATGAATGAAGTGTGTCAATTATGCACTCCGAGACTATTGTGGGAAGCTATTTATACCCACACTTAATGGCCTGATATTGTCATGCTTTTATAGTCTTTAATTTCCTTCTAATAGATTTTCTGGCCTTGCTTTGTGCTGCTGTCTTCTAATGTGAATTGGTAAACCAAACAAGTCAATATATTAGAATTACGTCAGGTAGAAATAGGCTTTGGCAGAGAGCCAGTTCTGAGCTTCATTCTTGACCTATTTTTAATGGCACAGTAGCTTTTGATGCCTATTCCCATGTGTGTGTGTGTGTGTGTGTGTGTGTGTGTGTGTGTGTGTGTGTGTATCTCAGATGATCCTAATACCCAGAGAAGGGAACTCTGCATCTGAAGTGTAATTGGGAATGTTGTTTATGTATAATAGTAATGATGACAGCATGGTGCTTTCTTTTAACCAGGATTCTGTCCTCTAGTTACTTCCTAAGAATGAACTGTCCGTACTTCCTGACAGGTGACTTCATCAGGACACTGAAATATTGTTCAAACATTCAGAAAATATGCTACAGGTTTAATTTCTTCCACAGGATAACTTGCATACTTGCAATAGCCAGCTGTTGAATACTTTCTTTTTTGTTCAGAGAAGTATACTTAAGAGATAGCTCCCAGGAGGAGTGTCTCTTTTTAAAGTACTTATCCTGCTGGATGATGTTTCCTTCTGGCTGCTCATTTCATGTTTTTGAACAGAACACACCCACCACCAGTTCTCCAAATATTAAATGAAGTGATTGAGAATATTCAGCAGGAGTTTGAATACAAGGATACAGAGTGGACGTAAGTCAGATCGTCACCTTCACAGTGTTTCAGGGCTGGATTTACTTTCATATGTTCTCCTGAGAGTACATGGATATGGTGGGATTGAGGGGAACACAGGCCAATTTGACGTGGGGAAAGAGAGAGAAAGAGCTAGGTTATCATCACGAGGTATGCCACACTTTCCCATTTAAATGGAGTTGTTTCTTCGTGCATTTTATCTGTTTTGCTGACTATGTCTAGAACTTTCTTCTAAGATCGTTTCCCCATTTAAAGGACACCATGGTGGGGTGGAGTACTTCAAAAACTGGGCATGGGGGACTTAAGTTGGAAGATTTTAACCAAAGACTGTGAAGGCTTCATAATTATATTAATAACATGCATTTTTACGTAAAATGTTTCCAAGTGTTCTGATGAAGTCATTTGTCAGGAAAGGTGGCTCAGTCCATGGAAGTTAATAGAAGAGATCTTTTACCTGTAAGTTCTATAACATCATTCAAAGAAAAGACACTTTATCTTCACCTGCTACTAGCCTTGTTAGTAACACCTGAAAGAAATAGAGAGAGGTTAAATCTTTGAGTATTAAGATTATCTTGCATAGCAAATAAGGGAGACATCAAAAGCCCATGGGCAGCATCAAAGGTCAACATCAAAGCTCACAAGTAGTGACTTTCCGCCAAGGTCTATATTGTCTACCTGATATAATACTTGACTAGTTTAGAGATAAAGAAAAAGGCTGGAGACAAAGGAGTTGCAGACTCAGTAGACACAGAAAGAGTTGAGTTGACAACTGGATCAACTGGATTGGGTTCCTTTGGACTGCTATAACAAAGAGGAACATTGTCTTGTTCTGGAGCACAGAAATCTAAGACCAAGGAGGTAACGACAGGTTTCCTCTGAATTTTTCCATCAGGATTCTGTTCTAGGTCTCTCCCTTGTCTCTGATGATCTCCAGGTGGTCTGTGAGTTGTGGAGATCTGGCTGTGTCCTCATACTTACAAGCCACACTGGCTGTACCGTCTCCTAACTCTCCCTAAACCTCATGTTGGCTGTCTTTCTTTCAGTAAGATGTCATCTTCAAATCCTTAAGGTCATATGCTGAGTTAATGAGACTAATGATTCCAAAATATTTTTGGAGGGTAGGGAAGGGGTCACAACTTAGCCTATAACATTGAGTTTCTACCACACCCCATTTTCCATCTGTAGGGCCAAGTTGTTACTGCTCTCATATGACACGTCTAATGTTTTACTATGTATCTCTGAACACAAGCTCGTGTTTGCATGCTGAAGCTCAATGTACATTATTTGGGGATTATTTCTTTAGTATCAGCACTCCATTAGTGTAGATAATTAAAAGTTGATTGTAGTATGCATGATTTTTCATTTCTAAAAGCCCACATTAAGATGGAATAGCCTTTTCCCTTGGAGGAATGGGGATAATCCATCACTCTGACACTGAGGGGAATTCCACATACAAGGGAAAAAGGTGAAAGAAAAAAATCACCGTATCGATGCGATTCATTACCACCATCAGCGGGGTCACTGCTACTGGGCTTCTTTCATTTATTATTACTCAACACCCACCAAGAAAAGATCCAACCCTGCCTTACTCTTGCTAAATTTTACCATAAAAATGAAGAGGCCTGCCATCCAAGGAATAATGCAAATAATGATACAAAATTGAATTTCAATATTCATCATCAAGCTTGTATTTAAAATTTTAGTGTGTGTACTAGATACTGGTCTCAATTCCTAAGTGGTGTCAGGAAATTGAAAAAAGAAAAATTCCTGCCCATAGCAGGATGAATTTACCTTTTATGGAATGAATGGTATAGTTCATTCAAAGAAGGGCCAAATGGAGCCAGGTAAAATGGATTAAATATCCTGCTGGTGGCTGTTTCCATCTGTGGATGTCTGTATGTAAGTAACTACATGTCAGGGTAGGGCACCAGCAAGATGTCATGTAACAATGCATCAATGAGCCCTGAGTTGTCTCGGGGGTGGGAAATATATATTTGAGAGATAAAAAACAGCACAAAAAACTTAAGTGGGAACTTTCACACAAAGTTCTGGAAAAAGTAACAAGTCCAGAATGGCATCAGTGACCCTGGTAGCCAAAAACCCAACTGTGCTGTGTTGCACAGCAGGTCTAATTAACCTTGAAACCTTGAGCCTCTGGGAGCTTCCCTGACTGTGTCCTGCCTCCAACTCTGAGATTCTCCCCACCTTTTGTGGCTGTTATTCCTGGCCGAAGACCAACAGCAATAAAATGGGCAACAAAGTTCCAGAGAAATGCAAGTACTTTGTTATGAGGCTGTATAATCTCCCTCTGCCTTTCACCACCAACTACTTCACTGTAGTGTTTGGAAAAACATAATTGACCTTTTTTTTTTTTTCCTATCCTGGTTGATCCAAATGGGTTGATAGTCTAAGTGACCGCCATATTCCACCAAGAGAGCTGCACGGGGAAAAGCTTACCGTTCTATGTATCTAATCATGTCCCGTGCTGCACTATTGCTCTTAACTCAGGAAAGAACTTCTTTATAAAAGAAACCTATGGTAGAGATATTATTCTCTGTGGGCACTCACATTTATGGATGTTTTGAAAACCAAAGATGTTGCAATTTTGTTCTGAATATTGTTTCAACAGTGTTTGTATAGCAAACAACCATTGGAACCCAGAGAGACAGACTCCATCTGGAGCAAAGGGACATTGTTTACTGCTTGTTGTAAAACAGACAAGGAACCAAAGAATCAGCCACAAACTTGTGGTTTATTTGACAATCTGGGGTTTGCTCAGGCCAGCTTTCCTTGTCTTGCAGTGTACGTAGCTGAAACCTAACTCTTGTCCCTTTTCCCCGGGGAAACCTGGAAGCAGTGAACAGCCTCAGAAGCTGATAATGTGCTGATGTTATTACATTCACAGCAAACAACCCATCGTCTCTGCCAGAAGGAATCTGTGTTTTCTTCTAGGATCCATGTGGCACGTTAACTTGTTAGACTTAGAGCAAATAAAAATCACAGTTTTTATACTCATCAAAAAAGACTCTCAGGAAACCTGGAATAATAAATGCCAGCATCTCTGCAACATCTTAACAGAAACACCATCCCAATAAGTGTTTTGGTCAAGAAATTCCATAGAATTCTAGATTCCGGTCCAGATTTTCAGGGAACCTTGTGAAAACAGGTGAGAGCTGTTATGTGAGTGTCAATTATTCTCAACTCCTCAACTTAACACAGCCAGTTGTTGGATAGGTGAAACTGATAAAAAAAAAAAAATGAGGTGGGGTCTTACAGATGGTCCCTTAATTTGCTTAAGTAAAATTCCAAAGTTTGACTTTCACTATAGAACAGAGTGAATTAAGACTATCATTAAAATAAAATTAACATTGTAAGTTGACTCTCAAGATCATCCAGGAGACTGCTGGACAGTTAAAAGGAATTTGTCCTTTATTTTAAAATGTATAGAGAATAGCATGTTTCCCAAACGTTGTAAAGAGAAAACAATTTCCTATTACAATAAATTTTTATCAAATTGGCAGGTATATTTCCATTGTTTTTTTAAAATGAAGGAATAGATGAATATAGTCAAATGGCATCTTGTATTTTCTGAACAATATTGGCTAATGTCTACTCAAAGAAATTAATGCATAACTTCTCAGATGGTTTACTTAGTGAGTTTTGTTTCGTTTTTGTTTTTTTCTGTAACACTTTTATTAATAATTTGAGTTTCATACAATGCATGTCAACCACACCTCTTCCCAATTCTCTCTCCTCCCCTATTCCACCCCCATACCCTCAGAAAATTAAATAAATAAAAGAAATTTGAGTTCAGCCAGTGTGGCAGGAGCATGGATCACAGGCCTTACCATGGATCTTGGAGTCAGCAGGTATCTCCAATGATGGACATTCACCCAGCCCATACTAGCCTGGGATCTAACATGACAAAGCTCCACTCAAAATCAGGCCCAATTGCCCAAGCACACAGGTACATTGACATTGCCCAGGCACCTAGACACTGAGCAGAAGACATTCCATAAGCACCAGGGCATGCTGAAGGCCTTCAGACATCCTGCAGGGACCCAGACATCACACAGGCATCCAGACATCCCATAGACACCAGGACCTCCTGCAGGCACCAGGGCACCCATCGGTACCTGAACATCCCACAGGTACCAGGGTGTCCAGTGGGTACCGGGTCATCCCACAGGCACCAAAACCCCCCACAGGCATCAAGGCTATGTGCAGCCACCAGGACATCCTGCAGGCACCAGGATATCTGCTAGGCTCCAGGGAATCCCACAGGTATCACACAGCAATTGGGTCAACCCGCAGATACCCAGATACCACACAGGTACCCAGCTATTCCTCAGGCACCTGGATATCACACAGGCACCTGGTCATCTGGCAGTCACCAGGGCCTCCCTCAGGCACCCTGGACATCTCTCAGGTGCCAGGATATCCCATGGGCACCAGAACATCCTGCAGATGTCTAGACATCCCACTGGCTCCAGGGCTTCCTAATAGTACCAGAATGCCCTACAGGCTCCAGGGAATCCTGCAGATACCTGGGCATCATGCAGACACTGGATCAACCCACAGACAACTAGACATCTCACAGTTTTGAATAGAGAAGAATAAAATGCACCAGGGAAATGACATAGAAGTAGTTTACAACTAATTAAAATATATCACTCAATTAACACAAGCATTGACAGTGTTTCCTAATGTTCAGTGGCCCACTATATTCTTTAATAATCATCGGAGCTCTGGGGACATCACATCACTAATAAAATCCTGCTGACTGGCAAATGATTACATGAACAATTGAGGTTCTCAGGAATACAATGAGATAAATAAGTATAAGATTCTGCCTCAATAAATGGTACAGATTGGGATGAGTTAGGCATTTCTGAATCACAAATATATCTCACTGTGCAGAAAACAAAAATATGTTATAGATCAGCACCCTAGGGGCAGGGGAGATTTTAACTTTCATGTTCATAGTTTCTCATTGTTCTTATCAGATATTTTAATTATTCTTTCATGGGAAAATATAGATTAATAAATCTAAATGGCTTGCTTTTAGTATTTAGATATATAATTAAAGATAAAAATCATTAAAAGGACTATCCCATTTTTGTGACTCCAGTAATATTTACCATACCTTACTACAAAAATCCACGTTATGGAAATTACAAATACCATTGGCAGCCAGGCTAATACCAATCGATTAATGCATCCTGCAATTAAACCCAGTAAGTGTTTAATAAAGTAAATGTCACAAATGCAGCAGTTTCATGATAGAAGTGCTTGATTTCTTATTCAGCATGTTTCATTTCTATTTGTATGGATGCACACTATGTGTCACTAGACATTATGGTCGTAGACATCTGAGTAAGAAAATCACTGTGACAATCTGAACAATTAGTATGCCAAGGTAGGGTGATCTAGTGGAAAGAACATCAGACTGTGAGGAAGAGAGTAACTGTAGGATGTGGAGTATGATCAGAAGAGAGAGGGAGATTTAACTCTTCTGAGCATTCTTGGACCTACTTAGTGGAGACCAGATACTGAAGCTACTGAAGTTCTGGCAGGATGGTAAGGTTCTAACTCTCTGGAAGTAGCCTTTGGGTGAAATGTGGCTACTAATCATATTTTAAGGAACATTCTTTGGCTCATTATTGAACAATCTATGTAGGAAATGACCTTAGAGCAAGTCCCACAGAGTTAGAAACATTTAAGAAACTATCTGAATAAATTGCTCATTATTATAAAGATTCACTTCTATAAGAGATTTAAACTTACAATGGACAGTGGTGGTGTAGGCTTTTAATCCCAGCACTCAGGAGACAGAGGCAGGTGGATGTCTGGTCTACAGAGTGAGTTCCAGGATAGCCAGAGCTACACAGAGAAACCTCGTCTCAACAAACCAAAAGGAAAAAGAAGAAAGAAAAAAATAAATTTAAGCTTACAATGAAGCTCATCAGTTTTCCTAACTATGAAAGGGTTTTTATTTTCCCATTGGATAACTTGTAATTATAGGCTGACAACATCCCAGTCATTACAGCTTTAACAATTCTCATGGGTTCTCCCTGGTGAAATCTGACCATGAAGTCAGTATGTGAAAAGAGTGACTCAAGGGAAAGAGTGGATAAAGCCACACCCTATTGGTCCTGAAAGCAATTTGAATTGCACTAAAGGCTGTATGTTCTGTTAGTTCATGGTGGAGAACAGAACCTTTACACTATGTGGCCTTCAACTTTCCATGTATGTAAAATAAGCATAGTAGTAGCTATTTCTTCTTCACACCACCTTTTTTGTCACCTGTGTTATACCAACCTGATTCCTGGCCTACCTGCAATTTGACCCTTCACAGTGATTGAAAACTATTTTGAAACAGAGACATAAAACAGAACTCAGTTCATCATATTAAGCCCAGAGAACTATTATGGCATGACTGACTATACTAATCTTTCTGAAAAGGGAGAAGAAATTCATACGTAGAGAATAACACCAATATTGTCTCATTCCCATTTACAGAAACAAGTACTTTAAATGCTGCTTCCACTGGGTTATAATTCTACAGCTCATTGTCTCAGGGGCTACATATAGGTGTGTGAGAATAGGAAGTACACTAACACTCTATGGATAAAGTAAATAGGCTCAGAGAAATAATAAAACTGCTATGGAATTTTACTTACTGACTTATACACCAATGTGCATAGAATGTCTTCTCCTAAGTAAGAATGGTCACCAAAGGACAAAAATGTCTCTCACAATATACTCCCTCATGCCTCCTCTGATGCTACCAAATCCACATTGAAAATCAACTTCTAACAACTGCCCAAAAATGTTTCCTTGGCAGCCCACAGTCTTGGTGTATATTTCAAGATAGAATTAATCACAATAGCATTTTGAAAATATGTGCAGGTTTTAAGAAGAATTTTGAATCTTTATAATTCATAATCTTTATAATAAATAAGGAGTAAGTATATACACAATATAATGAAGTTGGCCTGATCATTAAGGTGCAAAAGAAGCACATTTCTTTCTGACAAAATGTCTTGAACTCTATCAGGTATTTATCAGTCTCCAAATATTTTCCTTATTTTCTCCCCAAACTTAACATACATTGAAAACATAGATGCTATTAGAGTTTAAATGTTATCATTCAGGGAAATTATATTTATCACAGTACCCCCAATGTTTGATGCTAAGTAAAATTCTTATCAACGCAATGCTGGTTCATAAAAATTCATGACATTTGAGGTATCTGCTGGGCCTCATTTCGTTTTTCCTCAGAGGAAATAAAACATCAAGCTATTAGGGATGAGATTGTGTTTAAATGTACCTTCAGGAAGATGGAAAAACTTAGGACCAAGGAGATGGCTCAGTGGGAAAGTGCTTTGTATAGAAGCAAGGGGACCTGTGTTCAGATCTCCATCACTAATATAAATTCCAAGTGTGGGGGCAGGTGTGTGTCACCGTAACACTGGGGGAATGGATTTGGGAGAATACGAGGTACCTGGTCACCAGCTTACTGAGCAAAAATAGCTAGCTTGAGATTCAGCGAGAGACCCTGACTCAGAATAAAAAGTGAACAGCGATGGAGGAAAAGAATATCTAAAGTCAGTCTCTGGTCTCCTCATGTTCATTTTCATATACACATGTACACATGCATCTTCCTGCACACACACACACACAAGAAAAAATTTTACTTCCAGTACACTATAAGGAAAGTGTCGAGTAGACTTTTATAGCCAATATTGTGTTAATACTGCTAATATGTTATTTCTATACAACTGCCTAAAATGATTAAGTAATGTAAAAATGAAATATACCATGTCTCTGTATATGTGCGTGTACAATATGTAAGTGGTACAGTATACACAGTGAGGAATCCGTTACGTAGTTTTTTCCTAAATGATACTGATAGGAATCACCTCTTGGATCAACTTATCCTTTATAATAGCAGGTAATATTGTTGAGGAGAGATGAACTGATCGAGGCTGCTTCCAGCATGGGTCCTTAGCCCACTGTTTTAGGATGTGTCATCTGATTAGCAAAGAGCTCCATGGCAATGTAGAAGTGGCTAAGGCTAGTTGAAGCTCTCTCTCATCTCCCTCTCTGATTTATATACAATGTGCTTCTATTCCTTCTCCTGACCTAAATGCGAGTCTATGCAAGTACTCTAATTTGAGATTAATGATGATTTAATTTATTAACCTGAAGGCTATCAATGGCTGGCACTTAATTATTCGAGTTTTGCTTTGCTCAGACCTTAAATCAAGAAGAAGCGTTGGTGATGCGAACGCAGGTGGGAGGCCCTAGAGACAGTGTTGAACACTTGCTTGTTGAAATGTATGTGCATTCATTGGCTCTCACGATCGATTTGACTTAGCTGCTTCATCTTTCTAATCCCTGCAGCATTTTGCCTTGGGCAGAGCTGGAGGGCTTGAGCAGGAAAAAAAGACAGATAAAAAAAAGAAAAGAAATATATTGTCTGGTTTCAAAAAAAAAAAAAAAAAAAAAAAGCCCAAAGGGAGAAAGATAGGAGGCAGAAAAAAGGTAGAAAGCAGCCTGACCCTAGTGCTTGGCTATGTAGGAGCCTGTTAGACAGGGGAATGGCTGGGAATCTCAGCCTTGTGACTCCCAATTCCCTATCTTCTCCATGCACCTGTAAGGAAGGCCCCTCCCACACTGGGCATGAGTGTGCTACAGGAGAGGGTGAGATACCCAGAGCTTCACAGTTCTTGGGTTACATAGAACACTGCTGTCTTCACAGTCTGCTTAGAATTTAAAGGGACTCTTTTTCAGAGGAAGAAGTTTGACTCTATTATTTAGGAAAGGAGGAGTTTAATAATTACACTTGTTTTCAAAATATTTCATATGAGTTTGACCTCATTCGTCCTTATAGTTTTTTATAAGATTCATTTCCTATAAAGTTGGCACAAATTTAAAAAGCAAAACAAAACAAAACAAAACAAAAAAACCTTTGAGACTTAAGGTTGAAGCCGGAAGGATTTGTGTGACCATTATTGACTTTTATCCATATATTTGGCTACATAATAGATATTTTTAGGGCATAGAAAAATATCCCCTTTTTTTTTCTCCCCACACAAACAAAAAGCCACTGTGGACGGATGTTAACACTGTTTGAAAACATTTTATGTTAATTGAACTGCATATTTATAAGATTGTTGTGGCCGTTTAGAAATGAGGCCTGATAAGGCACACAGAGGAAGAGAAAGAATGAACTAGTGAGCTTTGAATGGAACTCAGGAGCTGCAGCACACAGCCTCATGTAGGTCTACTGAGCACAGCTGGAGAGGAGTCCAGGATCATCCAGTCCACTCCTGCAGTCCTCCTGTTCTGATCCTTTGTGCTCACTCTCAGAATCTATACCATTTATATATCCTCAGGGACTGCGCCCACCTACTTTTCCTAAAAATGGTTGAAGCATCTTAATAGCTAACTTCAGCTGCTCTTGAATGTTTGACTTTATATAGAGCTGCTCTGGGCAGTGTGGAAGTAAAAGTCTATACTTAAATAGCAACTAGCTTAATACATTTAGACTAATTTAAGTAATTTTTCCAGTAAGTACATGGCTAAGGTTATTTATAATCTCCAGACAAATTTTTCAGAAGAATTGTTGTAAACAACTTACATTCAATTATTAGCTGGCATTTTAGTTATAAATAGAAGCATCTATTTGCATTCTAGTAATCATTAAAATACATTTTTATCTAGCAACCCAATTAATTTTTCCATTTTTGTGTTTTGAGACATTAAAATACCTTGAAAACTCATCTTAAACCAGTAACTGCAACTTCATGAGGTATGAAGTGCACTCCAAGGCAGAAAGAAAGGTCCCGTTATGTCACGAAGCCATGCTAGAGAAATAACTCTCAATGAAGATCAAGGCCTGTGGCCTGTGATCCTTGATCGAGTGAGTAATAAAATTGAGGTCTTTTGATTACTGGTAATCTACCAAACTTACCAGAAGTTGTCTAGGGCTCTAATCTACTTATAAAACAAACTTTATTGAGTTCCCAAAATACGAGACGCTGTATGGATACAAAGGAAATAAAAAAGGAGGAAAACCTGAAGATATTTCCCCAGAGAAGGGAAAGATAGGAAGTATGAGCTGAAGTCGTAGCTCAGGTGTGGAGTGCTTGCCTACAGCTATGATACCGTAGGTTCAGTCCATAGTACTACAACTATTAACAATAATATTCTACAATAAAAATACCATAAAGACATGGACAGAAAATGCATGTAGGGAATATGAGCAGCATTGAACATGACAGATGAGTTTTGATTAGTGTTCAAAGCATAAAGGACTTTAAATGGGGACCAGACATTTTTAGGCATGTGTGGATTCAGCACATGACATCCGTTAACTTACATGAAAATAAAATGTTCACATTATTTCTCTTCCTTGTCTAACTGAAAATTAGCATTTCCTTTGATTTTTGATGTATTCAGAAAACATCACAGTAATTGTCAGAGCACCATTTAGTTCACAAATAAATCAGACATAGAAACACAAGATCCCTGTCTTCCTTTCAAGTAGATTTCCCAAACCACAAGCTCACAGAAGCAGTAGTAGGGTGGATATCAGAGCTGTAGGGCCTGGGGAACTGGATAGAGGTACCGTCAATGAATATTACATTTCAAGATAGATGGGAGTAATAAATTCAAAAAGTATCTCAGGGTAAACAACCATGTATTATGTACTTGACAATGGTTAACAGAATAGATTTTAAGTTTTTTATCATAGGAAAAAAATGTGTGTGAGATAACACAGATACCAATTATCTTAGTGTAGACATTCTATAATGTGCCATAAACACATACATCAAAACATCATTCTGCATCAATAAATATACCAATTAAAATTACATACATAGATATATATACAACCTACTGAGTCCCTTTAGCATTGTTTATATTTATATGTGTTCAAGGCAGACCACTTGAGATTGACCAACTATGTGGAAACTTGTCTCTAGAGGGAACTGAGCATCCCTCTCTCAGCAGATGCTGACCACCCGTGGTGCTTCATCCAGGGATGAGACCGTGTGAATCCCCCTTGTCCATGTTGGCATATCAACTGGTGCTATCATTGCTAATTTCAGATTTCATCTTATCTCAGTCAGAAAGGCTAAGGTCAAAAAAACAATTGACAACAAATGCTGGTGAGGATATGGAAGAGGGGAACCCACACTCGCTGTTGGTGGGATTTCAAACCGGAGCAGCTACTCTGAAAATTGGTGCAGAAAATTCGCAAAAAACTAAAACTAGCTACCATATGACCTAGCTATATCACCCCCTGGCCTGTGCCTAAAAGACTAGGCATCCTATTTCACAGATTTCATTGCAGCCCTATTCACAGCAACTAGGAAATGGAAACTATCTAAATGTTCCACCACAACAAGTGAAGGGACAGGGAAAGTGACACACACACACACACACGCACACACATTGGTCACACACACATTGATATGTATATATAATTATATATATTTAATATATTTAATATATATCCTATTTAACTATAAAGAAAAATTAAAGTCAAGAAATTTCAGGGAAATGGATGGAACTAGAAAATATTGTATTTAATGAAATAACAGACCCAGAAAGACAAACGTCCCACATTCTCTTTTAATTTTAGATCCTGGTCCCATAGATCTTACCACAGAATATGGAGTAATCCCAGGAACCAGAAAAGTAAAAAGGGAAGGTAGGGAGGGAAGGATCTGTAGAGTTCTAAATAGCAGAACATAAGTGACATGAAGCGGGGGAAATGGAAAAACTGGAAGGATTTAACTGGATTTGGGGGAGGAAAGGTAATACAAAAGGAGAGGAAGGGAAGAGGAATAAATAACACTAAGGATGTTTGAAAAAGGCCATATAGGTCATACACACACACACACACACACCACATCTTGAGTTGTCAATCAAGGGAGTCCAAGAGAACACCCCCCAAAGTACAGGCTATTGGCACTACCCTTGGTTGACTCCCAGAATTTTAAGATAAATCACTATTTTGGAACATAACACACCCTTTGGGCATAGGACTTAGAGGAGTAGAACTGTAACTGACCTGGAAGTTTCCTCCTTGAGGAAAGGCTGTCATGCTGTTGGAAGGTACTATGTAAGCTTCCATGGGTGAGAAGCGATTGAAAGTCCTACCAGGCTCTAAAGCCTATGAACCACAGTAATGACTAGACTGCATGATATCTACAATGGGACAATATTGGTACTGTCTTGAGGGTAGCCAACAAGATGTGTACTTGGGCATAAAACCCACTCAAAGAGGGATAATTCAATTCTAGTAATATAAACCTAGCCAACTACCTGTGGCTAGAAAGGTCATAGACCTAAGAGGAGAACCTACTACTGCTATGTTTGTAAACCATCATAATTTCTAACTATTTTAAATACTTATACACACAGAGAATGTGGCTCTCATCCCTCATAAAGGAAACTTCTTTTTGCAACAGATGGAGGAAGCTCAACCGGTTAAGAGGGCAAGTCATTGTGGGGTACCCAAACCCATCTAATGTATCTGCAATACAATACTTATACCTAAGGCTTAGGGAAAATTGTGGAAGGGGTGACAGAAAGATCGTAAGAGCCAGAAGTCCAGGACCCATGCTGATAGTGTCTCCTGGCACGACAAGGAAAATGTACCCCTGACGTCTCAACAATATGGCTGCTGGCCATCTCTCTATTTTTTTTGTTAAATATATAAATAAAGAAGTTTACACATGATGATATAATAGTTTTAATTAATATCTTTCAGTTAACTTCTCTTTCTTTTCTATCCTGTGAATCTGCATATGTGTTTAAAGATAATATTCTGAAAAACAGTTTTGGGCATCACCAGAATGCCAATAGGGTTTATGATCAAAAATGATTTACAACCCTAGATGAAGTTTATTAGCTGGAGAGAATAGAAAGACTAACTTGTGATGTCACAGAATCCATCTACAAAAGATTGTAGAGAGCAAAGAAGGATAAACAAACAAAAAACAAAAACAAAAATAAAACAGAAATTCTTGTAGGGATAAATGACAAAAGCTCTCATTCCAGTAAATAAATAAACAAATAAACTGCAAAGCCAATGCATCAGAAAGTCCTAACAAAGGATGGAACAATATTTTTAGCAAGCCAAATTTAAATTACTTTGATTAAAGCATAATAACAATCCTACCAAACAGAAGAATAAAGGATGAAAGCAAGACAATGTGTTCAGATTTAACAGATAGAGCAAGAGACTCTGAACCTTATTAGAGGTGAGTCTAATTCATATCAACTGTATGTCAGTCTTCAATATTTTATGTATGGATTTAAAAATGTAAACTATGAATTGCATTGGTATTGCAAAAAGACACAAAAAGCAAGGTTCATTGTCAATATCGTATCACTTTTCCAAATACACAGTGTTGGCAAGCAGGCATCACTCTCTGAATATAAAAGTTGGGTTGTTAAACTGGAATTTTGTGGTAGAGAAACAATATATAATGTAGTTAGACATTATAAAAGTCTAATGAAGAGTGTACAGGGACTGAAAGCAAGGAACCAAAAAGCAACAAGATATTTTACCATGCTACTTAATAGTATTACAACATCCAATTCTTTTATAGCACCTAAAGTGTTCCTGGTAATGAAAATTTTTGTTTCTCAAAAGACCATCTCTTGATGACAGCAGCATATGGCAATTTGTTTCCCCATGATTAAGCTCTTTCACTGAAACATGGTGATACACCCAATGATGAAGCTGTTGTGAAGGTACGAAAGCATCTTTTCTATCCACTCCAAGAGGGGCAGCTCACTGCTCTTCATGCTCAGAGGAATGTGACCATTACCCTCTTGACAGCTATGAGATCTTAGAATCATGATATGTGGTACAGTGTAAAACACCGTTCTAGAGAGAACTCATGCCTGGGCCCACCGTCTGTGGCAAAACATCTCTACTGAGGAATGGGTCTGAAATCAAGGGTTATGAATTGAATCCTCAGAAACCAAATGTGGGCTTATGTTGAATTGTGAGAAGAGTACTTATTTCCTCCAGATGACAGTGAACATTGTGCTGGTTAGTGATTACTGGATTTTGTTGTTGTAGTTTATCAACTTGACACAAGCTAGGGTCATCTGAGAAGAGGGAACTTCAACTGAGAAAATGCTTCCACCAGATTGGCCTGTGTAGGCAAGTCTGTGGGAGCATTTTCTTGACTGATGATTGATGTGAGAGTGTCCAGCACTTTGTGGGTGATGGCTCCCCTGAACAAGTGGTCTTGGGTTGTACAAGAAGGAAAACCAAGTCCATCACAGAAAACCACATCTGCTCAAAATGCAAGGAGAGCTGATAGAGGGGTGCCCAGCCCCAGTGGATACATCTACACAAGAACTATTGCACCTAAGTCTTGGAGAACATTGCTAAAAATAGAAGCGAAAGATTATAAGAGCCAGAGAATAATGGAATCTGCTCTGAGATTTTTGTCTCTTAGAAATGACAGGGAAAGTTCACTCATGATACCTCAACAATATGGCTGTTTCAATAAGACCTGAACAAGCAAAACACCAATTCATGATATGCTAACATGAAAGGGTGAAATTTCACTGGGTCTCCCTCCAGAAAAAAAAAATCAAACAAAAAACAAAAAACTACAAGAAACTAAGGAATGCTTAGAATAGGAGAAATAGTCTTCTCCAGGGGCAAGTCTCCAAGTGGTTATTCAATAACAAGTATTTATCTCTGAACACTTGTAGTGTTACATACAAGTAACAGTACAACAATTGAGCAGATTATATTTGTACATTTGTGCACGCATGTAACAATAACAAAGAAAAAAGAAGCTATGTATTTAGGAGAGAGTGAGGCAGACTGGGACATGGGAAGAAATAGAGGCAAAAAAAAAAAGAAATGGGGACATGTTGTAGTTATATTTTAATTAGATTTTTTTTAAAGAAAGCAAACAGAGAAAGCTGTGAGAACAAGGCAGTAAGCAATGTTTCTCCATGACCTCTTTTTCAGTTCCTGCCACCAGGTTCCTGCCTTGAAATTTCTGTTCGGAATTCCCTCGGTGATATACCATAACCTGGGACATGTATAAGTCAAATAAACCCTTCCTCCCCAGGTTGATTTTGGTCATGGTGTTTATCACAGTAATAGAAGCTTAACTAAAACAAACATTGAGACTTCGGCTATTTTATGTTCACCGATATCTAGATTACTCTGCAGTAGTGAAGTCTCATGTTTCATGGGCATATTTGCCTCCATTCTTTCCTTCTCTTCATCTCTCAATTTAAAGAGTTATCGAGTTCTGTCTAACTTTCCTCTAAATTTCTTTTTTATTTATGCATGTGTGTGTGTGGTATGTCTGTGTGGGTATGCATACCATGCCACGCATGTGGATGTCAGAGGATAACTTTGTAGAATTGGTTTTTCTCTTTACACATTTTTCTCTTTATACATGTACACATCCATGTACATGTAGGTACACGAATTAACCACAGGATGCTAGAATTAGCTTCAAGAGCCTTTACCCAGTGACACATCTCTCTAGCCGTCTTTATCTCTTCAATGTATCCTAATTTCTTATATATATATCTACTTTTACTAACAACTTCAGTCAAACCAAGGTCTTGTTTAAGGTCCAACAGCCACCTCCCATGCTCCTTCTGGCTCTGTCCAACATAGTCTGACCTCCATAAAGAAGCTGGATGATCTTTCTTAACCACTGCCTTTTATCTAAGTCCTCTACGGCCTTCAGAATACAATGAAGTAAAACATCTTTAACCTAAAGTACAAGGTCATTAACCAAACCTTTGCACCTATTTCCACCTCCTTTCTCACTATCCCTTCTCTCAGGATCTCTGTTACCATCTTACCAAGGGGTCTCCTGTTCTGTTGATAGTACAGGCTGTTGAATTCCTCTCAATGTGCTATTCCTTGCTTTTTGACCCCCATCCTTTATTGTTCCTTGATCTCTATTCTTGAGGAATAGAGATCCTCTATCCTCTATCCTCACCTCCAGACTTTAGTTTCAGAGAGTCCTCTTCCTGAAAGAATTCTGAAGAGGCCTGTCACGTCCCATCTGTTTCCATGTCTGTGTCTCTTCTAGCTAAGATCCACGGAACCAAGGACTATGTAGTCTATCCTGCTACTGTTACATTTCCAGTGCCTACTGAAGATATAATAAATACTTGTTAGCTAGAAATATACATGATTAGTTTGTAATTAACTTTACTCTTTAAATTAACTCCTTCTTTGTTTTATCTAAATAACCTCCTGTCCTCAGAAATGACAAAAATGTTGGGTAGCCTTTACACACACACACACACACACACACACACACACACACACAAATCTACCAATTCTTTTTTCCAGAACTATCCTTCCAAAAAACTTATTCAATATAAGTAGAGAGAATACTCTAATTGGAAAGATAAATAGTATTGGAAGAAACTATGTGGAGCACACCATGAGAAATATAGAACACAACAGACAAAAGTTTTCAGTCAGCTCTGGTTCTCACCAAGAGGGAAACGTTGCCCCGAAGGCAGAAGCTAGTTGGTTAGGATATCTAGACCAATACCATGGGAGTCTTGATGCTTGCATCACCTCTGTCTTCAATGAAAGTTATCCCTCTGTACCCTCCCTCATGGGACTGGTCATTGAACCTAGGAGCTTATGGGTATTAAACATGTACTCTGCTATGGAACTACATCTGAGGCCCTTTCTATAGGTTTTACTTTGTGTCAAGGTCTTGCTAAGTTGACTATAGAGGCCTTAAATTTCCAATCTTTCTGTTTCAGACTCCTGAGTTGCCAGGATAAGGCCCCACTATGATATCTCTAGTCATCATTTTACCTCCCAGTTAAGTGAAGTCTATAGGCCATAAATACAAAGCTGGTTGATGCTACAGGATGAAAATGCAATAATTTGATTTTTTGGCATTGATGTCATGTCTGAATAAAAAGGGACAATGATTAGCTTTAAGTAATGCACTTAAAAATGACCCTAAAATCAGTCTGGTTTGACTGTCTGGCTGCCCTAGAGCCAGGACTAATTCCAGCTGGCTCTTGGTTTGTAAAGTGAGCCCAGTGGCCCTTCCTCTGGGCAGTAGGAGACAACAGTACAGATCACTTAGTCTTAGCTACGCTCTTTCACTACAAGCATTTACACTCTTTTTCCCTATCAGGGACCACAGGACCCTACAGACGACTAGAAACTACCAACCACTCTTTGCTGATACCGCAAGTAATAAGAACCTATAATTTTCACTCTACTTTTTAACTCAGTTTCCGCTCTTCTCCTCCTCACTTGAGTCTAGGGAGATGTACTACTTTCCTAGGACTAGTGTAACAACATATAACACACTTCAGGCTTAAAACAGCAAAATGTTATTGTCGAACAGTTCCTGGAGCATGGAAGCCTGAAAAAAAAAGTATTAACAGGGTCTTGTTCCCTCTAACTTGTCTCTCAAAGAATTCTGGATACATACTCCAGCCTCTGTCTGATACTTGGCATTCCTTTTGAAAAATCACTTTGATACTTCTTTTTTTAATTTCTTTTTTAAAAATTGATGTGCATTGGTCTTTCGTCTGCATATGTGTCTGTGTGAGGGTGTCGAACCTCCTAGAACTGGAGTTATTGAGTGTTTTTTTCAGTCCTCACTCTGTTTCAAAGGATATAATAGATGCTGGATATGATTATTTTTTACTTCAAAATGACCTCACCTCAACTTGCTTTTGCACAAAGACTTTGTTTCCAGATGAAGTATCTGTCAGTGACACTCAGGGTTAAGAATGTAATATTTCTTTGGGAGAGCAGGCAATTCAACATAAAGCAAAAAGATAAGAAAAGTCATTCCTGTTTGCTTTGTGTTTTCCTTAGCTTCCTCTCATTTGGAGGAAAAAGAATTTGCTTCTAGTTTGTCTTTGGACTAGAAAATGATCCTTTTTTTAGAATTCTATGGAAGTAATCAAATATTACATTTATATCGTCTTCTAACCAAATTCACCAACCACAATTGAGCCTCTAATTTCAGAGACTTTTCAACTCTATCTGCTTATTCCTCCACCCACTCTCAGGCAACTCATCACCAAATCGTTAACTTCCAAAAGTTCAACATTGGAATTCCTAACTCAAATGAACCCTTAATTGCTAGCAATAGGAGAATTTATTTTCTTTGGGTCAATTGGACCCTGTTCTCGAATCATTATGTCTTCACTTTCATGAACGTCAAAGGTGCACATCTCATTACTGCAGACTTTCACTGATGGCCCTAGGGGAAGCAAATTGGGGAATGCATCTTATGAAAATGAATTTTACCACAATTTGGTGTCTGTAGAAGACCACCCAGACAGACTTCCAGAAGGAGAATGCAGAGTGTCTCTACACAGACATCATAAGTCCATGTGACTCATGAGTTAGCCTATCAAATTTTGTAACCACCAGAGCTGCTTTTCTACAGGTGAGTATGCAATGCCCTAGTCAGCTCTAATATCTACTTACCCATCTTATCAGTGTGTTTTCTTTCTCCCAAAGTCACCTGTAACAGTAGCAGCAGCACTGTCCACAGAAAACTGTAGCCTGTGTGATCACAGAAGCAAGGTGCCTGGGAACATAGGTTTACTAAACAAAATGCTTCATGGCCTTACATAGGAGACTCCAAACTTCATCTAGGAGGTGGATTCCAGTGGATCCAGGGACTCATGTCTTTGAGTTTTGTTCCTCAGGCAGTGTTGTTAAGAGTGGGACCTTTAAGAGGGGGGTTTGGTAGGATGCTACTGGTTCTGCCTCATTGTCTAAAGAATATTTTGTGTTTTCTCTCTGTTGCCTGTGCTCTTTGCCTGCTATCTCCTTGTGATATTATCTGTCATGGAGTTCTCACAGGAGAAAAGCCAAGACTGGCACCAGGCCCTAGAGTCTCTAGAACTATGACAGAAAAAAAAAAGCTTTTTTCTTTATAAAGCTCCCAGCATCAGATAGTTTGCAATAGCAATAGAAAACAGACTAACATGGAAGATAACTTAAGAGGTTCCTTCCTTGATGGAGCTTATGTTACAGAATGAGAGGACAAACAAGCAAATGAATACATTTATAACGTATCCTATGGTAACATCAGATAGAGATAAGGGTGCTAAGGGTATAAAGGAGCTGGGTGATCAAAGTGGCCCTGGCTGATAGGGTAAGTTTTAAGCAGACATGTAGAGAAACTGAGTGGAAAGTCAGTGGCTTTCCTAGTCTCCTAAAATGGCCCTTTATCACAGATCTCCCTGTTCATGGTTTTATGTTCAAAAACATCTTGTTTCCAAAATTTAAATTCTTGGTTAGCTATCAAAATGCATTATCTTTATTCTATTACTTAAAATTCTAACTCATGAGGCATGGGGGCTTTCTATTTAACCATTTTTTTTTTTTATCGTACATCTCAAACCTTATGCCCCTGTGGGGTTTTACGGGAATGGGGCCAACCTAATGCAAAGTAAACACTCTTGTAGAGCTCCATGCTTCTAACCCAGAGAGGCTTGCAATACTACTGAGAGCATGCAGTGCAGGTAATGTAACACAGTCAAACAGAGGCCCCAGGTAACAAAGAGCAAATGTCTCGTGCCTGACAAATGTAGGCATTCCATTAGTTTTGGTGCATTGGATTTCTTGAATTGATATCATTCTGTAGGAGCTTTATCTGAGATTGGATCTACCTCTCTAATCATTATTGGGGCTACAGTTTTCTTTATCCTCTGGGATGCCAGCACGTGACAGTAGTTGATTCCTTTAGATGAGTCACAAAATGGACACTGAGTTTGGCAGTAATGCCAATTGTTGAGTATGGCCTGGCAGGGGTGGGGGGAGATATTATATTTCTCTAGATGAAATTATTAGATAAAGAAAACCTTCTTTTTATTTACTTTTCTCTCTCCCTTTTCTCTATAGACACACACACATACACACACACACACACACACACACACACACACACACACACACATACAGAGTTAGATATGTTAGATGAGGAGAATTCTCTCTATGTACTAAATATACAGAAATTTTTTTTATATCAAAATGGATATTTACAGAGGAACAGGATGCTTGCTGTTAACAAAGTCACTTTTCTCCTTGCCTTTCATTCCCCTAGTGATTTTAACTATCCTAAAAGATGGAGGTGGAGGCTCCAAAAATCACTGCATGCTGCTGGGGTGGGGAAGTGCTATTCTAAGGGGCTGTGGAACACACATTCTGCTGTGTTGTTCAATTCATTTTTCAGTTTGTACCAGATACCATCAACAGGGTGGGGGACTGTATTTTCTCATCATGTGTCCCTGTCAAATTCTACTTCTGAGAATCATTATTTCAAATTCTGTCTTACAAGGCATCTACTCTTATATTTAACCATTTTCTTCATCTTATCATATCCCAAACCTATCATTGACTGTGACAACCACAAATCCCTCTGTTGTTTTCCTCAGAAGGAGATCTATGTGAAGGAAGGGAGACCTGGGAAGAATATCAATCAGTGTTGAATTATTTTGATATCATTTTTTCTTCTATTTTTTTTATGGAAAAGCATTGACCCATGAAGACATGAAACACATCCATAATGGGTTACGTATTCATCATTCACTGATGTGCCATGTGCACTCAGTGCCTGTTATGAGTGAGGTATTTCTCTGACCTTGAGGTTAAAGAGTGAGTAAATTTAACACTTGCATTCAGATTTAATTGCCATAAAGTGGCACCCTCAGCCCTAACTCAAACTTTCTACTTTTGTTGGGTCATAGAGGACAAGAACAAGGGGTTCTATTTCAATGTACATATCTGAATTTCCCTGGTTGGATTTTTGTTTTTACCATGTATTACTTGGCTATATATTTAGTTTTATATATTGTTAGTTTTACTACTAACCATATTACTACTGATTTTAAAAAGAACCAACAGCTCTTTTCCTTTCTTCCTGCCATCATGTGCTGTAAGACTGACTTGGCCTTTTGTGTTTTATTACCAGAGTTTCAGACTCAAGTGAGTCATGGCCAAGAAACAAAAACAAAACTGTCCCATTTTCTAGTGGATTAGGATGAAAACTAGAGGCAAAAATCAGGAACAACTCCAAGAGAAGACCCCGCGGGAACAAGCTGAGTCTGTAGGGATTCACACACAGGAGCAAGACTTCATACTGAGTCACAGTCACTCATCTTTCCTATCAGATGGAGCTGAACATTTTTAACCTCTGGAGATCTGGTCATGTTTGAAATGTGGATCAAATTTGCTTTTTATCTGTGCCACATGAAACTGGTTGGCTCACTAATTAAATACGTAAAACCTTTCAAACTGGAAAAAAAAAAAGTAACAACAGAAAACATGCCAAGTTCAAGCTTGTTAGCATAAATGCTTCAACCCTTTGCCTGAACCACCGCAGCATTTACCTTAACCAAGTGGCTGCATGTTGATCCAGCTGCAACATAAAGAGGGAATCCGTGCTTCACAATGAAGCCAACCATAGTTTAATGTCCACTTTGACGGGTGACAGTATTCTTCCTTAAGCTGTCCATGAATTGTTCTTCTGGTTATTTTATCAGTCACAGCCAATCATTACACAAGCCATTAAACTTAATGGATTTGAAACCCGCTCTGACTTTAGTGCCAGTAAAGCCTCTGTTATCTATAGAAGTAGGCAATCAGATCTGCGGATGCGTTCATGCTATAGGGAAGGATTACTCAAAGATCACAGGTCCCTTTTCCTCAGTGCTGAGGCAATAGCAGCTCAATGAGACATAGCACCATTTCCATCAAGGGAGGTCCATGTTGTCTTCCCAACTGTAGATCCTTCATCACTCAGGACAAAAAGGGTAGAAAGATGCAAAGTTGTCACAAATCTGTCATAAGTGGCAACTCCTGCCAAGCAGACATTGTAACTGTACTTCCTCTGATGTCACCGGATAATATAACTCACTGTTGAAATAGTGTTGACAGTTGAAGATGTTGGGGGAGGGGAATTTGTTGAGCCAAGGAAAGCATTACAAAAACCAGGGGCTGACACTGAGTCCATTTCTACACATGTCTGTGTTCCAGTTGGCAAAGCAGTATCTGGAGATGTAGAAATATCACCATGGCCACTGTCTAGCCCAGAATTCTGTTTCCAGGTGTGAGCTAAGCACAGTGCCCACTGAGCTCTGCAAATAATTACCGGCTTCCAAAACAAAGGGCCAAAACAGATTGTTGCTGTCCCATCCTCCCCCTTCCCTAAGCAGTACATGAACAGAACAGGCAAAATGAATAAAATCAGCTTTTTAAGCAAGCATTTGCCCAGCATAAGTCATTATTTGGCATGCAGCTATAATGTTCATCTATAATGGTTCTTCACGGCGTGACATTCACTTCCAAGTGGATGTCTTGATAAATATGGCATCAAAACCCATGCCTAAGGAAAAACTGAGTGGGGATAAAATTACTCCATTACAGAGTGAAGTCAGTTGCTATGACCATCTGTGATCATTAACACAAGCAAGGGGCTGACCAAACACATCTGCCATGTTTGAAAACTGTCTGTTTTCAGATGTTTTAAAAGCAATGAAGGACACTTCTGTTTCTGAGTGGCCTTTATAACGTATGTGGTAAGTATTCAGTTACTCATGAACTTTGTGGTCCTATCGTACATAGCACGTATGACGCTAAGGGCTGAGTTATAGAGGTTCTATAGAGGTTCATCACAGAGCTCCTACTGTAGCCATGAAACGGAACAATGATCAAGCAATTACATACACACATAATTGCACACAAAACCTTTGCGACCTCCTTTCAAATTCTTCCAGTGAAAGAATGGCTTTTTTTCTCTGCCCTGCAATTGTTCTGATCTTGATTCTCTACTAGCATGTACTTCCATCTGTTTCGTGATACAGATTATTTACACCTTTGTCTCACCAACTCTGATCTACACAAGAATAAGAGTCACATCTCAAATTTGTGGTCCCAACCCTCCTTTCCTTACTTGTATGTAAATGTGATGGGAGACGGTGTCAAGTCTATTTCATCTCGTTCTTTTCTATGCCTTTGCTTACACAGTGGGGCTTAAAATTCACCACTGGCCCTTTACAGAATTTTTTATCCAAGGATTAAATGGTATTCCTCAGAATAAAGACAACCCCAGAAGTAAGATAGTCAGTCCTAAAACATAACCATTTGCATGGGAAAGGAAATTATTTTGCATGGGAAAGGAAAGGACCCAAAGTCCTAAGGTTGGATCCACACTGGTTGGTAGTCATAGTCAACCTTTGATAAAAGGAGAAAGAAAAAGTAAAGCAGTAGGTTTTTCAATGGGTTAATCCATTCAACTTACATTGGGAATATCCTTCCTCAGTTTTACCTTTTGAATGAGCTATCACAGTGAGAGTGGATGGTAGATTTTTGAAGGTGTTAAGATATTTATAATTGTTTATTTTTAGATGCTAGGTCCTAAAAGCATTACATAAAAAAGAATGCAATGTGTATCGGGATCTTCATTTCTCTCCTCGTGACTTTACTGTCCAGTAACACTTACCTTGGAAATACTCGTCCAGAGTATTAGCCTTCTCTGGCTGGAGGGCTAGCGAGAACTATCAAGAAACAGCAGTTTAGACACACGGGCTAGCTGGGAGCAGCTCATCAATTGCTGTGATTCATGAGGAAGCAAGACCGGAGGATCTTCAAGAGATCATTTTCTTAGTAAGAAGTTCTCCAAATTCAAAGATAGGTGTAGTTGGCATGAGTATTTTTTATAATAATATATAATCCCATTGGTTGGGATTATTATTTTTTTAACCCAAATAGAAATATAAAATTAGCACTTCTCATGGTGCTTAAAGATGATGGTGTTCTCATAGGTTGCATTGAAAGAGAATAAAAGGAACTGAAAATCTAGGGACACAGATAGAACATAGAATGAATAGGGATGAGGGGAACCATAAGGTAACAATATAAGAATGAAATGTTCATATGGCTGAACATGGGAGAGAGAGAGAGAGGGGCGGGAGGAGAGGACTGACACTGAAGCCACAGAGTCAATTTAAAGGGACTTTTAAAAGTAGCTCATAAATTGTACATTATCCTTCATTTCTCTCGACTTCAGTTGCCAAAGAACAGAAAACTCAGCTTTGTCAATGACATAAGAGCTAAATTCAAGGCCTGAGAGTTTTAAAGTGAGTTTCATTCCTGACTCAACACTTTTTGCTCCTAGGCTAAGTATGTTTGCTTTCCCCGGGGCAGAGGAAAAGTTAAGAAGGAGCAGTCATAGACGCCTACACTGTGAGGACTGCACTCCCATTTGTAGCCAACTGAGGACTATGACTCTAATTCTTGGGGGGACAAAACACTAACATCAGATTTCTGGGACTTGCAAGACTTCTGGGATGGAGTAGAGGCAATGAATAATTCAAAATAGAACAAGACTAAGCCATTTTTTAAACCTTCTCCTCAATTTCTTTCACTTCCTGACAAAGATAAAAGCAGTTACTACTATGGTAACACATTGATGTGGTAAGTGCTTTGGGTAGGTCTGATACCTATGGGAAATTCCCCAATAAGTAAAGAACAAAGGTCTGTGTGAGCCTGCAGAACCACTCATTAAAGACTGTATTTTTGCCTTGCAGATTCCTGCCATCCTTTAGCAAATGGTACCCTTAAGAGCTGGAAGCTTAGTCCTGTTTCCAAAGTCAGTGTTCTCCCAGACACCAAGGGTCAACAGAAGGAATCTACAGTGTGTTCAATGGTCAAGAACAGGTTCTCAAAAGTTAGAGTTATGTACAGACCACTTTGTCTGGAAACATCTCTTACCAGTCTTGTTTCCCTAATTGTTGAACTAACTACTGGATAAACATGATAAATCTGTTGGACCTGAAGTGCCTATTTTCATTTGCATTCCTCTTAGAGAAGAAATAATTTCCTTTTGTTCGTAAGATGAGCATTGCCTCATAGATTCCTGTGTAGTTGAACCACCAGGAAAGAAAGTTGGGGACACAGATGGGTCACATTGCATTTCTTCTTACCCCAAGTGTAATGTCCACGTTACCCAGCAGGTGGGAGTAATCACACATAGCTCATATTTCATGCCAGCTAATTTTCTTTAAGCTTAAAATCTACAGAAACATACTAACAGATACCACAACTTTCTGAACTCCAGATTTACTATTAGTCCACTCACCAATTCCTAGGCAAATATGATCAACCATAACCTGGAAACTTATGTTTACATCACCATCAGGTTCTGCTGAAGACAGGGCAGGCAGGGAAATCTTTCCCCCGACACGAGGCCACCTATCCTAGTCTCCTAAGGATTTTTCTTTAATTTTGTGATTTTTCTTTAATTTTATATAACTGGAGAAATTTAGAGTTTAGATTTCCTTTCATACTTGGTTGTTAGTCTAAAAGTATAATGACTTGTGCCCTGAGCTGGAGTTTGCAGCAATATCATTCCATATTTTAGCCAAATTCATATTTGGGATTATGAAATAGCAACACAATTGAAATCTAAGGTGAAACAGTTTTACATATTTACCAAACTCAGAGTACTTATCTAACTTCTCCCTTGCTACAGTATTTTGACAACTTTCAGATTCAGATGCTAGCTTTCCCTCATAAAGGATAAAATATTTTCTGAGATTCAGTAATTGTTTTTAAAATATTCATTTCATATAATATGTGTTTAGTTTTTAAGATGAGTCTCGCAGTGGCCATTTCGACTAACTATACAACATTAAGGCAAAGCTGATACATATGTATTTTACTTTCAGAAACTCTTCTAAAAATGCAATGATCAGAAATTGATGTTTATCTTTTTTGGCATATCTTTTGAACCAATCCTGTCACAGACAGTGACAAAATGATGACCAAATGTGTCCCATGATTCTGAAAACAGAGCAAGCCTGTCTATGGATCTCTTTGAATCCAGATGGGAATTCTTACCAGTGAAATGTGAGCAGAAGACACCCATCATTTCCAAGCCAAGGAAGTTAGGAATGTATGTGTGGGGGAGAGGGGGTTAGGTATATATCTGCCCCTTTTACATCTTCTTTATTCCCACACAGTACAATGGCAGCAAGACCTTGAAGCCATGTATAGTATAAGGAAGAGTCTTTTCCATAATAGCAGAGTGGGCAAATGAGTTCTTGAGTTACCTTGTAGAAGAATGGCCTAATCAAGAACAACCTTCAGCTAGGAAGATATAAAGTTTTGTTGTAATGAAACACTAAGATCTAATGAGGATGTTGTTAAACAAGTTATCCTGCCACAACTAAGTCATGGAAAAAAAAAAAAACAAACCAGTAACGTGATCTTTTCAATTTTGCATGTATCAGAACACCAACAAAATCTCTAAGTACAGATTATGTTCTTATTTTTCCAATAAGAAGTGAATTATTTTCATTTGATGAGGTTTAAATACCATCTTTATCTTCCCTACCTAATTGCCACTAAATTAAAGACTCTTTTATTATATATCTAAAGGTAGGATCATGTACTATTAGGCAGAATTATTCTAGTTTATACTACAGCTCATTATATAGCTTTAATTAACAGATTCAGCAAGTCTTTATTAATTTTTTACTTGTTTATGCATTCAGAATTTGAGAAAATTAATTTAGTGCTTTATCAATTTGATATCCTTCCAACCATTTTATTACAAATATATTAGTAGTTTCAACTATATCTAAAGAATAATACTTGAAGATGGAATAGAGGGCAGAACTAGAGTGGGCTTGAAGTTCCAGAATTCTGATACAAGTGGGTTGTAAATTAACATATGCATATTACACACTTACATTCTTTGCAATGTTTAAAATCAAAAGGGTGGGAATGCTAACTCCTCTGTGATAATACTTAAAACCTTACTAAATAGTCCATGCTATTGCTGGTCTATTCACAATAACTAGAAAATTGGAACAGTCTAGATGTCTATCAGTGGATGAATGGATACTAAGAATTGGTACAAGATACAACAAGATGTTATCCATCTGTTAAGGAAAATGAACTTAAGAAATTACCAGGTACATACTTAGAGCTGGAAAAAAACATCCTAAGTGAGATGATACAGCACCAGAAAGATAAATGCCACAGGATTTCTTCTCCTTTGTGGATGAGTGTTAGTGCTGAATTTCTAGATACAGATGCATGCTTCATTTGGAATAACCACAGAGATCAGTAAATTGAAAAGAGCCATTGGTTGGGACAGGGGCTTTCAAGGGAGTAAGGATAATGCACAGTGACACAAAGGGGAGAAAGGAAATAATGGGACATGAAGGGTTAAATGGTGTGGGGAAAGACAATGCAGAGGAGGAGAGGGCATACAGGGAAGGACAACAAATGTTAAAAACACCTAAAGAAAAAATATGTGAAAAACTACTATTGCAAAATCTTCAGAATCTTTTTCCATGAGCAATGAATTATGTAGGAATGCAATGGTCTTACCCTTAAAAAAAACTAACTCTCCCTCTCCTGCCAGCTATCAATTACCAATTAATCCTCAGTCAGAAGTGGGATTTTATGATCATCTCTGCTGGGTAGTTTTATGTCAACTTGATGCAAGCTAGGGTGATCTGAAAGGAGAGAACCACCATTGAGAAAATGCCTCCGTAAGGTCTGGCTGTAGGGTATTTTCTTAATTAGTGACTGATTGGGGGAGGGTCCAACCCATTGTGGGTGGTGCCATCCCTGGGCTGGTGGTACTAGGTTTTATAAGAATGCAGACTGAGCAAGCCATGTAGCCAGTAAGCAGCACTCCTTCATGGTCTCTGCATCAGCTCCTGCCTCCAGGTTTCTGCCTTGTTAGAGTTCCTCTCCTCACTTCCTTCAATGATGAATAGACACCAAAGGCTAAAAATGGGTTATCTCTATTGGAAATAATTGTCTGTAAGGTCACATAGACACCCCATTATTATAAGCTATTGCCATCACTCTTTGTTAAATACCAGAACTCGACAAAAAGAACCTATTGCTAAAGACCCCATATATTTAAGTCACAGAAATGGAGAAATCAAGCTGGTATTGTCCTGGAAGCTTCATCCATACTGCTTAGCTTTCATAGTGCTAGAAGGTGCTATGTATACTACCAGAGGGAAAAAAAAATCGTAATTTTCATTCAGCCATAAACCTTGCAAACTATAGTAATGACAATACCGTGAAAAACTTGGCCACTGGTACAATAGTGGCATAAATGTTATAGGAGTCACCAATTATGTTCTGATTGGATTCAAGCCTGTTTCACAGAATGAAACCCATACTTGGTACAGTTATTGGAGCCAAAATCCTGTGGCTATACAGGTTCTATGTCCTAGGGGAGAACCTACTACCATTACTCTGCTAAAAGGACATAGTATTAAACTGATTCCCAATAGCATATCCTAATACCCATAGATTAATGCATCTTTTGAATCTCATCAGAGGAATATTTTCTTACAATAAATGATGGTTAGCACAGAGACTCGTAACTGGTCAGAGTAAAGAGAATAGGAGACTACAAGGTACTTATCACTAAATGGGACATGTATACCACACCCCCTCCTCCCACAGCTAAGGGAGCATTGTAGAAGGGCTGGAATGATTGTAGGAGCCAGAGGCAGTAGATAATTACAAGGGCAATAGTGATTTGTAGACACAATAGGCACTTGCCAATATGAACTCATGTCAGTATGACAACATGAACAAGACCTGTGCAAACTCAAGCCAGAAAAAGTCTGGCATAGAAGTGGTGGTGGTCATCATGAAGTCCCACCCCTAGCTGAGAAACTACTAGTCATAGGAAAGGGACCATTTTAAAAAGGTGTGGCCCTTGATAAGTCAATAGAATTCCAGTGGGTGGCAACACTGGAATATAGTATATAGCCAGCACTAGTTCATTTTATGCGTAATGAGGACACAAAGTAGTATGGGTATAGAATTGTAGAGTGGATCTGGGAGGAGTTGCATGAGGGAAGTGAATATGACCAATATAAAATAGATGACATTCTCAAAGAATTAATTTTAAAAAAATAATACATTTTCAATAGGGAAAGCAGCGTGCATTTAAATACCTTTGATAGTATTTTATCTGTCATTATTTGTGGTTACAGGATGTATCTGTCCACGCAGTGGGCATTGCCTTGCACAGAATCAATTTTCAAGGTGAATCAGAGATATTAAATAATAAGACAATGAATGTAGTCAACTGTAGGTATTCCCATTAATAAACAGAGTTAGGTTTGTTTTGCTTCCCTACAAGAATTTATAATTACCACCAGAAGACAGATAAGGATTTACCTGACTATTCTGTTTATAAACAGAAAGTCTTCTAAAAATTTAATGCAGGATATCCAGATTTCACTCTGGTTTTAATGCATTTTAATTATAGGTGCATATGAAAGTTGCAGTTAATGATTTAGAAATAGTAAAATCTTTGGCATGTAGGTGGCTTGCATAAAAATTGTGTCATTAGCACTAGCCTTACCTCCCACAGCCTTCTAATGTTTGATAGTATATTATTTCGTGTGCATGCAAATGTGTGTGTGTGTGTGTGTGTGTGTGTGTGTGTGTGTGTGTGTACTGAACATGATGTTGACTTGTTTTGTATTAGAGGTCCCAGAGAACTAGAGGCAAGAAAAACAGGAAACACCCTCAAGGGCTTGTCAGTGTCCTTGAGCAAAAATGCAATTTTACCACATCTCTCAGCAACCTGGATTCCTTCTCCTCCCTCTCCCTTTGCAACCTCACTGCCCACAATTTTAACATACTCAATCAAAATATAATGTAAGTCACTCTACATAGGAGACAAAGAAGCCCAACACATATACAAAGCATCGTTCTTAGATATTCCTTGCGCTCTGCCACCGAGGAAAACTCCCACAGAGAGGGTGCAAACAGTAAACTGCTTCCTGAGAAGGGCCATGGGCTTCCCATTTCTCTACTCAGAAATCTGCAACAATTTCACTTAATGATCAAGGGTTTGACATCTGGGGTCAGACACCAGGCCCATGATAACTCTTGGTGTTACATGAGCAAGTTTCTTAGCATCACTGCTTCTCTATACCCTAAGGATGAAGATAATAGTAATAATTTAGCTTCCAAGTTGTGTTGAGAATGAGAATAAGAGCAGAAGAAGCCCTAGGGTGGAACCTAGTCACATAGCGAATATCAGACATTAGTTCCTTCTATTCCCTTTCTCTCTGCAGATTTGAATAGATTCATTTTATTCTCGAGTTTTTAAATGAAACCAGAAGACCCCCACTGGTCAGCAAGACCTGCATAGAAGGTGATCTGGGAATCTGTATGTTACTCCCAGATTGATTCCAGGACATTCTTTATCCTATTATTTCTCAATATTTGGCTTTTATGGGTAACCTCATAGGGGAAGAAAGAGACTGTCTACCTATGCCAGATTCATATGCTTATTTATCTACCCCAAGATACTTCTTAGAATGCTTAATCTCAATAAGAAGGTAGTGAAAATAAATCTTGTTCAGAATTTCTAATGTGTGAGGCAAACTCATCCCGCTTCTATTACATTTTACTTTAACATACCATGGAAAACATCAATCTCTAAAATTACATGATATTTGAATCATAATATTGGTAAATGCATTCTTTCATGATTACTAGGAGTGTTATGATGATAAGACTGCTTCTATTAGCCATTATAATTATGTAATCATTTTTGGCAAAAGACATATATAATTTATATAATAGATTTAATAATTTTAGTCATCAGATGTATTTGTGTTTTCAACAACCAAATGTCTCTTAGTTTTAACAACACTGAGATAAATTTTTAAAGAAAAAATTCTTTCCAGTCAAAGAACATGTATTAACTAACCAATATACTCTGGTAGTTAAGGTTTATAGTTCTACAAAGTCTGGTTAAGCTGCTGGTTTTGCTTCTGTCAAAGACATGATGATTCGTAACAATCCTACTACTCGGTCAAGTCAAAAGTTGTTCTCAAATCTTCCACGTGTATCCATGTTAATTTGTTCATCACATACATGCTTGATGGCAGATGAAGGTGACAATGGCTCCTCTGAAGACAGTGGGCAGAACTGACTGTCAATCTCTGGCAGCAGGAACGTTGTTGGTTGGTAAGCGATGTTCTTTAGGTTAAGGGCTTAACAATAAACAAGGGTATGGCAAAGAGACTTGGACTGTGGTTCAAATTCCTGAACCCTAATTTCACTTTCTTCCCTTCGTCTAGTTTTATTCCAGTCCTTTCAATAGGCCAGTCTCCTGTGATTATCTTTGCCAAGTCTCTTATATGAGGAATAATTGCAATGCTTATTTATTTAAATTTGGGGAAAGGAAAAGGAGTAGAGAGGGCTAAAGTATTATTAATTTATTTTCTCTGAGGTCCCATCCAGTATAGTGTGTATGTAAGCTTTTGGCTGGCAGGGAAGCTGTTCTTTCTTCTCTTGAACTGATTATTTTATTTTACTTAGGGAAACATGATTAATTCTGCCAGCAAGCTTATAACCAGTTTAAAGTGACACCTGCTTTATAACCAGTTTTGAAGTAAAGCATATGTTCTCAACCTAACTAACAAGAGAAGAAAATTATAGTCAGATTTTGTTTGAGAAAATTTTCATTGACAAGCTAACAGGCACGTTTGTTTTTTTTCTTTTTATAATCCCCCATTCTTGTACAGAAATACACAACAAATCAAATTGACAGAGGTTATATACATTCTGTAGTCACACCATAAGAAAACCATGAGCAACCTAGTTCTAAAAGAATAATCTACCGAGATCATCAGTTAAAGGAAGTTAAAGATATCTGACTGGCATTGTATGCTTCAGAAGAGAAAAGGGAAGGAGAATGAATGATTAGGAATCCTCATTCATCCTACAAATCCCTTTTTTTCTGTGAAAAAAATTATCAAAGATATAAGTAAGGAGTCCTACTGACGAAGATCATGTCAGTGTCCTCAAAAAGAATGTAGGACATCTAAGAGGAGAATGTATGAAGACCTGTTGGAGAATAACCTGGTATTTTTCTTTATACATCTTAAGGAAAGGGTATTCAATTGACATGTGAACTATTTCCTAGTGCAGTGTTTTGAGAGCTGTGGACAGGTTTTAGAAAGAGCAGAGGATGAGACAGAGAAGGACTTGGTGAATGAAATGGTACCATGTAAAAAGCAAAACATGAAAAAAATAAAGGAGGAAGCTTGTGCCTTGTACTAGAATGGTAGGTGGTGAGGGGCAGGTATTGAGATAAGATAGTGGTTCTCAGCCTTCCTAATGCTGCGACCCTTTAATCTAGCTCCTGATGTTGTGGTGACTCCTAAACATAAAATAATTTTTGTTGCTACTTCATAACTGCAATTTTGCTACTGTTATGAATCATAATGTAAATATCTGATATGCACATGGTCTTAGGTGACCCATGTGATAGGGTCATTCAACTCACAAAGGAGTAGCAATTCACAGGTTGAGAACCACTGAGCTAGGAGATAACAGAGTAAGACCAGACACACAAAGAAGACACAGTCATATACAAAGCTTCATACTACAGTTATCTGAACTATAAAAATTGTATAAAGTATATGATAAGGGCTAAGTGCACAGTGCTTCTCAACTCTCCTAATGCTGTGACCTTTTAATACAGTTCTTCATGTTGTGATGACCCCAACCATGAAATTATTTTCATTGCTACTTCATAACTGTCATCTTGCTACTGTTATGAATCATAATGTAAACTTTGGATACACAGATAGTCTTAGGTGACCCCTGTGAAAGGGTCATTTGCTCCCCAAAGGGGTCATGACTCACAGATTGACAACTGCAGGGCACTGACCTAGCCTATGCTGGTTCAATACTTAGTGTCAGATACCCAAATACGACATGATAAGAAGGGAGAAGAGTGACAAGCAGTACAGTGTTCCATAAGTGTTGTATAACTCAAGCCTGGCCAGAGACATTGCCTACCCGTATGGTCCTATTGTCAGTCTAGCTTTAGCAACTAATTATCTACAGATATAAATATTTAACTTGATTTCCAAAGATTGTCACTTTAACTCAAAATCACTTAGCATCTTTATGCTAGGAAAACATAAGGTTGTGTTATTCTTCCTTTACACTTTGGGGAAAAATGGAGATTTATGGCATTAATAACTTGGCTGAGGTTCTATACTTTGAGTCAGCAGTAAAGTGAATGGGGGAAAAAAATCAAGATTTAAAGTGCTGGAAAGAAAAGTAGAGATCATGTGACCTAGTTGTTTTGTGGATTAAGAGGAGAATTTTTTGTCCTGAGGTAGACAGGTACTTAGTAACTTAGTAACAGATTTGTACCTAGTCTTGTCTCTTAGTACTGCTGTTTGTTTTGCTTTGTTTTTCCACCCACTGTACTTACTGACGTTCAAGCTAATGTTCCATTGTTCAATGATTTGGCCTTTCCCAGTAGCCAAAAAAAAAAAAAAAAAAAAAACCTTTCTGAAAGTAGTGCCTAGCAAAAGGTATTATGCAGCAACTGAAGGCCAAGCATGCTGGGTGAAAATGTAAACTGATGTGCGTTTTGGCAAGTTGACACACAGCACACATGAGAACAATTAGAACATTTCCCTGCGATCTTTGTTTCTTCATCTGCAAGATGTGATAGTTGTGAATAATTATGTTCTTGCTCTATGAAATTATGGTTCTATGTACAGCTGCTCCAGTATCCAAGGACCCTTACAGGACTTGGGAAAATAGGCCCCTTCCTTCATTGTTTGGAATATGTTTCCTGATGAAAGGGGATATGTGCTGGTTTTTATCATGGAACATATTTTCATGTTTAAACTCCAGAGAAAGTGAGAGGAAAGCATAAAACAGGAAGCATCTGTACTTTAAACTGGCAGAGCAAGTGGAATTTGATGTGACTTCAACATTTTTCACTGCCTTGTATTAACAGATGGCTGGAATTCAAGAGTGCTTTACATGAGAAAATGGGTGGAAACTGCCAAGGGGACCTTGCATAGGGAGGGAGGGAGGGGGAAAGGAGTGGAGGAATGGAGGAGGGAGAAAGAAAAGGAATAAAAGGAAGGTAGGAAGAAGCAGAGGAAAGAAAGGAAGGGAAGCATGGAGGGAGGTGGAAAACACGAATACATTGTCTACCTATATAATCACTAGCTCACTTTGGAGATAGATAAATAGACAGGAGAGGGAGAGGGGAGAGAGGGGGTTGGAAGCAGCAGCCAAAGAAGGCAGAGAAGGGCTGCCATATGCATTGGTCATCCTCAATATGACTTACAGATATGTAAGTATGACCCAGTATGACTGGGTCAGCTTGGTGATCTACATGCAAGGATGGATTCTTCCACTGTTCAGTGTTTGAGCACTCTAACTCACTAAGATGGCCATTTTCTTCAGCACAGGGGAGAAAGCAGCTGAGAAGACTCAAGAAGAGCTGCGGGTGAACAAAGCTTTAATGAGGAGCTTGATTTGGTTTGTCCTATAGCATGGACTGTGTTGAAATCATCCTTAGTGCTGAATGGAAACACATCCTTCCTACTCTGCTGCCTGAGAGAAACACCCAAGAGCCAGACACATTTTACCCCTGGAAGTAAGTGGATGCTGAGTCATCCACCCCATCTTTCCAAATTACAAGGGATCTTCTGCTGCCCGGGCTCAGATTTCCTGCAGTATTTAACAAGGAACATTATTATTCATCTCTTCCCTAGTATGCACATAGATTCTGAAGTTATCTAACCTTAAGGCTATGGCATGTCAGAAGAATGGAAATTCTGGTAAAAGTAAGATGCTTTTATAGCTTTTTCTTGGAATCATTCAGTTCCAGAAAAATGTCATGCCATTGTGATCAATGAGAGGAATTTCAAGAAACCCCTGTTCCCTATATACCTAACAGCTCGCCAATAATTTGCAGGAGTTAGGAATACAGCACTAGCTGGTAGAAATGGTTGTTACTTTTCTCCATCTTCCTCAGTAGCATAGCTCGCTATTTTCTCTAATTTTTCTTTGTTCTCTCTGTACTTGGCTTACCTGTTCTTAGTGAGTTAGTCTAGGACAGGTAACAAAGGGAAAGGCTGTCAATAATGGCAGGAGAGAGAAAGTACAAATGGTCTGTACAACCTAGGGTTGTTCACTCTCCTGCTTTGTAGCTAACTCTGAGCTGGTCCTTGAACAATCTCCTACTTTCACCATCTATACCTACCCTTTCTTCTAGGCACTGCATTTCATTCTGCTTACACCTGTAATCAATGTTGATAAAAGACTCCAACGCCAGCCCTACCTTAGCCTCACTTCTGGGACTGACACTTTCTCTCCTTCTCACCAAATCTCCAGTGGGAGATAAAGCACAATGTCAGAGCCTGTTTCTTACTTCATTGGTCCCTGCTGTCGCTAACAGATGTCTTCATTTACTCTGTAGAGTGGAAAAAAGTTTTTGCCCTGCAGACAATGTAGTGGAAGTGTTGTTTAAAATCAATGGGTTGATTAAAAAGCCAACTAGTTTTTGTTGGGTATAGGACCCCCACACACTCACACGGGGTAGCTCACAACCTCTTGTAACTCCAGATCCAGGCCATCTGACACACACACACACACACACAGACACAGACACAGACACACACTACAAATATAAGCATTAGGATTAACAAACACCACAGGGATTTTGGTAGTATGTTCTTATGAGGAGGGAGCGCCCCTATGCATCACTTCTTTCCATTCCCACTGCTCCACATAAATCCTGAATCTCTGTATACGTTCAGAATTGCTGACTGCTCTACAATCAGAACCTCATGGCTTTCTTTGTCAGCCACAAGGATGACAAAAACCTTATTTGCTAGTAAGTACTTGACAAAATACAGTATGTCTTCTCCCAAAAGAATTACTATATATGATTGTTGGCATTCTCTATTCATGGGCTTCTTAGCTTGGATTTCTTAACCTGGATAAGTTTGAGTGAATTTGTTTTTGTGCCTCCCTTATAAACATATCAACATTCAGAGAATAGTATCACCATGTTACATATTCCTAGAAATTTTTTTGCCCCTATGATAGAGTATCTGACCAACACATACACATTTAAGACTGTAGAAGTACAAAAATTCCTTAAATATGGTGGTGTTCTCTTGGTATAAAACAAGTAGGTAAATAATAAATAATTAGAGTCTTTTATACTTTGCTTCATGTAGCTTATCCCACTGCTAAGACTTTTATAGAACAGGTTAGAATTCTCATTCCTCTCCTTAGCTAAGTCCTTCCATTTTCTTCACTCTAGGCTGTTTGATGGATGTGTCAGGACTATGCTATCTCTGACATTCTATAAGTACCACCCAGAGGCTGTGGGACACAAAGCCTGTGGATAAAGCTCAGCCCTGCCTATCTGTTTTCAGCTTGGAGAGGTTGTCTCTAGGTCTTGTAACCCAGACTCGCACTTCTAATGATTCAGCTGCCTTTTTACTCACCATTTCTCCAGCAAGTGTGCATACACCATTTCCTGGTCCTCCGTGACTTTTTTCTGTTCACCACTCATATTTTCTCTGGAATTCATATGTCACAGGATCTAAATTGCTGCTTTCTGTTGTCTTCTCTTAGCAGCTGTCTACCTCTCCTTGACTGACTCAGACCCATCTGTGACTTACAGGATTCTGGGCTAATAGCCCTGTTAAGTAGAAGGTTATTTTACATTGTTTATTACTTTGTTTTCCATGTAGTCCAAATACAATGTCAATTCTTAGCTTACCTGATCGTTGGAGATGTAGAGTCCTTGGGTCATTTTCTTCTCTTAGCCTTTCTCTGACAGTGTCTGGAACTTCCATCCAGACAGCCCTTCACATCAAGAAATACTTCTCAGCCTCTGATTCCCCTGAATACCTTCAGCTCTGAATATGCCTCTTACTTTAGTATGTGGATTGTGTGCATTTCCTTCAAGTTCCTTCTCTGTCAGCTTTCTAACCTGTTTTTACACATTCAATTTCAAATGGGCACCTCTTATTTTCTACCTAAGAAATTCTTACTGTCATTTTTGCTCTAGTCCTGGTTTCTGTTTCAGCCGACAGCCGAAAGTAAAACAGACAGAACACAACATTACCCCATGCTCAGTGTTGATTAAAAAGGATGGTAAGTTATGAAGAGTGGCATTTTGAAAGTCCACTGAAAGTTTATAACTTAGTTTTTAATCACCAGGGAAAAAGTGAGTATGAATTGCAATGGACATGGAATTGCAATGGACATACACACTTCTCTCTTTTACTCAATGTGAATTCAATTGGAAAGTCTGTGTCATTTGTAGCCTTAAAGTCACAGAGACTACAAACTTTCCTACTCCACTTGCAGGGTTATAGAAATCTCAGGAGTAATTTATAAACAACTAAATATTATTTCTCCTATCTCAAGACCAGAAGTCCAAGATGAAAGCACTAGCAAATTCTGCTTGGTGAGGATTTCATACATCTCTCTCTTTCCTACAACCTCACCCAGCGGAAGGGAGGAGAACAAAGGTCACTGGGGTACTACTTTAACATCATTCACAAAAGCACTGACTCACCGCAAGGGCCCTCAGGATTTAGTGACTTATTAAAGTCTTCCATGTCTTGGTGTTGACAATGAGGCGCTGGGATCCAGCATATGGATTTTAAGGGGTGACACATGTTCACAGTACAGAATCAGGAATCTTTCTCCCTGAGAGATACCCTGTGATTGAAATCCATATTTTCCACTAAACCCTGGTATTTCTCACTTTATAAGGCTTCAAACCTTTTACTCTTCTCCTCTATACACAAAAAATGAATGAAGATGTTGTTTGTAAAAGCAAAGTGGCCCTTCTTGCTTTGCATTATTTTCATTTATTTGATAGCCTTTTGAGACTTAGATTTGATGTATAAGGATACCTTCTCATAAGCAAATGGATACGGTAACACAACATTTTAATAAATCCAATCAATATATATATACAAATCATTGTTTTAAACTACAACTCTTGCTGGAGCTGCCAAGAAATCCAGCCATAGTGGATGAAAGGGTTTTTAAAGCTGCACTCTGTATTGATCAGTATTTTTACTTAGTATTCCCTTCAACTTTTATGTTTCCTAAGAACTTACAACCATTTATCATGTTCTGTATGTCAACCTCTACGAAAAAAAACAATACAGTTAAACTCTCTTTTCCGAAGTGTGACATTGAGATATAAGGAAAGTATGTTCCTATTACCTACTGCATCTGCCTGAAGACAGCTACTTGAACATATTTTTGCACTAAGATAATCACATGAAGTTCCTGGCAGGTGGTGGGCACTGTATTTTATGTTTCCTATTTCTTCTTTAAAATAAAAATAATCAATAAATATGTACAAAGTATAACTTGTACTATAAAATATAAAAGGATGTTCAAATATTAAGGGGTTTATTAACTATATTTAAATGAAGCACATAAGTCCATATATGCATATAGAAACTTTAGGAGAGCTCAGGCTAGCTTGGTGGTGAGGCCAAGGGTTTGATTTCCATTAGTGCTAAGGATTGATGGGAGGCAGGGGGCAAAAAGGGAGGGAGAGAAGGAGCAAGGGAGGGCCCAAACAGAAACTGCATCAAATGATCTGTTTAACACTGTGGACTTGGAGAACAGGAAGGTATACCTTCAGATTGAAGTGATCTAGGTGATGGAGGATTGATTGAATATGTTTGGCACAGTAAACCTAGTCAACAGCCCATGGCTTGGATGGTAACAAGCCCTACTAGGAAAGCCACTGTTGGTGCTCTGATAAATGGACACAGTATACCTATCAAATTGAATTCTAAATGACTATGTTTGTGCAATTAGTGCTGTTGCCAGCTTTGGTCAAGGAAGCTTCTTTTTACAGTAATCACGGTGACTGTAGAAACCCACAATTGGTCAAACTACTTTGAATAAATAACTCTTGAATGCCTTGCTATTAATAGGACATCTCAATCATCTTCTCCGAGAGTCAGGGGACACTGCGGAAAAAGGCACAGAAAGAATATAATATAGCCAGAGGAGAAGAGTGATGTATGTTGACTTCTCGGCATGACATGGCTAATATTAATGGTAGCCATGATCACCTATACAAGATCTGCATGAGACTGGGTATGTTGATGCTCCATCATAGTAGGCGGAGAGTCTCATGCAGTACTACTTTTCTCTGAGAATTTATATGCAGTTCAGAGTCAATGGGAGAAAACGTTTTCAGTGATGTAGCCACTGGTAAACTGTTCATACTCCTGTAAACAAATTCTCACCTATGGTCTTTAAACAGCACTAATAAAATTCATTGTGTCATACACAAAAAAGGGGTCTAGTAGAGGAGGAGGTTCATAGGAATCATGGGGGAGGGGAGGTACAAGAGCAAAATTCCACCTCTGCCTCCTCCTGAAGAAGATGTGAATAAACTACAATGGTTTGTGCTTCCATGGCCTGCCTCTCCAGCTTCAAATCCTGGCTATGAGTCACGATCTGTGTCTACTAGGCCATTACCATGTCCATCCCTGCTTGTTTTCCTCAGTTCTGAAATGTAAATTTTAAAATAGCATGTTCATTTACATTTTAATGAGAATATTATATAAATAGGAATATTATGAAGTTAAAACAAATTAATGCGCTCACCTACAAAGTATATCCAATAAATCTTAGCAACTATAACTATTTATTACCACCTAAATTAATCAAAACATTTTTGCTTTCATATTACAAAAGGCCTGCATAGTTACTCACTCATCAATTGAGTATAGTGCTTAGTCAGTACAAAAGGCAATGTATCAGTCACTGCCTTCATTTTGTAATTGTTTTATTTTGTGGAGAGCAGGATTTATACATTATTATTTATTTATTTTCCAAACAATGTGGAAAAGTTAAAAAAAAATAATGATGATAGTTAGCTCAACGACGTAACACTTGACTAGCATGCAGAAGGCTCTGTGCTCAAATCCCCATATTATGTGATGATGGTGATGATGATGATGATGATGATGGTGATGGTGATGATGTTGATGGTGATGATGTTGATGTTGCTGATGTCAATGAATCCCATTGCCTAAGAGAAAACCACATTGATTTACACAAGGAACTGTGGTAGAATTGGAGGGAAGTAGATTATTTGAAGCTATTTAGGAATGAAAAGCATATCATGATGAATTACATTTGGAAGATGAGAAGATTAGGAACAGAATTTTGCTTTTTATATAAAAGAATTGGTTAAAATGACTTTTACTTAGGAGAAAAATACCATTCTGTGATATCATTATTCGTTTGTTAGTATATTATAATTGTCTGTACTAACTGATACACAATCACATATTTATTTACTTTTATTGTATGTTTATGTTTGTTTGTATATATGTATGTGGACCATATGTGTGCCTGAAGCCTGAGGAGGCCAGAAGAGGATGTCAGATCCAGTGGAGTTGCTGTTACAGATAGCAGTAAGCAACTGTGTGGGTGCTGAGTACCAAACCTGGGTCCTCTGCAAGATGTTAGGCAGACAAGCTAGGTAGGGCTCCTTTCCTAAATAAAATGTTCGTTTAGGGGCAGCTCTCAGAGTTTTGTCAATCAGAGTGTGCATTGCTTCCTTGATGTTTGCATTAAAATCTCTCTTAGGAAATGTATCTTCTCAGTGGCCTTGCCCTCGCCTTTCTCTTACCCTGTGTGATGTCACTTTTGTTAGCCTGTTCCTTGAAGTCAGACACCAAGCCTTTAATTCAGTTACAGACCTCTGGTGAAGAAATATTTGAAGTTGATGTCCATGACTGTCAAGACCATGTTGGGAGAGTAAGGAATGCATGACAAGGGAAATAGTACCCCAGTTCCTCTAAAAAAGGCTAAGGCAGTGATCTATAAATGGCCGCCTCATTTGACGATTCTGCAACAAATTAAAATAAGCATGCAACATCCCTTCTTGGGACCAAGAATGCATGTGAGTCGACCAAAGAACACTTTCTGAAATTATTCTGTTCATGGATTACACAAATGTGAAAGGATTGCTTCAGGTTGAATTTTACCGTCACCAGACTGATCAAAGAGAAACTCTTGAGGTGATTTGCAAGATCATGGATATAAAACTAACTTTAATAAAGAGGAGGAAGAGCATGTATGAAAAGAGACAGGCATACAGATGGAAAACGCTGTGCTTGACACAGTAACTGTTGCAAAACACCCTCTTGATACATATGTAACAGTTACTATTGGATAAATGGTAGACAATTGCATGAGACAGTTCATCGCATTAGTCTACCGTCAGTTCTGAACACATGTGCAGCCCTGGGGTGCATCCTAAGCCAAGACTCAGTTTTCGCCAACAAGAGCAATGGTCCAGTTTTTTGCTTGTTTCTGCCCCATTTTCCCTACTCCCAGAATAAAACTGAGTCACAGGTTCTCTATTTTAAAAATGACATTTGGGGCTTTTCTTTCTTTCTGTATAGCTTATTGTTAACTTTAGCGAACTTTAGAAAGTTGTCATTGTAAAGAGAACAAGTTTCAAAAGTTCTATGGAATAGACTTAACAAGACATTATCTTTACAAGTTGGAACCTTGAAAAATCTACTGTAAATAAATATTCCTCATGTGATTACTAGGATGTCTTCCTGCCTCCTATGGTGAAGCAATAAACACCACTGGAGGTGATCAGATTATGTGTAGCTGGGTCCCCAGAGCTAGACCTCAGGTCTTAATTTACTATTATCAATTATATTCTTAACTTTCGGCAGAGTGTACGGCACAGACTACAGTCATGGACTCCAGAGGCTGAAGCAGAAGAATTGCAAACGCAAGGGTAGCCTGGGCTATATAAGACTGTTCTAGGAAACAAATAAAAACAATGTAAATTCTTAACTGTGAAGATTGCTTACTCAGTTACTAACCAACTTTTGGTTTTAGGGTAGAAAGATTAGTACAGATTGTCTTAAGATTTTAATTAAAACCACACTTAATTAAAATACAAGAAATTTATATTTTGATATGAAACATCATATACCTAGAATATTTTTTAAATAAAAAAAAATCTTTATCCTGATAACAAGAACGTTGAAACCTCAGGCATGGAGTAACTTAACAAGAGGATTATCTTCAGCACTTTAAACAAAGGAAAGTAAGACTGACCACTAGCTCTGAAGTGGACAGAGCCAATGAAAGAAAAGGTAGAATAATCCAATGAAGAACACTTGATGTATTTTACAATACATCCAGCTACTCTTGGGCACACACTTTATGTAGGAGAGCAATGCATCCAGAGACGAAATCCTCAGAGCACCTGTGCAGGACTCACAATGGGTATATTTTGGATCAAATTGAATTGGCAGGGCCTTGGTTCTCACGAGGCCACACAGTTCTTTGAGGATCGGTCTGTCTGATTCACTCACTATGCTCCTATCAAGCAGGGATAGGAGGGATCTAGAGATGCAGCATGGAGGGAAGGAAGGAAATTAATGTTTACATTTTTGTTTCATGTTTTGCACTTTGCTAGACATGTAACTATCTTGATGAATTTAGCTCATGATACTCTCTATTATCTTTCCTTTCTTGCTCTTTCAGTGTTGTGAATTTTATGGTGTTTTTCTTTTTCTCAGACAGCTTTTTTTTTTTTTGAGAAATTAAAAGATCTACAAAACTTAAAAGCTTATTCAGAATAATAGGTTGAAGAGTTGGCAAATAGCCCCTCTGTCAGAAAACAAATATGTTGTAAAATTAACAATTCTAACACATCCTTCTTATAAAAGAAATGTTCCTACCAAATCGTAAAACGTAAAGGGTCTCACAAGTCCCTTGATGCTGGTATTAAACAGGGTTCAAGGAAAAGTTAATTTCCTGATTAATTAAATGTTCCAAACCTTTTATGGCAATTCTCTTCAGGGGAAATATTTCTAGTAAGTGTATGTGTATCTTACTGAAAGTAAATACCACATACAGAAGAAAATGGACTATTTTAAAATCGACTGGACATCATCCACACATATTGAGTTCCTCATTTTGAGCAGTTTTATGAAGATGAGGAGGACCATACACTTTGGAATTAGGGCTCTGGTTAATTCTCATAGCACCAATTCTGTCAACATCCTTCTCCTCCTCAGAGACTTAGAATTACAAAAATCTGTTCAGTAGGCACTTAAGGTCAGGTTCTGGCTGACAACATTTGAAGGTCACTCAGAAGACATTTGACCATCATTCACAAGATCTGCTGTGAATGAATGAGTGGGCTCTGGGAGTTGATTCTATAGTAAAGACAAAGCCAAGGCAGGTACGGGGGAGGCAAGGACACAAGTATCATTGTAGCTCTCTGGAAAGCCAGTCTAACTGAATTGGCAAACTCCAGATTCAGTGAAGAGCCCTGTGTCAAAAAATGAGGTGGAGAGCCATAGAGGAAGACACCAAATATTGATCCCTGATCTCCACATTCACAAGTTATCTGTAAACACAAACATATACAATTATACATATACAGCCATATATCATACACACAAATTGACACACATACACCATACACACACATTCAAAAGATATATAAAAATGACATCAGTCATATTTGCTAGGTCAAATGAAGTTTTCTTGTAATTAAAGACTTTCCTGACTCACTTGAAAACACAATATTCCAGTGAATATTATTCTACTTGGTTCTGAGCTTGTATCATGTACTAGAGCAGTGGTTCTCAATTTGTGGGTCCTAACTCATTGAGGATCAAATGAACCTTTCGTGGAGATTGCATAAGACCATCTGCATATCAGATAATTACATTATGGTTCATAACAGTTGCAAAATTACAGTAAGGAAGTGACAATGAAAAGAGTCTTATGGTTCGGAGTCACCATAACATGAGGAAATATATAAAGGGCCTCAGCATCAGGAAGGTGGTGAACCACTGGTTAAAAGGCACTGAGCAAATAGAAGTCTTTTTCTCTCAAGTGTTCTTGATTCTACACAGGATATCATTAGGGAGTAAAGTCACTTCTGATATGCTTCACCCAATGTGAGATTACTTTACAACTTCACTGTGACATCTTGAATCCCATAAAGAAAACAATTATAGAAGCTTAGACAAGGTGTAGCATTTGTCAAAGCTTCAAAAGGTCTGAAAGCTATGCATCAATGTTCCAAAGCCTCCAATGAAATAATTGAATTTCCAGGGAAATCACATTAGAAACCATATCAACTTTTCTATATTCCCAATGTATTAATGGTAGTAAACATCTTACTACAATTCAGTCACTGGGGGCCAAACTACAGTGATGACTAATGATCACTCAGAATCAGGTGACTGCCTTTGTGTGCCTCCAAAGCTGGCTCAGTGTACTAGATTTATAAGAATGGAAGATAGGTATATCTTCTGGGGTAAACACAGCCCCATGCCTGGATCTACACTTTTTACATTAATCGATTTATTATTGTTATCATTGTTGTTGTTGTTGTTGTTGTTATTATTATTATTATTATTATTATGTGTGCATATGCATGTGTGAGGACTTAAGCTGACTTTGCTTATGCCAAACTCGTTAGATTCTTTTTTATCCAAGTTGGCTATGAGAGGTTTCCCTGAGATGAGGATGTCTTAGAAAGGCTGGGAATCCTCAGTATACTGTATGGGCTTGGTGACCTTGCTCTCCCACCACTTATGTGCCCACAGAAGAGAAAAGAAAAGATGGAACAACAAAACAACCCAATGAGATCCAAGGTAGACTACTTTACTCACATCCAATTCGGTTATAAGAGCAAATGCATTACTTCTGTGCCTCAAAACTCTGTAATAAACTTAGAACATAGAATTAATGAAAATAAAAGGCAGTGCAGGATACAATAGACATAGAAAAATCTGATGGAATTATAGCATCATCACCTGTTGGTTTTTTTTTCTAACAAGCTTGTTCGCAGCATAGTGCACTTGTTTAAGTGGGCATATGTAAGCTTGACATTGTTGGCTAAAAGGAATCAGACCTCAATTTAAGAATAAATAAATGTTGATAATCTAAGAATGAAACTGCATTCAGCATCAGCACAATCGATTCAGGAAGTTGCCACGGACCTCGAACCACAGCTTTCTCCACACAATGACAGGATGAACTGTCAGGTAAGACAGGCAGCCACCTTTGGAGCGAAGCAGCTATGAGTTGCAGAGAATTTGGGCAAAACTCTAGGTAGGTTCTCAATGATGAAATCAGAATCTTTGTCCAGTGCTATATCAGATGTGCAGGTCTCCCCACTACCAAATACATGCAGATGCACACTTGTGCACACACATGTACACACTCTCACCTCTCCATAATACACCATGTGCAGCTGCTCTTCACATGCAGACCTTTCAGTAGCCATGAAATAAAAAAGGCCTTCTTTCACTCTCACCCTGTCCCCCTCCCTTTTTGCCTGCCTTCTCTCCCTCCCTTTCTCCCCTCCCTTGTTTTTCTCCACCTTCCCTTCTTCCTCCTGTTTTTGTCTATTATTATTCACAGAGTCTATCCTTTTCTTCTGCCTGAAGAAGCTTTTAGCAGATCCTGCTCTGCCTACTTACTCCTTGTTTCCTTTTCTCTCCTGCCATTTGCAGACACCTCTTCCTGATAAGTGCCACCTGTCTCCATTCCTGATTGGCCTGTTATGGATGTCTTGCTTCCTAGCAGGTTCCAACCAGGCTCATCAATCCAGCTGTTTTTTCCACTTCGGATTCCCACATATCAAACTGTCCCTGTGCGAGCAGAAATTAACGCTAAACAGAAAAGCAAAGCACGCAAATGACAGGTGCAAGGCAGAAATCACAGTGTGATCCAGTCTATACTCAAAGCCATCAGTGACAAATGTTTCTGCAGAGGTTAAACTCCCATGCAGGTGTATGCAGGCACATATACGCATCTGGAAATGATTGTGTGCCTGTGGGAATGGGTACATGTGTGGGGATGGGTGTGCATGTGGGAATGGAGACGTGTGGGAATGGGTGTGCATGTAGGGAATGTGTACATGTGTGGGAATGGGTGTGCATATAGGGAATGGGTACATGTGTGGGAATGGGTGTGCATGTAGGAAATGGGTACGTGTGTGGGAATGGGTGTGCATGTAGGAAATGGGTACACATGTGGTAATGCGTGTGCATGTAGGGAATGGGTACGTGTGTGGGAATGGGTGTGCATGTAGGGAATGGGTACGTGTGTGGGAATGGGTGTGCATGTAGGGAATGGGTACGTGTGTGGGAATGGGTGTGCATGTAGGAAATGGGTACACATGTGGGAATGGGTGTGCATGTAGGGAATGGGTACGTGTGTGGGAATGGTTGTGCATGTAGGGAATGGGTACGTGTGTGGGAATGGGTGTGCATGTAGGAAATGGGTACGTGTGTGGGAATGGGTGTGCATGTAGGAAATGGGTAAACATGTGGGAATGGGTGTGCATGTAGGGAATGGGTACGTGTGTGGGAATGGGTGTGCATGTAGGGAATGGGTACGTGTGTGGGAATGGGTGTGCATGTAGGGAATGGGTACGTGTGTGGGAATGGGTGTGCATGTAGGAAATGGGTACACATGTGGTAATGGGTGTGCATGTAGGGAATGGGTACGTGTGTGGGAATGGGTGTGCATGTAGGGAATGGGTACATGTGTGGGAATGAGTGTGCATGTAGGAAATGGGTACACATGTGGGAATGGGTGTGCATGTAGGGAATGGGTACATGTGTGGGAATAGGCACATGTGTGGGAATGGGTACATGTGTGGGAGTGGGTGTGCACCTATGCGTTTATTTTCAGTGAGTATGACCTGCTGACTTTTGAAAGAAGAGAAAGCAGCTGTTGTGCTGGAATGACTGTGGGGTGGGAGCCTGAGGCAGTGACCAGGCTCAAGTAACTCCAACCACTCCTCAAATTTCACCACCTTGCTCTTGAGTTGACACCAGAGCAGCCCTTGAAAAAAATACTCAGTCATTCTTGTTCTAGTGAATTTCAGTTCAGTGGGGGATTTAAGAGTTTGGAATGTGTGGCAGGTTCAGTGGATGTACTAGGAAATAGCAGCATCAGATGCAAAAGGAACCTTTGGAGCTGATGAGCACTGAAAGAACAGACATTTCCTGTACACTTGTTTCAGCTGATGTTAGTGCAAACTGTGCAAATACAGACTAACCCAGTTGCAAAAGAGTTACTGTTCTCCTTGATATCCCCCCATAGACTGACTGTATGTTCTATTGTTGGTACCTAAACCCAGCAATATTATCATAGACTTAACTAGTTTTGAAGGCAAAGAAGTATTTTCTCCCATAAAAAAAGCCATAACAGTGTTAACAATGTGTATTCTAGATATAGAACATCTGCTCTGTAATATCCTTGTTAAGGGCGATAGCAGGAAAGTCCCATGGCTTCCATTACTGGAGGCTGCAGGGCAGGTGGACTGTGTCTATGGGAGACAGCAGAAATTCTATAACACTGTACACATGAACAATTCAGCTCTGTCTAGGGACTTTACTTACATGGTCATTGAACTGCTATGGCTTTGCTTGCCTACCTAAGACACTTGTTTACTATCTAAGACACTTACTTGTTAAGGTATGTGGAGAGTTTATATTTTAAAAGCTTTAAGTAAATATCCATGTACCATTAGATACTTGAAGCATATTTTAGTATACATCTTTTTAAAAATGAATTCTGTATTTTAGAAAATAAAAGCCGGACACAATTTTTTACAAATCAGACGATTTGTAAAATACTCATTTCTTTGTCAGAGACTTAACTCTTCTATCATGAAAGACTTGTGTTTTCTTTTGTTCTGTGTTCCAATACATTTTCTTTAAGAAAAATACTACTATATGGTTTTTGATAGTTTTTAAGCCATTGAGACATTCCAGTTTAGGAGGGAAATATTGTCTGCACAAGTAGCCAGTACACTTCAGAAAAAAGTTCTCCCTACAAAGCGTGTTTAGAAAACTGAAGCTTGGAGAGTAGACCAATTGGTGATCTTTAAAGGTTGAGGACACATGACAGGGAGGACAATTATGCCACAAACTGATTGTCCAGCACAATGTTCTATGGTGGAAATAATATAGCTAGTATTATTACTTGTAAGTCTAAGCGTTAATATAGCAGTGTTATTAACCATATGTCTGCCAAACAGACAGCCATGATGGGAAATAATGAAACAGCAAGACGACACGTGTACACACAAGTCACCACTCCTGACCTCAGACAGTAGTCAGGAGAACATGCATCACTCTATGGAGAGCTGCTGAAACAAAGCCACGAGCCTTCTATTCCTTCTCATTTCAAAACCAACCAAGGGTCAGGCAGAATGAGATTCCCAGGGCTTTAGTGCAGGGAAATGATAAGTCTCTCTATATTATATTTTGTTTTCATGCAGTGCAAGCAGAAACCTAATCATTGGTTTGATCCCCTGCCCAGGAAACTGATGGAGGGGGACAGCCACTTCCAGGGATGGCAACAGAGTCCAAAGGCATCATGCAGAGCTGGAGATTACTAGCAAGACTCCATCAAGGAGGGATGCCACTGGACCAATATTTCAGCATTCAGTAAACCAAGCATGGAAACCAAGTGGCCGTTCTTTATTTTCAAGCTGGAAAAGTCATGAGTTGTATTAACTGGAGCCACAAACGATTTTATTGTTCACTTTGGAACTCGCCTTGCACTGACATAAGTTTCCATGGAATAAATAAAATGTTTATGCTGCTCTCTAGCCTGAAGAGGCGAGTAAAATTTTTTGAAGTTTTATTCAGATATTCATTAAAAAGCATTGAATATTTTCGACATGTGGATTGATATCTATATATCTGTGTATAATACACACACTAAACTCAATCAAATACATATCTTTTTAAGACTTATTTTTATTTTCTTATTTATGTGTATGTGTGACTGTGCACACTCATGTGGTACCCAAGGAGTCCAGAAGAAATCATCAGCTGGAGTCACAGGCTGATGTGAAGTGCCTGACACAGGTGGTGGGATCTTTATCTTGGATTCTTTGGAAGTGCAGTAAATGCTCTGAACCACTAAGCCATCTTTCTAGCACCAAAAGATCTTTTAAAGATTATTACTTTTGAGACAAGAAACATATCCATTTCTGCCTCAACCTTCCCATATAGATCAGTGGTCCTAATATTGTGACCCTTTAATACAGTTCTTCATGTTGTGGTGACCCCTAACCATAAAATTATTTTTGTTGCTATATCATAACTGCAATTTTGTTACTGTTATGAATTGTAATGTAAATATCTGATATGTAGATGGTCTTAGGTCACCCCTGTGAAAGAGTTATCTCTCCCAGGTTGAGAGCTGCTGATTTAGATCAAGCTGGCCTTGAATTCATAATAATCCTCCTGCCTCTGCTTTCTGAGTGCTAAGGTTATAAGCTTGCAGCTCTGTGCCTGGTTTCAAGCAAACATCCCGTCTGTCAAATAACACCTCCAAAAACATAGGCTTATAGACGATTTTAAGAAGCTTTAAAAATGCTTTCTGACCAAAAATTATTTCATTGCAGAGATAAAAGCAAAAGAGGACATTTTATAGTTCTCTGGGGGCATAGACAGTTTCTTCAGCATCGAGGACTGAACCCAGGTCCTTACGTAGGCAAGGCTGTCATTCTACTTCTGTGCCACATCCCCACCCTGAGAAGCCTTACTGAGGAACATGAAGCATAAGGAATTGAGTCCAATTTGTCCATGCTGCCAGGTGTTCAGTTCTATGAGCGTTTCTTTCTCTGCATTCCAAAAGGAAAAAGAAAACAGAAATTTGTAAAGTAAGAATAGACCTTTTAATACAGTTGATTTATAATTTGATTAAACTAGGGAGAGAAAGAAACTAATTTCTCTCTGTTATGCCTGTGGCAGCTTTACAATTTATGGAAACCTATGAGAGAAAAGCCAGGCTTTATGTAGATTTATCTGTGAGACTATTTAATAGGCCCTTTCCTGAGGGAAGGTGACTGGGCCCCGGTTGCCTACCTTGTGTATCTTCTCAGCAAGTTGTCTCCATTCTCAGTGTGGAGTGGTTGTTATGTTTTTACAAGTTATACTTTTACAAAGGCATGTTTTGTTTTGTATTTGTTTTGTCTTGAAATTCCAGTCTAAGCCTGAGTAACATGGAGTATATACTTCATCTCTGAGAGCTCCCATTTTTTAAAGTGAAAAGCGGCTCTAGAGTTTTATGGGATAGCAAATGGAAGGTCCCACCTGTTCTGTGCCTAGAAGTGATATTTGTCCCTGGGTCCATTCCTTTGAGAAGTATAGAGTGGAGACACAGTATTTTTTTTTTGGAGGTCACTGCCAAGCTCTAGCTCCTGTATGTCTATTAAACACACTAGCATTGCAGGTGAACAAAACAGAAATAGTCTGACACAAGAATGGCATGCCGTTAGGCCTCTTCTTAGAATATAGACTATAACCTCTGTCCTACATTCTATTCTAGCATGGAATCACTATGGTCATAAGTAAAATGATGAGAGAAATAGGTAAGAGGACATGTAGAGAAAGAGTGGGGAACAGGGGTTGATCAGGGTATAAACGCTAATCAGGTTCAAAACAGAATAAAAGAACTTGAACTGATATGTTTCTGAGAAGTCAATGGAAGGAAAGTCTGAGCATGTGCATCCCACATTTTACCTTGAAGTACTAAATTACCAAGTAGGAGGAGGGAGAGTGCCTGCTGTCAGAAAGATATGAGCAGCCAGAAGAGCTTAAATGGCAGGGAGGATACCTCCCCGACTAAAGGACAGGATTATTCTATCAAACAGGCAAATTAAATCAGAGGGACAGAGAGGGTCCTGATGATCCTAGATTCTGAGTGTCAGCTGAGTTTGTGCATGAGAGAAGGCAGATGACACAGAGGTGTTAAATAGATCTAGGGTTGACTGACAGAAATCCTTCTCCTCGAGAGATTGCCCTGACAGTCAAGGTTATTGACACAGATTCTAGCATGCAGAATTGAAGGAATTCCTTTCCAGAGCCTATGCCCTAATGTGAACAGACATGGTCAATGGTCCCCAGGGCACCTCTAAACATATGTTAGCATCTTAATCAGGGACAAGATACCCTTATCCTACTGCAAATAAACACAAAGCTCTGAGCTACTGAATATAAGAGTTCTTGAGACAAAGTGATCCAGACACATGCATATTCCTCAAGTGGTTACCTCATACAGGCGCTCAGAAGAGTCTTCATGTCTCCAAAAGTATCATCTGAGTTTTATTGTCAAGACTTGGTCATGCATTATCTCCATGCTGTAAGCATGCACTCACAACCTGCTGTGTACCAATCAAGCTACAAATGTTCGTCTGCTTAAAAAGGTAAAATGCATGTTAACATGCCCACTTTAACCACTCCCTGTGCATTTCACATAGCTAAAATATTTGTGTATATATGGAATAGTCATCTTTGTTTTTAGCATGTATTAGTTTCCCAGGGTAGAAGTTGCAAAATATCCCATTTTGTTTCAAGGTACTTTAGGATTGGTTAGTAAAGCCTGAGTTCCCTTTCATTACTGCTTCACAACTTTGTCAGGAGAAATTAGTGGTAGTTGAGTTTCTTGTCTCATTCTCTCTGTCAAGCCATTCAGTGCTCTTCAAACTTATTGTTTTTGACAGATAAGATACTGGAGAGTGGGAGAGGAAGAGTCAGTAGGAACTTCTGCAGATTCAATTGAACTTGACCATGCATGATGAATGAAATATCACAAAGCAGAAATAGGCATAACCAAGGGAACATTTCACACGGAGAGACACAATTATGAGAAAGGCCAGAGTCCCCAAAACTTGATTCTATGCACTTGCCTGAATATGAAGACAGTTGATAATGATGTAGGAAGAATGGTTGCTTAAGGTCAAAATATTAAGGTCTCTTTTATCCCATACTAAAAGGAACCATTCATTTATTCATTCATTTGTTTGAAAAACTGCCTGGCCAAAATTTAAGAAAAAAAAAGAAAAAGGTCTAATATTCTTGTATTCAAAGTGAATCTCCTACCAAAACTTGCTTATAGACTATTTGTAGTTAGGGCCAATCAAATTATGCATACTTCTCTCTGCTTGCCATTCCAGGCTGCAGGCAGTGGGAAAGCCATCTTCTGATTGACAGCCCATCTTTGATATGAAACCCTTAGACTTGCATCTTGTGAAGAAAATGCTCTCCATTTTGTTATCCCCTGCTTTGGTGACCCTGTACCAAGCACCAGATTTTTGTATTTTCGTATTTGTATTTCTTGGACTTTGGGTTTAAAAGAGAACTCTCTTGAAGAGAGTTGTATACTCATCACAACAACTGCACATCATTTTGTCCCACCTGTGCATTGCCCTGATGTTTGAGCTCATGGGCTACTGGAGTTGTTGAGGGGTTCTCCCAAGTCTGGTGGGGCTGCTGAATATGCACAGGAGGGAAAAAAAGCAAGAACAGTGATGGGGAGAGAGAGAAAGAGCACTCAATGGAGCTGCTTGTCTCTCTTCTTTTCTCAAACAAATACACTGGACTTTTTCTGCATTGTTAAAAATCCTCCCTTTTACCCTCGATCCTCCAGTATCTTTAGATTCCTTGTAGACAGGAGATGGATTTTAGGAATCTAGTAAACTTAAGAAGATATCGATCTTAATATAAGGATTTTTTTGATAAAGAAACTACATTCAAAACCCACAATTAAAACTGAGCTTCTTAAAATAGGAGTCAAATAAATACTTACTGGCCTATAGCAGCCTATAGACTGGAGAGATGAAAAACATGTCTGTGCTCATCGGTGACATTAACAGGAACCCCACATGAGCCTAGAATGGGGACTGGAGTTGCACATGGCTCTCCTTTTGGACATTGAACCATCTATGGAAGAAGCTGACTGTTCAAGTACTAAGAATTCCATGATACATTATACACACATGGTGATAGTAGCACTTGCATGACCTTGTTTTTATGGACAAGTATCTTCTGAACATCTCTTTAGGATAACACTCCCAATGTCATTATCACTCGATAACCAGCTAGTAAAGGAACTTCCTTCAATTTATGACTTAATTTTTTTTTGTTTATATCTCTGTTAAGGCTTCCATTGCTGAGATAAAGCACGGACTCAAAGCAGCTTGTGGATGAAAGGGATTATTTCGTCTCATACTTTCAGATAAAAGTCTACCACCAAGGGAAGACAGGGCAGGAACAAGATGCCGGGCCCTATGACAGCAATCACTAATTTAGAAAACGCCCAGGCTTGCCTGCAGACTGATATTCTCAGTTCTATTCCTCTCTTCTCAGATAATTTTAGCTTGCATCAAGTTGACAAAAAACAACAATGTCATCAAAAACAACAATCAGTATAGTTTACTTATTTTTATTTTACATGTATGAGTGTTTTTCCCATATGTAGGTCTACATGCCACTTGCATGCTTGATGTCCATGAATGCCAGAGAGGGCATTGAATCCCCTAGAACTGGAGTTATAGAAGGTTGTAAACTGTTGTATGGGTGCTGGAAGTTGAACTATGGTCTTCTGGAGGAGCAGCCAATGTTCTTAAACACTAACTTACCTCTCTGGCACCATTACTTAACTTTTAGAAAAGAATATGTTTGTAGTTTCTCAACAAAATACAATGGAATCATAATACATGCTTTTAGAATATGTAATCATTGTCTAATCCCTGAAAATTTATATATAATATGAATTATTACTATCAATAAGTTCCTGGTCTGTGGTTTGGTCAAGTACTGATAACATGAAGATACAATGTAAGGTCCAATTCTTCAGTGTGGGTTGTGGTATCTGAGCATAAGGAAATAACATTTGGTTGTGACAAATGATTAAGTATTTGTCATTTTAGCTCCACTAAGGAATATGTAGACATCAAGGCATACTGATGAACACTTTTCCCATAAATGTTCAAATACGGGTCATCATGGAACTGTTCACTGTAACAAGGACTATGAGGAATTGAAAGAGCCAGGAGATTATGCAGTAATTCTCTCATGTTACATACCCAAGGCCTCAACTCTTCTACTGTACCATGCCTGCTTCACAGTCGCAAAATGTCACTGTAGAGAAACTAGCCACCATAACCACAGATCTCAAGTGAGTAATCGATAGTCTGTCACCCTGGATGAAGAGTGGTGATTGTAGAGTTTAGCTTCTCCTACCTGAAAAGTTCACCTGTCATTATTTCGTGGATACTAGTAGTGTATATGGGATGTTAGGAGTCGAAGTCAAGAGCTTTAGAGTAAGCTATAGTCAGTGTCTGCATTTGTGCTCTTTCCTGAATCCATCTACTTGCCAGGTAATAGAAAGTACAGGCAAGTCCTTGGCATTACAGGAAACTTAGGAACCTGAGTACATTCTCATGCTGTTAAGCCTGTCTGAACTTTGCCTAAAATGGAGACACAATATCCTTAATGTTCTGAGCAGCAAACATGCCTGCCTTTTGCTCTGGAGGGTACTATACCTCCCAACGTGCTATGCAAGATTGAAAAATAAAATTTTTGATCATAAGATATGCCACATGTGAAAGCCTTGTGGAGAATTTTCTCCCCATAATATGCTAATTTGGATGGTTTCTCAATTATGTCTCCTATCTGCCAGTTTCTGCCTCTCTCCTTTAAGCATACCTGCCAGCCCCTCTATGTGGCATGCTCTGGGGGGCTCTTTGGTTTTTTGCTACCTTACCTTTGTATCTCTGGTTTCTCTCACTGGCTTTTTTGCCCCTGCATCTCTATACATGTCAGCAGGCACTAGCACTGTGTTACAGCTCCACAAAATGGCATCACCCTTACCGGCTTCTCTAATAAACTGAGATCTTCTATGATGAGCTGCCCACATGTAGTTCCTACTTACTTAGTCAACATCTCAAAATCAAACGTAACAACAGAGCTGAACTTGTCTCACAAGTCTTCTCTTACCTCCATCTTCCTCACCTTGGTAAACTCCAACACCATGGGCTCCTATTGCTCAGATTGACAACCTCAGAGCTAGCCTTGATTCTACATTTCCTTTGTTCTTGCCCTTGAAGATGATTATCAGCATTCTTGCCTTATTTCCAAGTATGTTCAGGATCTCCTTTGCAATCCTTGCCACCCCATGCTCTAGTCCTGACTACCATTACTCCCCCTGTCCCCCAACAAGCCCCTAAATCACCTATACAATAGTCCCCTGAAAGCTCACTATCCTTTTACATGTAAACTACTTTCCACGCAGCAGTTAGGTCATCTTTAAAAACATTCAATCAAGTCCTATTGTTCTCCTAAATAATCTTCAATATGTTCTGTTGAACTCAGAAGCCTCAATATAAACCCTTAGCATGGCTCTAAAGGTCTTCATGATCTGGACATTTTATCTCAGCAACCTCTTAGACACCAGCTTTATTTGTACTTATCTTCTGTGGTCAATTTCAAGAAACATAGAGACTGATGCCAGCCTTAAGATCACTATGTTAACTATTTGCCATCTCTAAGAATTTTCACCACTAATCCCTAACCCCAAATTAATATTGATGGCTTGTTTTTCTTGTCACTGAGATCTTATTTTTAGTATTATCACATTCCTGAATAGGTAATCTATAATTATCATCTAGTTATTCCCAAGTCTCATCAACCAATTTTATTTTGTTTGAATTAGTTTTGTTTCGTTTTCAAGACATGGTTTCCCTGTGTAGCCACGGCTGTTCTGGAACTCACTCTGAAGATCAGGCTAGCCTTGAACTCAGAGATCTTCCTTCCTCTGCCTCCTGAAAGCTGGGATTAAAGGCATGCACCATAATGCTAGCAACCCATTTTCAATTGCATGAAAAACACTCACCAATATCTATATCTGGAATATTTACATTTGATCTCTCATGAATCTGAATTCTTGGGAACCAGGTTCTCGAGCATATATTATTTACTTAACATATCTACTATTTCAACAGTGTCTGGAACACTTAATATTTCTTTCATAAATGGAGAGATGGATGGATGATGATGGGTGGGTAGACAAACAGATGAAAGACATCAGTAAATACTATCAGGAGTGGTGTGGGGATCTGTGAGAACAATAGAGGCTGTCAAAAATAACCGGATTCTTCTTATTATCTTTTGGCATGGTTTGATTGAGTAATATTCACAAATGCTATTCAGCCATCTGGAACCATCTGGAAGGATTTATTTTGAAGATGACGACTTCAATTTATTTTTACCTATAGCAAGATTTTAAACCACTTTCCAATGCACATAATTTGTAAGTTTTGTATTCAACAAGTAATTGTATTTAAAATTAAATAATGCTATATGATTAAGGTATAGATTTGACTTTGAGATCTCATTAAGTTAGCTGACTGGAAATTTTAGCGTCCTTTATGTGTACTCACCCTATAAAGGCTGCAATTTGGCCAGTTAACAGATCAGAAAAGGAACTTTAAGAGATAAGTCTTAAGCAGCAGAAGTATAAATTATTTTTACTTCATTTACAAATTGTGAAATTAGCAAACCTATTTTCACCAAAAATGCACATAAAGTATTCACTTAAATGTTTGAATGTTTAAGTTCATGCTTTAGTTATTTTTGAATAGTTTATGAATGGATCTAATAAAGAATCAGTGGATATCCATATAGAGAAGCATGGAATGTTCTATATAAAGACAGGAGTCGAATTTCCTTGGCCTGTACCTTGTACATAAAACAGCTCAAAATGGTCCAAAGACATAAATATAGGACCTGAAATAATGTAGTTACTAGAAGAAAACATAGGGAAATATTCTAAACCATCGGTGCAGGCAATATCTTGAAGAGTGTGTGTGTGTGTGTGTGTGTATGTGTGTGTGTGTGTGTGTGTGTGTGTATGGTATGTCTACCTGTGAGCATGGACATGCCATAGTACACATGAAGATATTAGAATAGAACTTGCTAAGAATTTGTTCTCTCCTTCCAACATGTGGGTCCTGGGATTGAACTCAGGTCCTCAGACTTAGAAGCAGGAATCTTTACCTTCTGAGCCATTTTGTTAGCCCAATTTTTTGAACAAGATCTCAAAAGTACCAGCAACAGAAGCAAAAACAGGCAAATGTGATTCAAGCAAACTAAAAAGTTCTGCACAACAAAGGAAATACACAGACATCACCTGCAAAATGGAAGAAAATATCTGTCCATCTTTCATCTAACAAGGAGTCAATGCCCAGAATATCTTGTGAACTCAGAAATACCAAATATCCTAGATCAAACATCCAGTAAAAAGGAATATATGGTCTGAATAGACATTTTTATTTGATTAATAACAATTTTTTTATTATAATATAATTACATTATTTCCCCTCTTCCTTTCCTCCCTCCAACCTCCCCTTCCATGTACCTGCTTAGTCTCCTTCAAATTGATGTTTCTTTTTCTTCAGTTGTTGTGCATGTGTGTTCCTAAATACATAAACACAACCTATTCGGTCCATATATTGTTACTGTGATGTATGTAATTTCAGGGCTGACCACTAGGGATTGGATAACCAATTGGTGGGCTGCTGTCTTAGGATTCCAGAATTCCTTAGCCACCTGTAGTTCTTTGCCTAGGATTGAAGCCTGTGAGCTTTCTTCCTGAATATATATTCTTGAAAGAATTAAAGTGGTGAGCAAATATATGAAAAAAATTAATATCATTATCTACCAGGGAAATGACCATCAGGACCACAAAAAAAATGCTGGCATAGTGGTGCATGGGACATGAAGGTAGAAGAATAAGAAATTCAAAGATGATCAGACTGCAATCAAGGTCAGTCTGGGCCACTCAAGAGCCTGTCTTGAAAACAAACAAACACCCCAAACTAACCAAGGAAACAAACAACTTAAGGCCATATCACTCTTGAGACTTTTTAGCAATTAATAAAAAGGTAATAAATAATACATGCTAGAGAAGACTTGAAGAAAAGCAGCCCATACACTGTTGTTATAGGAATTAGTACAGCCCTTATGAAAATGACACAAAGGCCTCTCAAAAAAAAATCTAAAACTAAATCTGCCATATGATCCAGTGATCCGATTTCTGGGAATATAGCCAAAGGAAATGAAGTCAGCATATCAAAGAGACAATAGCAGGCCCAGGACTATTCATTACAACTAGGATATGGAGTCAGCTTATCAACAGATATATGGATAAAGACAGCAATGCAAATGTATACAGTGGAATATTATTCACCCATAAATCAAGAATGAAACCGTGTCATTTGCAGCAATTTTTTACAGAACAGCAGGACATTCTGCTAAGTGGAATAAGCTTGGCACAGAAAAAGGACAAATAGTATATTTTCTTCCTTATGTGTGGAAAAGAAACAAAAGAAAATAGTCAAAGTAATAATAATAACAAAACACCAAAGCTAACCTGAAGACAGAAGAGTGGGGAGGGGTGAGGAGATGGGCAGTAGGCAGCTGCACAATGGGTACCAAATACAGACAGAAGGAATACGTTCTGGTGTTCCTCACACAGTGGAGGGAGTCACTGTAGTTCCTCAAAATGTAGTATGGATTTGACAAAGAACTGAGTGAGGACCTCAGAGGCTCCAAATGCAACATAGTTACGAAGAGATGAAAATTCTGATTGCCTCTGTTTACTCGTACAAACTGTAAACATGTATTGCCCTTCATAACACATGACACTAGTCCATAAGTCTTAATAAATCTTAATCCAGACTTTAAAACATCCCCAGTATGATAATGTTAATATATGTCTGCCAAATGTAAAAGAATCCTACGCGAATAGGTTTTGAAGACTCTCAAACATTTTCTATCAAAATCCTTAATAAATATGACTAAATTGTGCCATGATAAAAACGAAAGAACTCCTTTTTAATTTGAAAAGTTCTAGTCTACTCTTCTATTGTCTTGGGTGGGGGTGGAACTTTTAATAGCTTTCTGTCTTAATTTCTCAATCAAGAAAACATATTAACAAAATATACATCTAATTTTCAAACCAACAGGAGACCATCCAGTAATGTAAAGTCCCTGAGTCTTTATAAATCTAGTTTTATAAAAAGAAAACAAAACACTAGTAATGAGATACATGATGAAATAAACTTATTTTCAGAAGCCACACTTAGGCATCCAAAGCAATATTCTTTGAATCCCATCCCAGCTTGTAAGAGTTGAGCTCAAGTACTCTTATTATGACTTTTTTAATAGTGTGCTATATAGCCCTAGTGACATAAAATGAGAGCAATAACTTTGAGAGTAGACTTGGACTTATTTATACCACAGATTTTGAAGAACAGGAGAATTCAAGGCCTTTCCCACCCCTACTCCTCGTATCTACCCACTACTTAAACAGCTGGTTGTAAAAACAGCCCACCACTGATTCCAACCCACAGATGGTTGGATGAAAGAAAAAAAATCCCCACATTCCAAAGACCCTTTGGGGAAAGGATGTTGAAATGAAATATCAGTCAGATCTGAATTTGACAGATGTTCTGGGACTGATTCCAGTTAGTGAAACCACACACCATCAATGGACGATCCTCGTTCATATAGGGTTTTCATAGTTAAGACAAGGGAGGGAAAGACAGGGAGACTAAGAGAGAGGAAGGGGGGAGGTAGGAAAGTAGGAGGAAGGTAGGAAAGTAGGGGATACAGTAGGAAGGAGGGAAAGAAGGAGAAGAACACCCACTTCTCTAAAACTGTCTTCCTATTTCTCATTTCTATACCGTAGAGTCTGACAGTATTATGAGCCTGTAAAACTCCTTTAGCTGTAAGATGGATGATTAAACTGCATTCCTGTTAATTAAAATAAAAGATAGTTTGAAGTGAAAATAGGAAACAAATTCTCTATTTGGAAGAGCACTGATGCATAGATTTGAATATTCCACTCCATAAAGAAGGCCTATTGTGCTAATAGCAAAGCAGTCCACACTGCGTTATCTATGGCATGTCTTTCCATTCACATACAAACACCATAATTTATTACAAAGAGCTTCTTCCATACACTCGTTAACCAGAGAATTGGGATGGGATTTAGTGAGTAGGAAACAAAAAGCAAATGTAAATATTTATGAGTTTTTGAAAATTGCAGCATCACTCAAGTAAAGGGCCAAAGTAAATCTGTCAATTCCTGTTTGGTCTGACGGTTGCCGGAGCCAGAGAATGTTCGCTCCTCTGTTTCTCTGCATTTGCTGAGATATTTTATGAAAAAGTATGAGGTTCGTATGTCTTCCTTTCTAGTGTGGTGCTGAGAACGTAGCTCAAGAAGCAGACAAACCTTGGGTTGTGGTAAATACTATTTCAGTAGCTGGATAACAGGGAAGAGAGGGGCTCCATTCAAAACATTTTCTTTCCCCTTGGTTGGGATCAGAAAGCCTATAACCCAAGGTCATCACAGAAGCACCACGGGATGAAGAAGGGCACACAATAGGCCTTCACTTTCCTTTTTCCTTATTTTTTTCCCTTAAAAACAAAACAAAACACGAAGGATTAATCCTTGACTTTGTAGGTCAAAAACAAAAATAATGACTTCACCCATTCACCACAAGCACACAACTAATTAGCTTTGAACAATTATTTGATTTTAGTCTTATTTATCTTTAAATAAGGCAGATGATTATTCTAACCCTGTGACCACATTAAAAAAAAATCCAATCCAGGACAAAAGTGAATGTATGAACACAGACACACCCCCACCTACACCTCCCCTCAACCACCACCAACAGCAACAAGGGCAGCAGCAGCAAACTCCTATAACCTTCTTCTGTCTTTTCCTCTGGTTCTGAGACAGGGTCTTGCTATGAAGCCTAGGCTCCCCTTGAACTTCAGGTCCCCCTGCCTCAGCCTCTAGAGTGCTGGGATCACAACATTGTGTCACCCTGCCCAGCACCTCCTCCTTTTTTACTTACCCTTTGGGTGCCTATTATTGATTATATTTTGTGTGTTTGTTGTTTTCTCCTTAGGATAAAATCCAGAAGGATTTTTCCTATAATGGTTACAGAACAAAGCTGTGTTCACAGCACCTGGCTGTGGTTAGTGACAATCTCAGGAATAACACCCCAAGAGGGACATAGTTCCAGAATAAACCAATCTCAAAACCCAGGATCACGAGGTGTTTTATCAACATATTCACATCCCACCTTCCAATTCCCAAAGGAATAAGACAATAGTAGTAGCATGGAGAGAGACTTTGAAGGGATCTCATACAAAGTTACTGTCTCCCATGTCTTTCTCTTGTGGATGTTAAGTGCTTTTCACACTTTCATGTGCATCTCCTCAGAGGAAATGAAGCTATTATCAGTCATGTCTGCACAGCCGCTGACATGGAAATAGACAGGATGAGACAGAGCTTCTGTGGATTGGTGAGTCTTTGCTGACACACCTTTCTCTTCATTAGTCCTGAGTGGCTACTGAGTATTAGACTTTATGGCTGCTTTTTTTCAACAGAGAAATAAAAAAAAAAAAAAACTACAGTTTGCTGTCCTGTGGATTATGAAGGTAACCTGGAAGAATAGTACCTTTGCCTAAACAGAACATGAGTAGATAAAAATCTGCTTTCCCTGTAGCCTTGATTTCCAGTTGTTTACTGATTCCTCTATTTATGCTATTATAGAAAACAAGACTATAACTGGCGTTTTCACAAGCATTCTTTATTATTCAATACTTGATAACTGGGAACCATGCCCAGAAAGTATTTTTATGAGTCCCAGGAGCTTCATCAAAACAGATTTTTTTTTTATAACAAAGGTATGTTGAAATTAAGATATTGCTAGTATCTTGTGTATAATTCAGTTAATTAATTTTATAATTAACCTTCTTCATTTTATACAGTTGTAGCAAATCTGCCTTTTGCCAAATGGATTAATGTTTGCACACACATAAACACACAGGAGAGTGAGCACTGGAAGCTTCTGGTTTAGACTTTGAAAATAGGAATGTAAATCTAAAAACTACCTTGAGGTCATGCAAAGACCTGGCCCTTCCTCCTACAACTTCTCCCAGTGTCTTTTACATTCCTAAAAGTAAAAGCATTTTCAGCCATAATTTTGTATGTGTGTGTGTGGTGGGGGGTGGGGCAGATTAAGGAAAAGCATAAGGCTGGCATTTGACTGGATTGATCAGTAACTTTAGGCAATAAACTCAAAGAAACGGAGTTAGGGAAAGTTCCCTGGTCACTTACCAACTCTGACTCTCTCCCTGAAATAGGGATTCCCATTATCTAAGATATAGGACTCAGTGGGTTTATAGTACAGATTCTTGCTCAGGTGAGTATCAGAAACTATCCGCTCCTGACTTCTGTCAGGGGCTGCTTTAGCAAATAAAGTTTCAAACAAAGCAAACTTAGATTTTGAGTTAGTATCTGGAGTCAAATGCTGACTCCAATATTAGCACTAATTACAAGGAACTTTAGAAGACAGAAGTAAATTACTTAATAGTTTACCAACTATACTACTTTCAAAGTTTTTAATTAAAGCAAAAAGAAATTTCTATCTCAATTCCTTTAACCAATTTTTCAGCAGTAAAAATGTACTTTCCAGAGGTTTTTGTGTATTCCCACTTGATTTCAGTGCTGCTGAATGCTACCAATTAGACCATAATTTAGCAGATAATTTGCTTCTTTGAAATTTAGCTTTCTTTGCTTTTCATAATCTAGGGTTTAGTCAGTTGGGAAAAATATATATATTATATATATATATATATATATATATATATGAATGAAAAACAGAAGAACAGGTAACTACAAGGCAGATAATAAACCTATAGTAAAGGAAAATGATAGAGAATGGGATGTCTAAGCAGAAATCTCCTTAATTTGGAAAGCAGAATAAATGATGAAGCCAAAAGCTGTCTTGTAAAGATAATTACAATCAATGCTAGCCTCAGACTTCTTAAAATTTAAATGCTAGAAGCACAGAGTTTATTTAGTGATGGATTACCATAATTTAGTATTTTGACAGTCAGCAATGAAATAATTTCTTTCCATCCAAAAATTTACATCTGAATCAGGCAGATGTCTTTAAAGTGCTTTAGATGAACCAAACAATATTTTCCATTTGGGATAATTAGCTTTGAGGGTTTTGTACAATATAAGTTAATGAATGCCTGTGTGCATGCATATATGGTATATATGTGTATATATATTCATATATATATGCATTTGCATATATACATATTATACATTGGTCTTATGCATAAAGGTAAAGGGGGCAACCTTTTCTCTTCAAAATTTATTTAGCTAATAATTTGCTTTGGCCTAGAAATCTAGTTCAGACTTTGAGCACTTGCCTAGCATGCAGACAGTCCTGGATTCCACCCCCAGCATTATTCAAAGAACTGTTTTATCAACTCAGACAGCAGGAATTGTCCTCATCTACTCTCACCAAAAATTATGTTGATCTAACCTCTAGTAAGTGTTAATATAGACTTATGTGGAGAGCAGGTCCTTGAAGACATATCCAGGCTAAGATGAGGTCTCCAAGTAGGCAGAAACTCAGTGATTGACAACCTTGTATAAAGGATGAAGTGGCTACCAAAACAGATGCATAGGGTGGGCTAGCATGTGACAATAGTGTCAGATATTAGGTCAAAAGTGCTTGCAACTGTGGGGTGCTGAGGACTAGTGGTCACTGTAAGGTACCTGGGACAGACAAGGAAGGATGTCATCTTAAGTACCAGAGGAAGCATGGCCAGGCTGATGCTATGGTCTCAGCTTCTAAGTTCTAGAACTATGAGAGAACAAATGTGAGTTGTTTCAAAGCAGCAAACGTGTGGGGCTTTGTTATAGCAGCCCCTTAAAAAAATGCACCATCTAACTTATCATGGAACAAATTTTTCTCAAGTTCTATTTATAAACTCTAGATGTTTGCTGCCAGAATTGCAATATTGAGTTACCCAAAAGATTACTGAACTCTTGTGGGGAAAAACTAATCAGAGGACAGAGTCTCTGGAGGCTGTAGAGTGTGTTGTGAGATAAAAAAAAAAATGAGGGTCTGAGAGTAAAGGACCAGGGACACACTACCACTAGGAATTCACTGTACCGAAATCTGGAAGATGAATAGGAGTTGGTACAGAGAGGAAGGGGGAAGACGTTTTGAAAGAGATCTATGAGGTCAGGACCTGAAAAGCAAGAAGTCAACAGTAACCACAATGTTACTGCATCAAGAGAGAGATGGGACTGGCTGGAGCTGAAGGGCACATATTGTGAAGAGCTTCCTAAGCCACTTAAGGCGTTTGCAATCATCATTACGTAGATGGGAGAAGACAGATAGGAGTCGAAACAAGGGATCAATAGAATCTGATTTACGCTAAGAAAAGCCGTACTGATTATAGTGTAGAAATTGGACTGGAAAGAAAGAATAGACAGGGGCCGCTTGAACATTGGGAAAAAGGAAAAATTCATGCCAACATTCAAAGTTGATCTGCCTATTGTTTCAATCTCTCAATCACATACACACCCAGTTTTAGATGATTAAACATCTACTAAATTTAAGAGATAAGTAGAACAAGGGATAATCCCAAAACTTTATCTCTTCACAAACAATGGCACTGGAAAACAAACGAATTTGCCCCAAATCTCCCAGCTGGCTTTAACGAAATATCTTAACTTCCTGCCATGTGTGTGTTCCATTATAAAGGAATGTACATTGCCCACTAATTAAAATTTTACTGCCATCAAGGTTGGGGGTGGGGGGCATCACTCCATAAAGCCAGAATGAAGCACTGGGAAGATCTTTCCATTCAGAACAGCTGGTGGAGACTTTAGGAGGATGCTTGTCCATTTCCTCTAAGCAGATATGTGCACAGCTCCACCAAGTGGAGAAAAATGCCTCATTTTAGCTTCTGGGTCAGCAAGGAAGACACCAAGTTAAACTTGAGCAAAACAGAACAGGATTGGGGATTATAATAACCTTGTCTCATCAGTGTCTTTGTCTATATTACTATAAAATATATTTACTTTAAGATGAATCATCACAAACTGCTGGAGAAAAGGAGAAAAAAAAGAAGGGATGTCAGTTAATCACATCTCCCCCTTTGACTGATGGTGTGGTTAGCTCTAGATTTAGCTACTGATGGAAAATGAGAAATCACTTCCTTGATTTCATCCTCATGAGGCTCACTTTACTATGCTCACATTCTTAAATATCAATGGGAAAGTTTGCAATTACAGAAGCCTCCATTTCCTACAAAGAAAGCCTTTGCTGAGAGCATACTCTAAAGAAATCTAAGATGTTTATGAGTTTGGTAGGGTACATGAATGTGTGCACACACATATATCCTCTCCCCAATATGGGGTATTTAATGGTCTATGGCTCCAGAGGCAGATAGAAGAAAAGAGGCAAAGTTCTTTTTATCTTCCTTTTGGGCAACTTCTTATGGACATAATCCTTGTTCATTAGGCTCATGGTTGTAGAAGCAAATGTTCTGCAGTTGTCCTTTTTAAAAGGTCCTTGGAAGACCAGATAACTTTGTTACTTTGGTCACAATAAAAGAAGACATAAAGGGCTCAGTTCAGGAGCCCTTCAAACCTTTTGCTGCCATGCTTTCTGCTTAAGGTAAAATCCAGCTGGCCATAGGTACTATTAATCTATGAAGAAAAGTCTAAGAAACAAATTTCTTACCTGTCCTATATTCTAGGCTTTCAAATAAAGATGCAAAGGAATCTTAAATAAAACTTATTTAGTTTTTCTCTTCTGACTGGGATAGGAAGCTACATATATCTATGGGACCATCTCAATTTACCACAGCTTATTCATTTACCTTATTCATCCCTTTGATGTCCTAATAGACAATGGAAGTTTCAAGGGTGTGGAATGCTGTCTATTTTCTCTTGAGTGATTTTTTTTCTCTCTATGTCAGCTGTAAAGCTCTTCTGTTTTTACTCATTAATTGAAGAGAAGCAGTGAAAGCTGGCGATGCAGAATTAAGGCTCTGGGATGTTGGAAGCACACCGATTTGTACTTGGCACAGAGAAAACTGAAGAGGTAAACATCTCACTGCAAACATCCATCAGCACAATGGGAAATCAGGCTCATTCTCTAAGTCTTCAGCTTCAAGATGCAATGCCACTGGGTCTTTGTTTGCATTAATGAAGGATTTTAGATGAGCTTATGTCACCACTTGGATTGAGGCACCAACAGAGGCCAGGCTGCCTACAAGGGCAGCCACAGGGAATAGCTTTCTGTCATTCATATGAGATAAAGCTCAAGATCCAACAACAATAATGATGAGCATTCCCTTGGGACCGCTTGAGAAGCAGAGAGACACTAACCTTGTACTGTCACCAGATTTCAATTCATTTTATCCGTCTCTCTTCAATCTGCCCTCTCTCACCTCAGCAAGAGGAATACGACATAATATACTGCTTGCTTTCCTGCACCTAGACTCAAGATAGTGTCATCACCTTATAGTAAGTAGCACATGAAAGTGGAATAAGTTTTATCATACCATTTTGGTGACATAAGGTACACGTGGAGGTCCTAATTCATCAATAGCCATTGCTGTTTCAAGACCAAAGGCAAAGGTTTAGAGGAGTCAGAACATCTCTAGAGTTTATGTCCTAGGACCTTTTCATTGACTAGAAGAATAGTTATATAACATCTACTAGCTCAGATTATAAAAAGATACAGCAATGAAGGCATGGTTCTTGCCTTTACCGGCAGGCAGAGGTGAGCTTACAGAGAATCAAGGAGAGATGTACTTGAAGTATGCCCAGGGCACAGCAAAAGTATAGAAAAGAGAAATCAGAATCTTCCCTCTATGTTCACAGAACTCAGGCAGCCTTAAAAACTCAGAGTCATATTTAAAAGCATGAGCATCTTTTAGTGTTTGTAAATTAGTGTTCTAAATTTAACAATTATCATGAATAAGGCTGTTGTCTTCATATGTCCTGGTGGAGAAGAAGAAGCCAGGAGGGATACAAACAGGAAGAAAAGATCTTGGAGAAATCCTATGTCTACCAGCTTTCCCAGTCATCTGTACCCTCTTAAGCACCCTCCACCCCAACCAGGTGTGCAGCAAACCCTACAGAAACCAGAGACAGAGACAGGAAGACAGAGGGGCCTTCTTACAGATGGCAACAAAGGGCACTCACCACTGAGGGCTTTAAAATATATAAATAGCTATATTTACTTCTGTGAAGTTAAGGAAGACTTTTGGAATTGACTTCCACTGCTGAATTCAAGGACTATTAAGAAGGATTCCCAGAAGGGCTAGAGATGCACTTCAGAACAAACCACTTTGCTAGCATGCGTGTTGCCCTATGTTCCATCATCAGCATCAGAAAAACAGTTGCTCATCAATTTAAAACCAGTTCTCCAAACTGGTATGTGTGTGTGTGTGTGTGTGTGTGTGTGTGTGTGTGCGTGTGTGTGTGTGTACATGCACACGTGCATGGATTCCATGAATGTGCATGTGCCTGCATATGGAGGCTGGAGATCAATCATAGGTATCTTCCTTAATTGTTATCCACTGTAGTTTTGAGAAAGGGTCTCTCACTGAGCAAGAGCTCATCAATTAAGCTAGTTGGTAAGTCAGTGAGCGCCAGAATGTACCTATTTTTGCTGCCCTAGGAAAGTTGTTACAGATGTGTGTAGCCACACCCTGCTCTCACAGGGGAGCTGTGGATGCTAACTCAGATCCTCGTACTGAGGTGGGAACCACTTCACTCATTGAATCCATCCCACCCCCCACACTTTTGGTTCCTCAAACTCCCAATTAATTAGTCTTTTGATAGTGTTCTTTTATAAGTAAATGGTAAGTAAACACAGAAAAAAATGCATGTGAAGACATTTTCTGTGGGTCAGAAGAACTAAGTGGCTTATTTATGAAGCAAATTGTCATGATTTTAATATATTCTGAAAATTTCAAGAGTGAATAAAGACGTTGCCAAATCTCCATACATTTAATAGACAATAACATTTTTAGCATGATGTCAAAAAACTATGCCAGGGACGAGAGATGGATCAGTAGGTCAAAGGTGCTTGCTAGTAAACTTGAAGACCTGAGTTTGATTCCAAAGATCCACGTGGTAGAATGAAAGAATCTACTCCTCTAAGTTGTCCTGTGACTCACACACACCCTGCTTCATCTGACCCCTGCAACCAGTAATGTAAAAAAAAAAATAATCTATGCCAGGGATACGTAGCCTCTGTTCTTCTGCCAGCAGGTTCAAGGGTGGCCTGCAGAGTTCTAGAAGCTGTATGCAAAATTACTTCCATCCCTGGTTCCCTCCTTTCTGTTGTTTCTGAGGCTATTCAGAGCTCTTAATAATATTCTCAAAATAAACTTTGTTCCAAATGTGTATGGCATAAACAAAACAATGCTCTGAAAATTTCAGCGACTAAGAATTAAATTTAACTTAAGTAGTTTTTTTTTCTTAATAAAGCAGAAAAGTAGCTCAACAGTGTCTCAAATGAGTTTTCATTGTAAAAGGTTAAATGAACTAGAGAATTCAAAGTGGTATTCAATAAAGTAGAGGATTAACTGCAACATATAGTCAATTGATGTTTTGTGATTTATCTTACAGAGGTTAAAATAAAATAGACACCATCTCTCTCTCTCTCTCTCTCTCTCTCTCTCTCACACACACACACACACACACACACACACACACACACTTCCCAGATGAATTGCTCATCTACATGGGTTACCAAAGGGAGTGACAAACACATTAACAATTTGGGTGGGGGATACATTTAGGATATGATTTCAGACGTCTCAATCCATAGTCATTTGGCCTCCTGTGCTTGGACAGAATATCTTGTCTGTGATGAGAGAGGTCAGATTCTTTACCCCATGGAAGACAGAAAGCAAAGAGAAGGAGATATAGGAAGGGGCCAATGGCAAGATACAGTCTCCCACAAGTGACATACTTCTTCCAACTTGGCCTAATGTCCCACTTTTCATAACTTTCTAATAAATCATGTTATGAATCTATCAAGAGATCAACACATTTAATTAGGTCAGAAATCCTAATGATTCAATCTCAAAAGCCCAATAACTGGCAACTGGGCCTTAATTCTTGGGGTCTGTGTGTGTCTGGCGGTGGGGAGGGGTGCATTTCATATTCACACCACAACAATGGTTGTTATTGAATCACGATCAGATTCTACACATTGTAATAACTGGACACATGCATAACTGTAATTATATTCCTGCTTGCTTTTTCCTGATCTTTCTATTAAAAAAAAAAGATTCTACAGGGTATAATGTACTTTCTGCACCTTTATGCAGCAACAGGTTAAGTCAAGGTGTACTTAACTAGTGCAACTCTATCTACAGCATTACTTCTGAGATGTGAGACTGTTAAGAGTTCAGAAACTTCTGTTCCATAATACATTAGCCGGAGCTGAAGGAGAATGGGGGAACATGTACAGAGTGTTTCAGAGTAAGCATAGAGGCGGTGTAGCTCAAATATGCTTCACTGGCTAGACATCAGTAGCATATCCATGCTGAAAAGATGTTAGGAATTATAGTCTAGACATGTACCCCCACTGAAGAAACTAGTGTGTCTGCCATAATGACTTTTAAAAAAATGAATTGTTCTTAGAACTAGAAGAAAATGAGTCCAGGGACTGTACAAAACACTAGAAATTTGTTCTGAGAGCTTCCTAAGTGAGTGTGCTGTGTAAGAAGTTGGGCTATGCCGTTCGGTCCTCTTCCTCTTGTATCAAAGTTGATCTTCTTAACTGTGATGTGACATCAGCATTTACATGGGTGTCCTTTGAATGGCTGGAAGAATAACAGTTCATATTTACTACAATGAAAATCTGTGTTTCTGTTTTCCCCATACTGTCTTTAAAAACTAATTATAGATAGTTATAAAAAGTAAACTGCTCATGAATATTGAAGTCGAATTATTTCCTAGATAGCTACAAATAGATGAAAAAACCCAACCCAACAACAACAGCAACAAAAAACACAAAGAAAGAAAACAAAAGGAGTAGGGGTGAGTTCTGACCTGACTTTGTGTGTGTGTGTGTGTGTGTGTGTGTGTGTGTGTGTGTGTGTTTCTCTGTGTGTGTGTGCATGAAGTATATTTAAACATATATGAGCAGGCGCTTCTCACTGAACTCAGAGTTCCCCATTTCAGGTAGGCTGGTTAGCCAGCAAATTACTGGAGTCTGTGTATTTCCATAGCCGTATATTAATTATCCCTGTGAGTACTACGGATTTGAACTCAGGACCTCTTGCATGTAAAGCAAGTACTCTTATCCTCGGAGCCATCTTTTCAGCCCCATTCCTATGATTGTAGAAGACATGTCTGAGACCTTTATATATTTTTGTATCTAAACCACTATAAACAAAAATAAATTAATAAAATATGCTTTGAAAATGAAATAAGTAGAAATAAAACCAGGAAATGTAAAGAAGCATGGACTCAACTGGGGCTAAACATGTCATACTAGTGAATGAAATTATTCACTCATAAAACACATGTAAGGCAGGCACAGTGTGGTAGCACATGCTTGTAATGCCCACCCAGTGGAAATTGAGGCAAGAAATTCCCAAAGCCAAGGTC
>JAMJFZ010002113.1:0-50077 GCA_026225945.1 Cricetomys ansorgei
ATGACTGTTAGGATCTGAAGGTTGAGGGCGAAGCACATGGCATGCTGGGTTTTGAAATCTACATCGACTGTAGAACTTGACACGCAGTCAGAGGAACTCCCAGGCTTGCGGACCCCCTTTTCTCCCTCATCGCCTTCTTCCCTCCTCCATTCTGCCCCTCCCCTCTTCGCAAGAAGGCTGTTGCTGTGTTCTAAGTGCTAAAATATCAGCTCTACTGTCACAAATCTTGCATTGTGCTTTGGGCAATTGAAAAGGAAGCTCAGCTTAAATACCGTGTCATGGCAGAGAGCACTGGGAAAGAGATGGAAGAGAACTTTCAAGTTAGGGGTGCAGATGTCTCAGGCCCAGGGGTCCCCAAGAGCCTTTTAGAATGGTGACACTTTGGCTGAACCCTGAGTGATAAAGGGGAGTCACTCCTGGAGACCGAGGGAAACAAGCACCCCGGGTAGAAGAAAGAACAAGTAGAGGTCCTGAGGACGGTGAGGGGCTAGCCTGTGCTAGGGAAGGTGCAGCCAGCAGGGTGCAGCTCTGAGGTTGGAACATTGGGCTATGGATATTTAACAAGGTTTTCTTTATTACAAACGCCATGGGATACGATCCGACGGTCTCAACACTGGACAGGTGTCAGCACACAGAGCTTCATGGCAAGAGGAAAGCCGCAGTTGCCAGGGCTTCCCCAGGCTCCCCTTGACTCAGCTGGGACAAGTCACTTTCTTTCTTGCAGTGTTGGTTAAAGTAAGAGATTGAAGGAGTCGTCACAGACATTCTGGGCTATGTTCAGAAAAGCATTTCCTGAGACAGCGCAGGAGGATCAGGTGGAGCGGGCGGTTACACATTGCATCTGTTGCACAGCAGGCTGAGGTCAAGACCCAGTCTCCACCAGCTGGGTTCCTTCAGGGAGCATCTACCTAACAGAGCTTTGGGTACCAGTTCTGGGAAGAAAACTCCTGAGTTTGATGACGAGCTCTGATTGACAGATAAAATAACTACCTACGACCCAGTCCCTTCGGGACAGGTGCTGATACAATGAAGTTTGTTTGCCTTATGTTGTCGATGGAGACGCCTTTTGTCATTCAGTCATAAAATGGCTATCTACGTTAATTTTAAAAAATAAAAGTGGGGCTCACTTAACATAGTCTTACGAAGGGGTTGGGCAGGGTCAGTGGGTAATGTACCCGCTGTGCAAACGTGGGGACCTGAGTTCAGATCCCCCATACCCATGGAAGCAGCTGGGTGTTGGTGCACACCTGTAATTCCAGTGCTGGGGATGGGTATGAGGAGGGCGGAGGGAAGACCCTGGAAGCTCACCGCCAGCCAGTCCAGCCGACCAGTGAGCTCCAGGGTCAGTGAAAGACTCTGCCTCAAGAAAAAAGATAGAGATAGAAGAAGTCTCCCCATGTTGACCTTTGTGCCTCTGTGCGAATATGCACACACACAACACATGCACACACATCCATAACACATGCACACACATACACAGTACACATACACACATGTACACAAACATGCACACACATATACACACATACACATATAGGCATACGAACACATATACACACATGGGGGGAGAGAGAGAGAGAGAGAGCACTCAAGGCAGAAGCAGGGCTGAGCTATGCACCCCTCAAGGCCCCACAACTTCTCACATTAGTACCACCATCTGAGGACAGAGTGTTCCAACACATGAGTCTGCAGCTGTACACCTGCTGTGACAGAACACCAAGAGAGATACGGTGGCATTTTCATAACTGCAAATCCTGCCAGACCTCAGCAGAGGGAACTACCATCACGGCAGGTGCCATACTCACAGTGGAACCCCAAGTGTCTCAGTTCAGGTGTTTTATTGATTCAGAACTCCTCAGGTGTTCTACTGATAGCACGTGCAGATCATGAGCAATCAAACATCCCACAGAAACCCAACACCTGCAGACAGTACAAAACTCCAAGACCTAGGCTAGCCCCTCACCCAACAGAGCATAAAACAATTTCAAACATAACTAAAAATAAACCTCCCCAACATGAGTCTGTGGGACACATTTAACACCAGAGCCGCCACAGGGACAGACTCTCAGATGGCACCCAGTGAAGGCCATTGTTTTCTTCTCCAAGAGTAGTGCTTCTGACATTGTGAAAATTAATGCTTGTTGGTTACAGGCAAGGGAAACTGGCTTGGTTAATTTAGGAAAGGCGAGGCTTCACTGAAAGGCTCACAGGCAGGGCAGGAGCCTGGTAGCTAGGCTTGGTGGATTAGGACTGTGGCTGCTACAGAGGGTCTTGCTTTGGGGTCTGTGAAGAGCCTTGGGAGCGTACTCTCCTTTTTGGGGGGTTTTCCCAGCTGGCTAGAGAAACCTGTCTTGGCCCTGATCTGCTCTAGGGCAGGCATGAGAAGGGCACATTTGCAACACAGATCGTCCAGACTGGACAATCAAGGCAAGACAGGATACTTTCCCCAGATAGCCGCACACATGCTGGATAGCAAAGAAATCCTTCATCAGCACATGCTAGCCGCTTGGGTGTGGCACTGATAGCTATTGCCTGCTGCCTTCTGAGTGTGCACAACACATGCGTGCATGTGTGTATTTAGTGTGCATTTTAAGCCTTCTTTCTGTCATGTGCATGTGTGTGTGGTGTACATGCACGTGTGCGTGGACGTAGAAGCCAGAGGTTGACATTGGGAGTCTTTCTTAATTACTCTTTACCTCAGAGTAAAGAGTCTCTCAACTGAATCCAGAGCTTGCCAATATGTTTACTTGGGCTACTCAGGCTGCTTGGGGAACCCCCTGTCCCTACCTTCTGAGCGCTAGAATTATAGGTTGGCCACTATGCCCAGCTAGCATTTACAGGAGTTTGGGGGATTTGAACTCTGCTCCTCATGCTTGTATGGTTACTTTAACCACTGAGCCATCAGCATATCTCCTATAGGCTAGTGACCTTTTAAAAGGGATAAATTATTGTATAAAATAATTGTTTTATGCACTCTTGAGTGAGGGGCTCTCTAGGTCTTGACATTTTGTATTTTTTGCTGGTGTTAGATTTATGTGGGGATGTTTGATCGCTCATGATCTGCACACGCTGTCAATAGAAGACCTGAGGAGCTCTGAATCAATAACAACACCTGAGCTCGGATGCTCAGGGTTCCACAGTCGAATATGGCACCTGCTATGATGGTGGTTTCCTCTGCTGAGGTCTGGCAGGGTTTGCACCAATGAATGTGCCTCTGTGTCTTCTTGACGGAGCCAGCCACATGCGGATGTGTGACTGTTAAGAAACTCATCTAAGAGGAAGGAGAGAGGCATGCTTCTTGTAGCCCTCACAGAGCTCTCAACCTCAGTCTAATTCCAGAGGATCCGACACCCTCTACTGGCCTCCGAGGGCATCTGAGTGTATTCACACACATATACGCATATGTAAAATAAAATACGATGTTTCTTTAAAAATTAGAAGACTCTTGCCAAGTACCTTCCCTTGAGGTAAAGCATCCCACACTTGGTCCTGTTAAACACTTGGTCCTGTTAAACACTTGGTCCTGTTAAACACATGGTCCCGTTAAACACTTGGTCCTGTTAAACACTTGGACCTCCAGACCAGTACAAAGCAAGGACTTCAGAAGGGCGGTCAGATCCTTTGGAGTTAGAATCATAGGTGTCTCTGGACAACCCAACGTGAGTGCTTGGAACTGAATTCCAATCCTCATGACTCAGCAGCCGGTGCTCTTACCCACGGAGCCATCTTTCCAGCCCCATTTCTATGGTTTTTGCGTAGTGGTACATGCCAGAAATCCCAGGAGGCCGAGGCAAGAGGACTACAAGTTGGAGGGCAGCCTGGTCTACGTTCAGGGACAGTTAGCTAAGGTGAGGTGCAGCTGGGGGTTGGGGGACTAGCAGAAACAAGGGAGAATTGAGGAATTGCAAATGGCTCATGTCTCCTTTCTAGTTCTTTCCCTGAAGGGTGAACACAGACGTGGGATGTGGAGAGCAAAGTGCGCAGACCTTTAGGCTCTGAGTATGGAGAGCCTGCACCCCAACTGCTTGCTTCTCCTACCCAACTTTAAGTCAGCCATAGACAATATAGCCAAGCAGATGAGCGCGGCTATGTCCCAATAAAACTTTATTGACAAAAGTGGGCACTGGTCCAGATTTAGCTCATAGGTCGCATAGCAATTACCAAAGAGTACTATGGCGCCTACTTGGGCAAGGCTTCAGGAAGCGTTTAGCATTTTAAAGATCACCTCCTTGATATATTATTCATGGAGGGGCCGCCTAGAGTTTCAAAGCCAGCACAGCACAGGAATAATCTGATCCTTCCCATCAAGTATCAAGCATCGACTTCTGGTGGTTCTAATTTTAGATCTGTTCTGGGTGTCAGGTGGACCAGGCCCCCATCTGTTCCTAGACCAGCCCAGGTAATGAATTCATGGTGCAGCTTAGGGGTCTTCCCAAGTGTCCCTGTCTCCCCAACTGCTGGAGTCCTCTCTCTTCAGATGACCAGGACATGGCCTGCCCCTGCTGTTCTAGTGGGAGGTGTGTGAAGTCCTGTAATCCCACAGGGGACAGGGGCGGGGCAGGGCGGGGCATCATCTCTTTGTGACTGCAGAGGGCCCAGACGTGAGATGGTGACTTTGAAGGCAAAGAGCCCTCAGAGCTCCCAGAGGCTGTTGGTCCCTTCATAGCTTTAGGCCTGGGTTCTATTGTGTTTGCTTAACATTTGGGCTTTTGCCAGGTAATTTTCCTATAAGTTATTCACAGAAGAAAAAAGAAGCCATCCATCTAAAGTATTCAGATTTCGGCCTTAATTAAAACGCAGAATAAATATGTAAGCCTAAAGAGCATGAATTATAGATACCAGGGCTTCTATATTAAAATCGGTTTCATCTGTGCAGGCGTGCGTGTTTATGGCGAGGAGGAAGCGTGTGTATAAGTCCACAGAAAGCAATATCGTTCCGGCCCTTGTGTGTTTAGCAGGATGGGAAAGGGATCTTTTGTAAGAGAATGAATGTTCTACCTTTCTGTCTCACTGCCTCTGGGGATTTTTTTTTTTTTTTTTCTCTACCTTGATTTCGTAAAGGGCTAATCCTGACCCTTGTTATTTAAATTGCTTCATCACCTCTCAAAAGGCAGCTTCTGGCCTCTCAGGAGTGCCCACTCCAGGTTCCATGCTGTTTAGATCCCCGGCTGGAGGCAGAAGCCAGGCCGTTTCCTGGTTTGACTGTTGGTTCAGTCTGCCTTTGGTCTGTGTCTCAGACCTTCTCAGCTGCAGTAGAAGCCAGGGCTAGTGTCGTCTATCTTTCTGAGGTCACTTGTAGCAACTTTGCCTGTAAACCTGAAGGTGCCTGCTGCTGTTTCCAGTTGGGGATGGAGAAGATGGAATTGCCAGGATTGAAAGCAGCAGCAGGAATTCTGTGAGCATGATATTACAGGATTCTTTTTTTTTTTTTTTCCTGATCATGGTTTTTATGGTGCTACTTTCTATGGTCTAGAATTTCTCTGAGACAGCAGCATAGCCTCTTCTGGGAGATGCTGGCCAGTGGAAAGTTCGGTTGGGTTTATCTATCAGGTGAGACCCGTGGGGATGTGGGATCAAACTGCAGAAGAATTATCATTTAAAGGTGGCTGAGAAGTTTGCAGTGTTTAAGGGAAGCCATAGGAAGCCTGCAGGCTTTGGTGAGCTAGCTGGCAGGTGGGGGAGGGGAGAGGGGGAGCAGTGGGAGGGAGGGACAAGCCCCACGGGGGTCCTCAGGGTGGAACTGGTCTCCATGGTGTGTTGCTTAAACCCAGTCCTGGGACCCTTGGGACCCTGGGGGGGGGGGGGTGGTGAGCTGGCCCAGAGTCAAAGACACAGACCCTGGGAGTCAGGCAAGCGGCAAAAGCAGGCTCATTTATTCCAGGAAGAGGAAGCCCCCTTTTCACCCCCCAACCCCCCACCCCCGCCCAGAGTCCCATTGGCTCCTGGACTGCAAGCTGCTGCTGTGGCTCTTCCGAATTGGCTTGCGTCTCATCAACCGATATGACGTCATCAGTCTCTGGGCATGTTCTGGCAGGTCTCCAGTGGCTCTATACGGAGGCCCAGCCACATATGCGCACTGTTTAGCACCAGGCCTTGTTCCTCCTACAATGGAGGTCTGGCCAATGGTTCAGAATAAGGGGAAGGCCCAGGTGTACTGTGGTCTTTTATGATTGAGCGGTCACCCGTGTGGATAATGTAGGGTGTGGGTCTCAGCGGGTCAAGCCCGCCGTTCTCTAGAGAAACCGATGTCAGGATGTAGTCGCAAAAGGCAAGTGTCCAGATTGACCTCAACAATGAGCTGAGAACAGACAGAAATGGAAGCCATGTCCACAGTGGCTGAACCATGTTTTTACGATGAGGCAGTTAAACCTGCATTCAGCATCAGTGCTGTGGCTCTATGAAATGACAAGCTTTCTTTGCAGTTTCCTCTTTTTGAGACAGGGTTTCCTTCTGTCGCCCAGGCTGGTAGGGAACTCACAGAGATCAGCCTGCCTCTGTCTCCCAAGTGCTAGGATGAGAGGTGTGTCCAATCACGCCCGTGATAGCCTTTTGTTGATAAACTCTTGATGTAAGGGTTTCATGGCTGCCTACGTTGCATGATGTCCCCTAAGGGTTGGGTAACTGGTGGCATCTCTGGAGCCTTGAATGTGTGTGCAGCAGCTCAAGCAGGTGAGGTGGGGTCAGGGAAACCACGGTCATGGGGCACTGTCTTTGTGAGATGTGTTTGTGAGCACAGTCAAGCTCACGCACCTACAGCAGGTCATGTGGGGTTGATTGGGTCATTGTTGTACAAAGTCTCAAATACTCTGTGGTCCTTGCATCAGATGATAGAGGGAAAATCCAATTCAACCCAAGTTTGAAACATCTGGGATGTAGCTGAGTTGGTAGAGTGTTTTCCCAGCATGCAGGAGGCTCTGGGTTCAGTCCCCAGCACTGAATAGGCTGGGTTTGCTGACAAAGGCCAATAATCCCAGACCTCAGGAAGATCAAGAGTTCAAGGTTGTTCTCAGCTATCTAGTGAGCCTGGGCTACATGAGATCCTGAACATTCTGGTAATTACCAACCGAGGAGGACTCTACTGTCTCTCTGAGACTCTGTGTGCCAGGTCTGGAGGTTGGACCATTGGCTGACCTCACCAGATTGATTTGGTGCCATGTTAGCAGGGAAGTGGCAAAGGTGCTGTTTTCTTTTTCTCACCTCTGTTTTGAAGCCACGTCAGAAATCATCACGTGGCGGTCACCACATTCACTTATTAGAAGACAAAGGCCAGAAGCTCAGTTCTGATTTGCAAGCTCCATTTGTGACTAACTGAAACATGTCAGAGGTTTCATCCAGTTAGCAGGCTGATGTGTGCCTGTGTGTGCGTGAGCGTGTGAATGTGTGTGTGTGAGTATGTGTGTGTGTTTATGTGTTACAGAGCTCACAGGCAATATTTACCCCTTTCTTTCCATTTGGGGACCCCCCCCCATTTTCTCTTCTCCAAGTATTCTGCTTGGCCTATGCTTTCAACAACTGTGGCCAGAAGAATGGAGACGCTGAAAGCCTGTCTTCAGCCGCGTCTCTTTTCTTCTCCAGGAAGACGCAGAATGTCGGCCTCTCGCAGGGCCGTTAGCGCAGACCCAGACACCGCTCATCGCCTGTGTTTAACGCATCTGCTTTAAAGCATGGAAAATTCCTTCTAGGTGAGCCCGTGTCAGCTTTCCAGGAGCAAAGGGCTCGTCCCTTTGTTACAAGCTGTTGTGATCACAGAGCTGAGTGCTTTTCGTTTGCACTTCAGAAATACGTGTGCTTCTAAAACCTGTCTATTTGGTTAGAAGGATGTGTGTGTGTGTGTACAAAAATGTGTGTGTTGTGCATGTACACGTGTGTTGGTGTGTGTGCACGTGGAGGTCAGGGGTCTAGGATCTTTCTCGAACGCTCTCACTTGATTTTTGAGACAGTCTCACAGGAAGCTAGACTGGCTGCCACTAAACTCTAGGGACCCACCTGTCCCTGCCCCCCAGTGCTGGGATGACAGGCGTACTTGGCTTTTAACATGAGCTCTGAGGGTCCAAAGGTGGTCCTCACGCTGTGTGCCAAGCACTGTACTGATGGGGCGTCTCCCCAGCCCCGCCCCTTTACCAATGGAGCCGCCTCCCCAGCCTCCCCCACTTTACCAACTGAGCCTGTTGTGCCCAGTTTTTGAAATCCCTCTCCCCAAGCACCACCAGGAGACTACCAGTTGTGATGCAAAAGCAAGGAGCCTTGACTCTGCAGAGCAAACCAGTGCCCTGGGGACTGGCACCTCCACACAAGATGGCCGACCGCGAGCAGCTTCCTGCAAGGGTTTTTTAAAGGGAGCAGGGAATCTCTCTGGTCAGAACCCAGGCACTGTATTGGCTCTTTAAATGTTAAGTGGCAACAAGGATTTCTGGGAAAGCGAGTAATTGCCGTTAAACAGAGAGGTTTATGGGAAGTGAGTACTTGACATTAAACCGAGGAGTGGTTAGTGCCTTTACCACTAGGGGCGCTGGGCTTTTCAAGCCGTCTCCCCAGCCTCTCCCCACTTTGGTACTGGGGATTGAACTCAAAGCCTTGAACATACTAAATAATTGCTCTATCCCTGAGCTACATCACCAACCCCCAACCTTGTTTTAAAAGTGCTTTGTAAAAATAAAGCTGAGGTGGGGGCTGGAGGGATGGCTCAGTGGTTAGAGCACTGGCTGCTCTTCTAGGGAATGGGGATTCAGCTCCTATGTGACAACTCACAACTGTCTGTATCTCCAGTCCCAGGGGATCCAATAACCTCTTTAGGCCTCTCCAGGCACCAGGCATGCATGTGATGCTCAGGCATACCTTCAGACAAAAAAAAAATCCATAAATGTAAAATTAATAGTAATAATAATAATAATAATAGCCACGACAGGATCAAAATTACCCAAGTTGGCCTTGAATTCACTCTGTAGCCCAGGCATGCCTTGAACTTGCCACCTTCTTGCCTCAGCCTCCTGAGTGGTTGAGGTGATTGGTCTGTGTCACCATTGGCTTGGTTGGCGATATTGTTCAAGAATCTGTAACGTGCAACGCCTGAAAACAGCAACCTGTAGAGGCATGCACAAGATATACTGTGTCTTTAGTATCCAGGAGAACCTGCAGTTTTGATAACTTTAATTGGCTCCCTAAAGTGAAATTATTCCTGTAACAGCTAGGGCATATTTCTTAAAACATGGCAGAATCTGGCCTTAGGAAATTTCCTTTAATTCTCATATATCAAAATTACTGGCTGTTTACATAAGAGCTGTTCTACAGAGGGTTATCTGTTTAGGATGTAATTGTGTGCTGGGAATGAACTGTGAATGGAAGAACGGAGAGCAAACTTCAAGTTCAGACTTGGCGTTTCAGGTCATTCAAGCTCTTTCCATATTTGGAATTTAGTTTTCATAGTTACTGGCTTCTCTCCTTTCTTTCTTTCATGGCTGTTTGGTATTTGGGTGATGTTCAAGTGGGTTGGTGGGACTTTCTTGGCAAATTGTTTCTCCTTTGAGATAAGTTGTTACTCTGTAGACCAGAGGCTGTTCTCAAACTCATGGCGTGCCTCTTTCCATCTTAGTCTACCTGGTGGGATTGCAGGTGTGAGCCACCCCTCGACTGGTGGGGAAATTCTTTGAAAGGTTTATTTTTTAACTTTGTGGATGTGTGTTTGTGTAGGAGTATGTGCATGGTGAGTGCAGAGGCCAGAAGAGGGCACCAGATCCCCTGGAACAGGAGTTACAGGTGGCTGTGAGCAGAGTAATGGGGTGCTGGGAATTGAACTTGGGTCCTCTGCAAGAGCAATTGACATAAAACCTGCCAGCACAATTTATTACATTTATTCATTTGGTTTGTGTGTGTGTGTGTGTGTGTGTATGTATGTATGTATGTGTGCATGTGTGTATGTGTGTATGTGTGTATCTGTATCTGTGTATGTGTCTGTATGTGTGTCTGTGTATGTATGTGAGTATGTGTTTGTGTGTCTGTATATATGTGTGTGTATGTGTATGTCTGTGTATGTCTCTCTGTGTGTGTGTGTGTATGTGTGTGTGTTTACACACACAGCATGCTGCACTTATAGAGGCCAGAGGAGAAGCTGTGGGGATTGAATTCATCAGGTCTGGTGGCAAGTGCTTTTACATGGTGAGCCATTTCATCAGCTCTGATGTAAACTTTACAAATGTAACTTTACAAAATGTAGTGAAATAGTTCTACTTCTGCAGAATTTCCCATAGCCCCTCACTACTCAGGGCAGAGCAGACCAGGGTTGCTGTTGTGGTCATGTGTCTTTGGTTCTTTACTTCCAATCCCAGCGCCTGAGGAACGTACGGAGACTTTGGGCTTAGAGAGGCCGTTTATAACCGTTAGGTTGAAGCACCCTGGTGGTACATGGCGCTGTCACTAGCCCTCACCTCTTTACAGGGATCCCTCCCTTACAAGCTGGGGCTGCTTACTGTGTCTAGGAACAGGAGGAGCTTTAGAGGGAGAGCAAGGCACGAGAAGTTTCAGGGCTGGTGTGGGTGAGGACTCTGGAAGTAGACCTGGTTATCTGGAGCCTGAAATAGAGGCAAGGGGTACGCCTTGCTCAGAAGGACAGGTCCCAAGAAGGGCGAATACCAGAGGTCCCAACCTCAATCCTCTACACCAGGTGGGCCAGACTGCAAGTCTGAAGGTTGAAGACACGGGGATAGATGCCACTCCTACACAAATGGTATTCTCTGGACGCATTCAGATGTGTGTCACTCTGAGTTTGATTTTTCCTGTCATGATGAGAAATGGTGCAGGAGTGACTTGACTTCAAGGGCGAGGAGGGGCTACAGAGAGGGGGGGGACTGCAGACAACTGCAGGGCAAATGTCACAGCCGGAGGAAGCCGCAGCCGCTCAGACTGTATAGATGGGGCTGCAGAGGGGTGAGGAGCTCAGGGTGACGGGATGTACGGATAAAAAGAGACGCTGGTAACGTTTTTATGTGAATTCTCTTCTTTAAAAAATTATGAAGCAGAGAAGACTGGTCTGTGAATTATTTTTGATTTACAGGACACTGGCATGAGCATTCTCTCTCTCTCTCTTCCCCAAATGCTCTTGCAATCCTCTTGCCCGGCCTCCTGTGTGCCAGATCACCATAGTGAACTTTCTCTTTTCTAAATCTCTCTTTTCTCTCTCAAATGTTCTCTTTTCCCTTTTTGTCTAACCCCTCCCACTGGACATGTTGAGGGACTGCAATATTCCACCCAGTGATGCCCCCATTTCCAGGACTTCATCTACCCTGCCCCTCTCACTGATTAGCTCTTGGCCTTGTACTACACCCCCTCTCTCCTTCTCCTCTCCTCCCCCCTTCTCCCTCCTCCCTCTGTCCAAATCTTTTCAGGACCTTGAGCTTCAGGAATGCGCCTCTTCTGCTGCAGTCTTTGCTGTTTCTCCCTGCGATGTGCCCGTGTGATGCGCACCGAGTCGGGGTTTGAGAACTGGAACGTGAGGCTCCGTTTCCTTAAATGCATTAGTGCATCTACTCTGATCCCCATCCCCCACCCCTGAGCCACCAGCTTGGGGTTAAGGGTCGGTGCTCCTGTCTTGCAGACAGAAACACTGAGCCTCAGAGAGGGTGGGTAACTGATGTCACCCAGGAGCCGTCAGAACTGCGGACGGACCTGTGTCTGAAGTGGTGGTGGAACGATGCTGTTCAGTAGTGATTCCAGAGGGTGTGGCTGCCTTCTGGGGAGACAATCCACCCAGTCAGTGATCTCACCGCACCCTGCATGCAGGGCTGGATGATAGGCTGGGACCTGGGGCCAGGTTGTGTTAGAGATTTTCTCCTAATCCCTCATTGACTCCAGCAGCTGTTAACCAGGAGCAGCTGGGCATAAGGCAGAAATCTTACACAAAGCGGATTTTCTATCAGCACCTTGTCCAACCCTGGCCTTGGGAGTCTGGAGTGAAAAACTGGCCACTGCTATTGCAGTCCTCCTACATTCGGATGATTCTGGGTGGGCTTATCTTCTCCAGGGTCCCCTCTTTTGCATTCTGCTGGGGAGACAGTGGAGGTATTGCTCTGAGCACTCCTCAATACCACTTCAGACCTCTCAAAGTTCTGTGGATGCGTGCTGAGGGCAGTGCAGAGCTCTGCTGGGAAGAGTAACAGCAGGCCAGGAAGGTCTCGGTCTGTGGAGCGTGCATGTGTGTGCGCATGTGCACATGTGTGCATGAATAGGCATTTGTGCACATGTGTACATGTGTGTGGTAAAGAGCATGTTGCTGTTCTTAGTGCTGGCTGGGCTGGTTAAGTAACAAAGAATTTTTGGCTGTCTTGGGCTAAAGTCAACCATGGCTAAAAGAAGAGCATCATGGATATAGTGAAAAGGAAAATACCTGAGAATTGGAGAGGTCTTTGTCCGGGTCCAGGTGGGGGTTGGGTGGCTCCGAGAGGTTGTTGAAGAAGGTAGAAATGCCTCTCTGTAAGGCTGAGGGTTTGGGCACCGAGGTAAGCTAGGATTCATTGTTGCCTTTGGCTTGGGAGGGGAGAAGCTTGCATTCCAGGCTGAGTCTGAGGCTGAGTGGAATCCACATGCACTTCTGTCAACTCTACCCTGCATCCTGCAATGACCCCACCCACCTCATCCTGTGGCTTCTGCTTCTGAAGTCTCTAGACTTCCGCCCACTGCTGCCCCCTCAGTGACCTCTCCATTGGTTCCCTGAGGTGTCCTGATCACAGTCCACTATGATGTACAAATCTGATCCGTTCCCCATTGCAGTTAGGTAAAAGCCACAGTTCCCCAGCATCCTTCCTCTGTCTCGGCTGTGGCTGTCTTCCACCTTGGTCCTTCTGTGTCGGAGTCTCAGCCTGGTTCCTCAGGTAATCTGCATGTCTGTGATGCTGCTGGTACCTCCTGGGACACTGACCCCCCTTTGGTACTTCTGGTTACCACCTTCATTTCAGAAAGCAGCACAATCCATTCATCCAGCAGATACTGGCTGAAACCATACCATGAGCTGGGTGGGGTTCTAAGTAATGGAGTCCTTTTCCTCACTGTGACAGCTCATCTTGATGGCCAACCTGATTGTGCTGACAAGTGTTGTAAAACGTACTTCTGAGAGGGTCAGTGGGGCCAGGGGCAAAGCTCACCATTACAGGCCCCCCCCCCCGCCCTCTTTTCTCTTCCCCTTTCCCTCCCTCCCTCCCTCCCTCCCGGGTACCACATGTTAAGCTGCTCCACTCTGGCTGCAGCGGTAGCCTAAATCTTCCACCCTTTTTCCTCCTCCTGTTGGTTTCTCAAGTGTTTGACCACACTGACATAAAATTTACACACACAGAAAATCACCAAGTCTTATTTTATTTACAGATCTGAGGGGTGCAGCCCTCGCCTCTTGCTAGCCAAGTATTCTGCTACCAAGCTGCACCCCCAGCTTCAGTGCCTGTTTTCTTAGCAGATACCAGCACACACCCATGCGTGTGCAGGTCAGAGATTGGACCAGGTAAGGGGCTGCCTGAGGAGAGGGTGACGAGTGTCCAGGCTGTCCCCTTTTGGTTCTTTTTCTTTTCTTTTTTTTCTTTTTCCTTTTCTTTTGTTTGAGTCAGGCCTTGTGCAGCCCCGGCTGGCCCGGAACTCACACGGAGAGATCCACCTGCCCCTCCCACCCAGGTGGTGCTGGGATTAAAGTCCTTCACCAACACATCTATGGAGAGCATCTTTTTTTGAAGAAGTGAATTTCTAGGGAGCTTTGAATGAGTGGAGGAAGTGGATCCCAAGAGTCACAGGTCTGGGGAAACCCTTGTCGGCCAGACCGCTCATGTGTTTAATCTGCTTACAGATCCCGGCGTCTCAGGAGGGGTTTCGAAGCTGGGGTTTTCAGGCGTATACTTGAGCAATGTGTGTGCTCAAATTTACTTCTGAGGAGGTTCGTGGTTTCAGGAAGGCACACTGGGGTCTAGTTTTCTTGCCTACACAACACTATATCTTTAGAACTCTACTGGGCATCTGGAACATGCTTAGAAAACACCCACTGGGTGTGGCCTCCTGTTGGGAGGTCCCTTATCTGGATTCCTTCTGTCTTTTGCATGGGTACATATGCACGGGGTATGCATACATGCCTGTATGCAGTGTATGTGTTTATATGGGTGTGTGTGTGTGTGTGTGTAGAGGCCAGAGATTGGTGTCTAGTGTTTTCCCTGGTCACTGTCTCACACACTGAGACAGGGTCTCTCAGGTCTCTTCTTAAATCCAAGGCTCTTGGATTCAGTTAGTCTAGCTGGCTTGCTCTGGAGATCCCCTGTCTCTCGCCTCCCGAGTGCTGGCTTTGCAGGTAGGTTTGCCAAGCATACGAGGGTGCTGGGGATCCCAACTCCAGCGTCCACATTTGCACAGAAGCACATTATGCTCTGAGACACCTGACGCTTGCAAGATCTGTTCCCCAAGCCTGCAATGCTTCAGGCCTCGGAGCCCCTGGGCCAGAGAAGACACCGCCCTTTGGTGGTGGATGGCTTTACATCCTCAGCGGAGAGGGGAAGGGGATGGATGATGGGAAGCAGGAGACCAGGCCAGGGCCAGGCAGAGGGAGGGCCAAGGCCGAACCCCCATGTGGGCTACGTGACTCTCTCAGGGGTCAGGAAAGTCAGCTGCAGGATCTCCCTCCTGAGGCAGCTGGTGTGGAAATAAGCTTGTCACCTTCACTCAGGACAGGAACACCCCATCTTGTCTATGCCTGTTTCCTCAGACTGTGTTTGTCAGAACACCCAGCAGGCAGGGCAGCCACGGAAACAGCGAGCAACGGTAAATGTGCAAGTCTGACTCAGCACCCTGAGATCAGATGGGGGCAACTTGGGCCGCGAGGCTCCGAGCTCCTTTCACTTGAAATGAACTAGGGAACAGGGACCTGTTAACAGTGTGAGCATCCTACTTGGTGAGGGGATCTGATACGGAAGACGGTAAGAATCATGCTGCATTCTCCCGCTCCGAGGCAACGCCTGATTTTGAGAAACGCCGGTAACGTTCAAGCAATGTACACAGGTACAGCATCTCCCCGTTGTGATGCGGTCTCCTGTGATGTCATGCCAAGTGGGCTGTTGGGAGGGCCAGGCCTCATTCCAGCATCGAAGGCAAAGCACAGCTAGGCTGCTGGTTTAAAGTTAGGGAGAGACAGAGCCTTGACGCTTCCTTACGCCCTCCTGGATGTCCAGTGCGTTCCCTGGATCCCGTCTGCTGCTCTGACAAGCTGGTAAGAAGATGCCTGGTGGTTGGACGAACCAGAGAGAAACCAGAACCTCCTTGGCCAAGGGTATTAAAAGTACAACTTTCCACGGGGTCCAGAATGGAGGTTCTTAATAAAGATGAAATGCAGAACTACCGTGTGGCCCAGATCCACCTCTTTTGGGATCGTACCAAAGGAACTTTAAGTCAACATATCACGGGGATGTCTGCCAGTCCATGTCTCTCCTGGCACCGTCACAACAGCTACGTTCTGAATCAGCCTAGGCGATTAAAATAAATGTAGTATTCCAACACAGTGGCATATTATGTAGTCATGAAAAAGAATGGTACTACGCCAGTGCATAGTAAGAGAAATGAGCCGCTCTCAGAAAGCACAATATTGCATGTTTCCTCTCATACACACATCCTAGATTATCACTGAAGGACAGGAAGGTCGAGGTGGGAGAAGTTGGACAAAGAAGCTAAGTTCTATACTCCCATCTCCTGATTAGCTTCGGGCGAGCTATAGTCTACCATCTTTCACCCAACAAATGCTCAGCGAATGTTAAAAGTTTGTGATTTGGGTGCTTATCACTTTATCATAGTGCCCGAGTTATGTTATGTACAGGAGACCTTCCTGAGAGTCATGTCTGTCCCTCGGTGGTTCATTGTACACTGGTCCCCATTTTTGGCAATGCTGGGGAGTGGTGGGCCCTTTAAGAGGCGGGGCCTAATGGGAGATGATTAGTTATTAGGGGGCACTGCTCTGAGAAGGGATTAATGTGGTCTTTTCTTGGCTGTGTGGTGATGCCAATGGCAGGCGCGTGTATTTCTACTGCAACAGTAGACTTGTGACAGACACTGCACGCCGGAAATATCAACCATCCGGTGCTCACAGGAAACACACGCCCACCCAGGCACAGAGCAGTCCTAGGATCTGGACTGTGGGCTTGGGGTGGGTTTCAACCCCCCTGTCTGAGTGTGGTGATCACCATGTCCTCCAGCCAACCAGCTAGGGGCCATGACGGTGTCTCCCGATAAGGCCATGGTGTTCGGAGCGGCTGTGCTTTTAGCATAACTCACTTTCTGGGCTTGGCTTCTGGCGAGCAGCGGGCAAGTGTCTGTGGCTCCGACAGTGTTTGATATGGTTGTGCTGGATTGCTGAGCTGAACCACCACCACCTTCGGAAGTTCAGCTGGGCCGTTTGCAAAGATCACCCCAGCCGGGCTTGTTGATTGGTGGTCTTCCTTCACAGAAGGGGGTGCGGAGAGGCTGGCTGGTGAGGCCCTCCCCTGAGTATCCTACCACCCTGCGAGCAGTTGTATGCAGTTCTGCCCTAATTGCACGGAGTGTTCAGGTCTCGGGAGGAGCTCCGGGCACACAGACTGGGGAAGACTAGAGGAAGGGGACCTGAGTGCAGGTCTTCCAGTGTGTCTGCTTCCGGGTCACCCGTGTTCTTGCCCGTAGCCCCTCCCCCACGCTCTGTAAGGAAGCCCCATACACTCACTCTTTCCCCAGGGCAAACTGCAGGACTAGAACTCTGGTTTGTCCCTGCGACTGTGGAAGTGTTTTGGAGTCCCTCCCTTCCCCCAGGGTGAAAATCCTACCTACAGATACTATGGCTGACTCATCACTGGAGACGTTAATGGTGACCTCTAGATTTGGGACGAGTTCTTGAATTGGTTTCGTGTCTGATCTATACTTATATTTCCTTCTGGTAGGAAATAGTTGTTGATGATTCAACAAGCACAGCCCTGAACTGATTCTTACCCAAGGAGTTCGACCCACGCACCCAGCCTCCTCACCTATGTCTGTGCGTTTTTTTTCTTCTCTTCATTTTTCCTTAAACAAAAGATTAAAAAGAAGAGGGAAACACTTTCTTTGGGCTCTCGGGAAGGCCATGTCAATTATACAACGTACTCACAGAAGTCCCTGAAATCCAAAGGAAAAAGGGCCATGAAGGGGGAGGGAGGAGGGTGTGCAGGAGGGCGTGGGGGAGGGGGCGTGGAGGAGGGAGGAGGGCCAGGGAGAGGGCGTGGGGAGGGAGTGGGTGGGGGAGGGAAGAGGGCGTGGTGGGGGAGGGAGGAGGGCCTGGGAGAGGGCGTGGGGAAGGGCGTGGGGGAGGGGCCGGCATCCTGCAGGGGCATTCGGCTGCAGAACTTCACCATCTGTTTTGATCTGGATCAAAGCCAGCCTTACGAAGGGCTGTGATTTGGTAAATCTTCCTTAGGAGCGAAGAGGAAATCTAAAGTCTCAAATAGCATTTGAGATTAGAGCAGCAATCGATACCGGAGTTCAGTGCGTGTCTCGGATGTACGTGGAGCCGGAAGTTCAAGTTCTTCTGGGGTGTGGCCCCTGGTGTGTTGCCCTTACTCAAGGGATGGTGCCATACCCGTGTGCACGTAGACAGCACCGACTGGCCTTAGTAATGGAAAAAGAGCAGACATGCAGGGGGGAGGGGAAAGTATCTGGGGAGATTTGGGCTGATTGAGGTCAATAGATATTGTATACATGTACGAAATTGTCCAAGAATAAGTAAAATTCTAAAATAAAAAAAATCTTAGAATAAATACTAAATAAATAAAATAATAAAATAAAAAATTCTAAAAATAGTCTTAGAATAGTGCTTAGTAGTTAGAAATGTATTTGGAATAGTACAAAGGCCGACACCCGTATAATCACCCTTAAAAATGAGAACTTCCCAAGGCTAGGATTGGCGTGAAAGGGTGCTTGGCTCCGTTCCTGTTTTCATCAGAAGCATTTAGTACGTCCGGGACTAGTGACCTCACCAAATCTGACATTTAGTTCAATGGTCCTTTCCAGCGACATCCTTGACATCCCTCCAATCTCTGGGAGCCCTAGAGCCTGACTGGTTACTATGGGACAGCGTCAGCACCTTGGGCAAAGCTCAGGTGATGGGGAGGATCCTCAGCTCCTAGTGAAGGAGTTGGAGAGCATTCTGAAGAAACCGCAGCTGTGGCCAACGTGAATCATTCTAATTTTAACTGAGGTTTATTTACTCCCTTCTGTTTCTTGACCAACTGGTTAACAACTTGAGTATCAAGAAATTGGAAAGCAGTAATTTAGAGACCCCCTAGTGTGTCTCTTCTCCCTGCTATTCCACCCTCAAACCCTTCATCTTGAGTTTTTCCTTGACTCTGTTTTAAGTTCTGTTCCTGTTCGGTGTTGGGCTCTTACACTCCACTCAGCTGGAGAGCTCCTGGGATGAATGAGGTTAATAATTCTGAAGCCACTACAGATAATTTGCAAGGCAGAAATCCAATTATATATAATTAGGATTTAACCCAAATTCTTTTGAAAGTGGCTTGGTGTTGCCTTATGGCTGTAAACAACCAAATTAATTAGAAGAAAAAACAAAAAGACAAAACCCTCGCTACTAATTTCAATAATTATTTAGAAGTTTCCCAGGACTTTCTTACTTCCATGCCCTCCACTTCAGCACCCGTAGATAGGGAGATGCAAATGCCAGAATGAATCCTACAGGCAACGGGACCTTGTTGGGCACGTGCTGCAATCATTCCGTGTTCATGTGACATCGAGGATCATTAAGCTTTCATCAGTCCACGATATGCACTAGCTGCTGTGCACGACCTGAGCGACCACTCACTATCCGTCCTTCCTTCCGTGGATCTCCACTCATGGCAAATTTTCAAGATTAGAAATGGCATTTATTGTGAAAACATCCCAAATACACAGACTTTACAGAACTGCAGAAGGCAGAACTCACCTTTAAGATGAGTCACCACCTAGAGATGACCACAATTAATGTCCCTTGATCATTTTCCTGTCTCTGTGGATCTCAGTTGCTACTTTCCTAGTTCCATTCTGCTGTTGTTTGTGGAGGAAAGGGTTTGTGTGGTTTATGCTTCCAGGTCACAGTTCATCATCAAGGGAAGTCAGTGCAGGAACTTAAGTTGGAACGAAAGCAGAAGCCATGGAGGAATGCGGCTTCCTGTCTTTATCTCTAGACAATGCTCAGCTAGCTTTCCTCTATAACCCAGGCCCACCCGACTAGGGGTGGCACTGTCCACAGTGGGCTGGGTCCTCCCACGTCAATCACCAAATCACAACGGGTGGGTCTGAGTAGTACACTCTACTCCTTGCCAACTTTACACTTAAATACACTACTTTAAGTTATAACCTTTCATTTCTTGTCCCCAAGATCCCATGTTGAAATCACAACATAAACCACAGCACAACAGGAGACATCTATGATCTTTATAAAGTCGTCTAGACTCTAAAAACTCAGTGTCTTTTTAAAAGTTCAAAGTATCTTAACTGTAAAATTAAAAAACAAAAACAAAGAACAAAACAACCAACCAAGTTACATACTTTTATTTTATCCAAGAGAGAAGAACCAGGGTATATCTACTACAATCAGATAAAGCAAAACTAAAGTGTAAATGGCTCAATGTCCAACATCTTGGACTCTGTCGTGATCTTCTGGGTTCCAGAGTGTGGCCGTTCCTTCTTCTCCAGCAGCTCCACTGCACGCTTGCTTCTGTCACTGGTGGATGTGCCATGGTCCTGACGTCTCCAACATCCTGGGGTCTCCACTGCAACTGAGACTACACCTTCATCAGTAGCCTTTTCTGTTCTCCAAGAACTCAGATCCCGCCATATATGCCGGGCCTCAGCCTCTCTCCATGACCCTTCCAATCTTGCATCTTTCTTGCCTAGAAAGCCACTACTATGTGGGTGACTCTTACACATTACCAAGTTTGGCTGCCAGCTTGATATGCAGCTTTAGCTTCCTTGGATCAAAGATTTACTTTAGTGATGCTGGTCTTTTGTTATCATAGCTGAGTCTTCAGGCCCTTCTGACCAAACCACAGATTCTTTGTTTAAATTTATTTTTATTTTCTCAGATAATATATCCTGACCCCACCTCCCCTCCCTCCACTTCTCCAGCTCTCTCCCATCTCTCTTTTCCCACAGATCCACCCCTCTGCTTCCCCCCAGAACGGAGTAGGCCTCCCAGGGTTACCAATGAACAGGGTACAACAAGATAGAACAAGGTCAGGCACGAGCCCCTACATCAAGGGTGGATGAGGCAGCCCTACAGGAGGAAAAGGGTCCCATGGGCAGGTAAAAGGGTCCGAGATTCCCCCACTCCAACACTTAGAAGTTTGACAAGAACACCAAGCCAGACAACCATAAGATACATGTAGGGGACCATGCAGGCTCTGAGACTGCTTCAGTCTCTGTGAGCTCCTAATAGTGCTAGTCAGTTGACTCCATGGGGCTTGTTCTCCTGGTGTCCTTGACTCCTCTGCTACCCATAATCTCTCCTTCTCCTCTTCTGTGGGGTTTCCTGAGCTCCACTCAATGTTTGGCCCTGGACCTCTGAATCTGCTCTCATCAACTGCTGGAGGAAGCCTCTCTGATGATGATTGGGCTAGGCAGAGATCTATGAGTATAGGAGAATATCATCGGGAATTGTCTCTGGGCTATTCAAGTCTCTGGTTCCAAACCACAGATTCTTAATTTAAAACATCACATAAACAGCCTGGCTCCAGCACATCCTTTCATCATGGTGTCCTGCATTGTCTCAGGTCCAGATATATAGCCTCTGGTCCAAAGAGCTAAGGTAACTCATTCCTTATGTAGTTCACTCAAGTAATTTGTCGTAAATGTTGGAAGGCAACAGAGACCTTCTTGGGGTGATGAGGCTTTTCTATGTGGTCATTCTGGCAATAGCTATATGACCACACACACTATCAAAACTCATCTTACTGCATTATACAGAACTCAAAAACAATAAAGTTGTTCTTACGTAAATCAAGGATATGCTATGCTTTCTATTCTTGTAAGATGCTCTCACAACATTAAAGGTCCGGGTTCTAGAATCACCCATTTCATAAACAGCACTTTAATAATTATATCTGTAAAAACCTACAGTTACACTCTGATGGTTTGATGTGCTGCTCTTCTGTTAACTAATCCAAGTGTTTTTCCAGAGGTATCATGAGGATCCCTGTGTGTCAGGAGCCAGTCCTAGCAATTTGACAGGGCTCAGCGAGGAGATAAGGAATTAAGCAAAGGGAGAGATGAGTCAGATCTTGAGGCTGGGATGATCTTTGCAGCTCTGACTGACTGCTGGCTCTGACTGAATGCCAGTCAGGGTGCTTCTTTACTTATACAGATTTCATAAGACAAAGACAAACTCATGGTTTCCAAGGAGATACAAATCATATCATTTTGTAAATATCTGAGACAGTTCAAGTAAGTCCCCAAGCCTTGAACCAAGAATAATAAAACTTTGTTAGTTTAAACAGTTACTTATAAGTTAGTTTTTTTAGGCCTAAAAGATTTTGTAATTAACTTGTTTTTATGATCTCTATAAAAACCTGTTTGTACAGGAGAATTCCTTTTGTTTCCTAGTTAAATGACCTCACATAAAGCCTGATGTAAACTAGTGTTATTATAAATGGTAAATCCTTATGTCTAGTTATTTTTTCTTTTGTATCATACTAGTATATAGGGTCAAGGTTGTTTTGACCAATCTAAGTTTCTTAGTTCTTATTTCTCTGAGGGCGTGTCATGTATGGCCCCCTACCTCATAACTTATATATCCTGGAAATGCTGAGCATATGTAGGAGGGGGGCACTTCTCCTACCCTGCTGGGGCGTATAAGCTTCTCCCCACTTTACAATGGCCTAATTGTCTTGGGCAATTCTCAAGCCATATTGTACTCATTGCCTCAAACTTGAGTTTGTTCAGGGGTAAATGCACCAAGATCTTGAAGCCATGACCTCATAAAGAAATTCCTAGTGTTTCTGTGCTTATCACAATCCCCAAGGCTTAAGGGAAATTCCTGAATGATTCCCTGAAAGCAGAGGGGGCTGTCATAATTAACACTCTCCTAAAGAGACTCAGACTTCATTTTCTTGGGTGAAGACATAAATGAATCATAATGTAAATGTTCCCTTCACAATGGGACATGTAGAGATCAGAAGTGGGGACCCCTGCTATAGCACAGCATTCAGCTCAGCTGCGTTAGACTGTGTCAAACAGCTGTGCTAGCCTCATGACTTTGCTGTATCCATGGGTCATGGCCCTGCCACCTGTGTGTGAATGGAAGCTGGTAGTAGGCTGTGCACTGAGGAGATCTACACTGCTGTGCCTGGCTGGGAATCACATCTACTGGGCTTCATGGAAGATTCTGAGGAATTAAGAGTGAGCACTGGGTGTTTTCCCTTGACGTGGGTCCGCATGGCTGACTTCATCTGGCCAGCCCTCTCCCTCCCATGCCCACTGTTAATCTCACTTCATTTTCTTATCATTACCTGTCTCGAACCTCGGTGTGAAATATTCAGATGTGTAGGTAACACACTCGGAGACTGTTAGTGCTCTTGAGCTGGCCCTTAGTGTCTTCTTTCAATTACCCCTTCAAGCTGCTGCATGGTCTGACGCACATCAGCACTATTTAAATAAGCTGGGATTGATGCACAGTTGGCTCTTGTGCTAGGTGTTTTTCCTGCGTTAGAATACTCAGTCCGCAGCTTGAATATTTAAACTCTAAGCCAAAGGGATATTCTCACTCTCCTGTTGCCTTTGGCAAACACACACACATTTCAGCGTTCTTATATCTTATAGTAGACTACTTCTTTTCTCTTTGTGGATTGAACCCAGAGCCTCTTGCGTCCTAGGCAAGTGCTCTAATATGGAGTGACAGCCCCAGCCTGTAAATCCTATTTTCACTAGAGGAGTGGCGCTGTACAGGTTCCTTAAGAATTAAGCGACTAGAGCTGGCAAGACGGCTCCGGCGAGTAAAGGCGCTTGCTGCCATGCCCAGCAGAAATGTGTGGTGTCAGCACGTCAAGGCTCTGAAGGCACGGTCGCGGGAGAAACACTTTCTAGGTTACAAACACGCATGTGGTGGTTTGAACGTGGGATGCCTCTCCAGGCTCGCGTGTCTGAACACGTGATCCCCAGCTGCAGTGCTGTCTGGGACACATATGAGATCATTAAGGAGGTGGAGTTTTGCTGGAGGAAGCAGGTCACTGGGCTGGGCCTTGAGGTTTTGTAGCCTGGCCCCACTTCCTGCTCGTTTCCTGCTTCCTGACTGTGGGTGCAGTATGGCCAGCTGCCTCCCTTGCTGTGGCTTTACCATCATCATGGACTGTCTTCCCTGGAACTCTATGCGAGAATAAACCTTTCCCTAAATTGCTTCCTGTCAGGCATTATGTTGCAGCAACGAGAAAAGTAACAAATGCCATGCGTTGCTGTGGAAACATTTCTGAAATAAGATCCGAGGACGCTTCATGCAACGACTCCCACCTCTTCCTGTGACTGGAAGGGGGCCGTGCCTCTAATGCGGTTTCTCAGAATGGAAGCATCTCCTCGATGCTATGACGTGCCCGGAGTCCAGTGCTTGCCACGCTGTTTAAACTTTATGAAGCTCATGCAGCTGAGGACGGAAGGGACTCTGCTCTGTAGCCGTCAGCTGGGGCCTAGAGACTGCCACATTGTCCAAGGTCACGAGGCTCACCAGAGCGAGACTGAGCCAGGTCTGCGTGGCTGCTGGGTTCTTAGCGATCGGTTCTTCTGCTTGTCTGTGAGCTGATCCCTCGGGAATGACACCTTTGTCCAACAATTGGTCCTTTGCCTTCGCCTTTGGAGTCGGGGAAGAGTTTTATTTCCAGAAGCCAACAATCAGAGTGGCAGTGAGATAATTAACTTGTCTCCCCTGGAGGAGCTTCGTTCACGGGATGGTCTTCAAATGGGGCATGAAAAGGCACTTGGCAAATTGCAAAAGGAAATAACACTTCAGAATGAAAAATGGATGCACATTTATCAAGCAAGGGTAGCAGAGGAGCAGGCACCATCCATTTGGGGCCATCGCTGAACTCCACTACAGGGAGTTAGACCCGTGATGAACGCCGTAGCCTTCCTCGGTCCTAATCTTCCAGAGCTGATGCTGTTTCCCGATTCAGTGTCACCGAGACCCAGACGGGGCACTGCTGTGTTTTATCTTACTTGTTTCTCGCTACAGTTTTAATAATGGTGAAATACACCAGGGTGCCCTAGCAGGCATTTCCAGTGTGCAAGCTCAAGTTTTGAAAACAATTTCTTTCAGATCCATTTGAACACAAACTGCACTGAAAAATCATTTGTTTACTTATTTACTTATTGTGTGTGTGCATGTATGTGTGCATGTGTGTTTGTGTGTATGTGTTTGTGAATGTGTGTGTTTCTGTGTGTGTGTTATGTGTTTGTGTTAGTGTGTGTGTGTATTTGTGTCTGTATGTGTGTGTGTATGTGTGTGTATGCACGTGTGTGTATGTGTGTATATGTGTATGTATGTGTATGTGTGTGTATATGTGTGTGTATATATATGTGTGTGTTTGTGTGTGTAGGTGTATGTGTATATACATGTGTGTGTATAGGTGTGTGCATGTGTGTGTATATGTCCATGTGTGTGTGTGTATGTGTGTGTTTGTGTGTGTAGGTGTATGTGTATATACATGTGTGTGTATAGGTGTGTGCATGTGTGTGTATATGTCCATGTGTGTGTGTGTATGTGTGTGTTTGTGTGTGTAGGTGTATGTGTATATACATGTGTGTGTATAGGTGTGTGCATGTGTGTGTATATGTCCATGTGTGTGTGTGTATGTGTGTGTATGCGTGTGGGTATGTATGTATATGTGTATGTGTGTGTATGTATGTGTGTATATATGTGTGTGTGTGTATGTGGGTGTGTATGTGTGTGTGTATGTGTGTGTGTGTATGTGTATGTGTGTATGTGTGTGTGTATGTGTGTGTGTATGTGTGTGTATGTGGGTGTGTATGTGTGTGTGTATGTGTGTGTATGTGTGTGTATGTGGGTGTGTATGTGTGTATGTGTGTGGGTATGTATGTGTGTATATGTGTATGTGTGTATGTGTGTATGTGTGTGTATGTGTATGTGTGTGTATGTATGTGTGTGTATGTGTGTATATGTGTGCGTTTGTGTGTGTATATGTGTGTGTATGTGGGTGTGTATGTGTGTGTGTGTATGTGTGCATATGTGTATGTGTGTGTATGTGTGTATGTGCGTGTATGTGTGTGTGTGTGTATGTATGTGTGTATATATGTGTGTGTGTGTGTATGTGTATGTGTGTGTGTGTATGTATGTGTATGTATGTGTATGTATGTGTGTGTGTATGTGTGTGTATGTGTATGTGTTCGTGTGTGTGTGTATATGTGTGTGTATGTGTGTGTGTATGAGCACATGCACACCACAGCACACGTACAGAGGTTGAAGGACAGTTTACGGATGTCAGTTCTCTCTCCCTGTCATGTCGGTCCTGGGGATGAGATGCAGGCAGTCTGGCATGGCATCTTTACTGACTAAGCCATCTTGCCCTCCCCACAAAAACAATTTACTACTGAGAAAAGGATCATCAAGTGGAAGTTTGTTTCTCCCCACAGCTGATTCCTCTGATGGTGGAGGGGGATTGCGATACTATCCATTGCAGGTGCCAGGATCACACAACACAAGTAGCCTCCCTGGCGGACAATTGAAAAGTAAGTTGAGAGTCTCTGTTGACCATGGATTTCCTATTTGATTATCCAAGAACTGAGTGATATCTTCTTACTCCTGGAAGCCTCATGTGCTTGGGACCATCAGCAGAAAGGAACACAGAGATCCCGTTGCTGGCTGGTTAGGTGTGACAGGCATCCCTGCTCAGCCTCACTGAAGAGGTGGAAGAGAGTTATGAATTGTTTTGAACATTTATGAACTCTTTTGAAAGTGGTATCATGTAGCCCTGGATGGCCTCATCCATCATACACACACATACACATACAAACACATGCACACACATATACACACATACATACACATACGCATACACACACACACACACATATGCATACACACATACACACACATACATATACATATATATACATATACACGGATGGCCTCAAACTCAATATGAAGACAAGGATGGCTTTGAACTTCTGATTTCCTGCCTCTACCTTTTGAGTGCTCAGATTACAGGGATGTACCACCACACCTAGATCATACAATGTTGGGGTTCAATTCTAGGGGCTCATGTATGATGGGTTAGGCAAGGGTCCAACCAAGTTCACTACATGCCCTGCCTAAAATGACATCAAAGATAAACTGAAGTAAACTCTTTACTGGTAGTTAAATCCAACACCCAACAATCTAGGCTTTTTTTTTTTTTTTTTTTTTTAACAACCAACTCCTAGGAGGTTGTAAGAATCGAGTTTTCTTCTTTTCTTTGTATCATGGGATTCTCTAAGGGCTTCCTGAGTGGCACTACATGACTCTTCTCATGCTACAATGTTTAAAATTCCTCCCTAGGCTCCAAGAGGCTCATCTGAGGTTCCTCGATTGATTGCAGTAACTTCATCAAAATTTTCAAAGATAGTGTTGAACTAGAAGACGCTGTGAACCTCCTTGCTAGCTCTCGGTGTTGTGCTGAGTAGAAACTGCTTCTGCCAGGAGCTGCCGTGCTCAAATGACAATAACTTTTTTTCAACCTACATATACACACATCTCGAAAATTTGTATGCCTTTGTATGTAAATTGGATCAAAGAGATGGGTTTGTAATTTTCTTCAATCCCGGTCTCCTGTCCTTAAAGGGAAGCAACTTTTGCTTGGAGCATTTCCCCATTTGCCTTTTTCTTTATTAACCAGAATCCGAGTGCCCTAGTTAAGCTGAGATTTTGACACAAACCTAGGATCACCTGGGAAAAGGGAACTTCAACTGAAAAATTGTCTCCATCAGATTGGCTGGTGGCCGTGTCTGTAGGGCTTTTTAAAATTGCTCATTGATGTAGGAGGGTCCAGCCCACTGTGGGCGGTGCAATCTCTAGGCACGTGAGCCTGGGCTTTATAACAAAGAGAGCTTAGCAAGCCATGGGGAGTACACCACTAAGCAGTGATCTTCCATGGTCTCTGCTTCAGGTCCTGCCTTGAATTCATACCTTGGCTTCCCTTCATGGTGGCCTATAACCTGTGTCTTAGGATCACCATTGCTGTGATGAAACATCATGATCAAAGAAACTTAGGGACTAAAGGGTTTATTTGATTTATACTTCCACACCATTGTTCATTATTGAAGGAAGTCAGGACAGTAACTCAGGCAGGACAGAAACCTGGAGGCAGGAGCTGATGCAGAGGCCATGTAGGAGTGTTGCTTACTGGCTTGCTCATCATGGCTTGCTTTCTTATAGAACCTAGGACCATCAGCCCAGGGATGGCACCACTCACAATGGGCTGGGCCCTCCCCATCAGTCATTAATTAAGAAAATGACCTACAGCCAGATTCTGTGGAGGCGCTTTCTCAATTGAGGTTTGCTCCTTTCAGATAACTCTAACTTGGGTCAAGTTGACATAAAACTAGCCAGCACAACCTGAAAGTCAAATGAACCCTTTCTTTCCCAAGTTATTTTTGGTCATAACCACTTATCCATCCATCCATCCATCCATACATACATACATCCATCCATCATCCATCCATCCATCCATCCACCCATCCATCATCCATCCATCCATCCCATCCATCCATCCATCCATCTATCCATCCATCCATACAACCTACCCTCCAGCCCACTGTCCATCCTTATGGCTTATTTAGTTTATTTTCTGCCTCTTTTGTGTGCGGCATTGTGACATCCTGGGTTAGACATCATTTTTCTTTATAAGGTCATCAACTTTCTGATCTCAGGTGATAAAACTTCTTCCCAGCACAAACGCTATTCCACAGCTGACTGATTTTCTGAAATAGAGGAAGGAGGCAAAAAAATCACTTGGGTTTCTATTCCCAGGTCACAGAGTTCATGTGAAAAAATTGCTAAAGCGGTGTGCTGTTCACCAGGCTGTAGTATGACTGTCCCCCTGCCCCATACAGAGCTCCACCACAACACCCATGCTCTGTTATCAGGTATGGAGTCCAGAAGATGGTGGGAAATCGATGACAAACTCGGGTCTGGTCCAGATGTACCTCCAAACATCACTTTCAACATAAAAGCATCATGGCTCTTAAAACACGTAGGAACTTTTCCAGAGAAAGTGACTTCCTAGGCTAACTGAGACCTGGAGATGTGAGTCTAGAACTAGCTCTGTCTCCCCTGCCGGTTCAGTGTCTGACATCAGGCATGTTTGACATACTTGTCGCTTGTAGTGCCTGCTTTTCTGTTTACCGATCTCACGATGACTTGTGTTATCCAGCGAGTTCATTGCAGAGTTGGACAGGAGATGTTCAAGGAGGTTTTGAGTTTCTTTTCTCATTGTGAAAAGCAAGAAAAGCAAGAAAAGCAAGCATTTCTACGCTGTTCAGCAGCTGTTGATTCTACCTAATGCATTATGACAACAGAAGAAAGTGCAGAGTGACACTCTTGAGGTGGGTCAGAGTGGTGTGTGTGTGTGTGCATGTGTGCATGTATGCATGTGTGTGCATGTGTGTGCACATATGTGTATGTGCATGTGTGTGCATGTGTGCGAACATGTGTGTGTATACATGTGTGTGCCCATGTGTATACATGTGTGTGGATGTGTATGCATGTGTGTGTGCATGTGTGTGTGTGTGTGTGTGTGTGTGTGTGTGTGTGCATGTGTGCATGTGTGCGTACATATAACACATATGTATTGTAAACAGAAGGCAACCTTGTATGTCATTCCTCAGGTACCATCCACTTTGTTTTTGATACCTGAAAGGCTCACGGAGTAGGCTAGGCTGGCTGGCCAGTGAGTCCCAGGGATCCCTCTGTCTTCAGTACTGGGATTGTGGGTGGGGATCACTACGTCTGGCTTTTTACATGAGCACATTGGATTCAACTCATGTCCCTGTATTTGTAAAAAAAAGCACTTCACCACTGAGCTACCTCCCCAGATCCACACCAGAGTCATCTTGTGGTCAACTTAAAACAAAATCAAGCTGTAAATTTCCTTTGTTCCATCATAAATGCTAACTTTATGTGTTAACTTGTGTTATTTTGTTTGTAGATTAATACTTAATGTTTGTCTGGATTATTGACTTGACCTTTCAGAATTAGTTTTTTTTTTTCCATTCAATAATGTTAGGATAATTTTGTGTGTCTCATAGAGGCGTGGAGTTGACCGAATCACTGACTAGATGATCGGTGTCAAGCATTTAAGGACATATGTGGTACTTGGTGTGTTCTCGCTGTAATCAGGTGGATGATGGTGATGAGAAGGATGGTGGTAAGGATAGTGGCGATGACTGTGGAGGTGATGATGGTGATGATGATGGTGGTGATGGTGATGATGGTGATGATGGTGATGGTGATGGTGATGATGGTGATGGTGATGATGGTGATGATGATGGTGGTGATGGTGATGGTGATGATGGTGATGGTGATGATGGTGATGGTGATGATGGTGATGGTGATGGTGATGATGATGATGTGGTGATGGTGATGGTGATGGTGATGATGGTGATGATGATGGTGGTGATGGTGATGATGGTGATGGTGGTGATGGTGGTGATGATGATGATGGTGATGGTGGTGATGATGGTGATGATGATGGTGGTGATGATGGTGGTGATGGTGATGATGGTGATGGTGATGATGGTGGTGGTGATGGTGATGATGATGGTGATGGTGTGATGGTGATGATGATGGTGATGATGATGGTGATGATGGTGATGATAGTGATGATGGTGATGGTGATGGTGAAGGTGGTTGTTGTAGTAACTGTTCTATTGCTGTGAAGAGATACCATGGCCAAGGCAACTCTTATAAAGAAAAGTATTTTAAGGCTGTCTGGCTTGGTGTTACTGTAGAACTGCTAGAAATTGGAGTTAAGGGTCTCTGCCCTCGGACCCTTTTTCCCCTACTGGGTTGCCTCGCCCAGCCTTGATGCAGGGGTGTGTGCCCAGCCTTGTTCCATTCTGATTAACTGTTCACTCTGGGAAGCCTGCTCTTTTCTGAGGGTAGTAGGAATATGGGGAGGGGCTGGAACTGGGTGAGAGGAGAGGTGTGGGTGGACAGCTGGGAGGAAGGTGGGGGGAAGGTGAGGCTGGGGTCAGGATGTCTTGTACGAGAGAAGAAAAAAACAAATCAAAAAAGAAAAGCATTTAATTGAGGGCTTACTCCAGATTCAGAGGGTTAGTTCATTATCACCATGGCAGGTTATTATAGAAATTTATTTTTAGTATATTTTTAAAAATGGTTTTTGTGCACTGTTTGGGTGGAAGGTCTGCCTGGGTCTTGGTTGTTTTGTATTATCTGTAGGTGTTAGATTTCTGTGAAAGGATGTTTTATTGCTTATGAATCTTTACCTGAGGAGTGCTGGGATTAATAAAAAAATTCCAGAGCTCAGATGCTCAGGGGTTTCTTTACTGTCAAGTGTGGGGGCCGGCCAAGGAAGGTGGTTGCCTCTGCTGAGGTCTGGCAGAGTTTGCAGATATGAAATAGTGCCTCTTTATCTTCCTTGGCTGAGCCCCCACAGCAGCTTATTACTTACAAATGGTGCACCAATGTGGGGGCAGGATATCACACCAGCTGATCCAACGTGGAGACAAGGAAGAAGAGAAAGAAACTGTAGACCTCACAGAGTCTGGTAAGTATGCTCAGGGAAGCTACCATGAGGGTAGAGATTAAGGTATTGAATTTAAGGCTCCTGAAAGAATAAGAGGAGAAAAAAAGGAAATAAGCCTCTATGAAAATGCTGTGAAATTCATAAATAAAAAGGAAAGCGCGCTCCGAGGTGAGAGAGCAACAGAATGGAGGCCCTTAGAGATACAGAATTCAACTGGGAGCAGGACAAAAGCAAGGTTCTTACTGCTTTTTCCTGATCATGGAGCTGAAGCTCCCTCCCTCTGCTGGTGGGTAGCATACTGTTTTCCACAAACTGAGTTTTCTGATAGCTGTGTTTTATTGTGTGTGAAGCTCAAAGATGTTGTGTTTGAGATCTTTGAAGAAGGGTATGTTACCCCATAACAGTGGTGAGAAAGAACGCCAAACCACCAGAATGTTTCAACCCAAAATTCTTTCCACCTGTGTGGCAGAAACAACATCTGCTGCTGAATGTTGTTGTGTGTGCGTGGCCTGCCAAACAGTGTGCATATGCGGCTTGGCTGCTTACCAAACAGTGCACATAAGAGGCTTGGACAGCTGATAATCAGCACGCATATGCGGGCTTGTCAAACCATGCATGTCTGGTTTGCCAGACAGCGTGCACACATGGCACACAACAGCGCACAACAGCACACACACCATGATGCACCATTGACGCATGCACAATTAAGCCTCCCTGTTCGTGCCAACCTGAAAACCTGCTGATGGGAACCCCGAGGACAGATGATGTAGTGGGTGGGACACAAAGCCAATTAGAAAGAGCCATAACAGCAGTCTGCAATCCAGGAGCCAATGGGACAATGGGCGAGGGTTTAAAAACGTTCCTTCTTCCTGGAATAAATTAGTCTACTTTTTGCATCTTACCTGACTCCTGGAGCCTTTGTTGTTGACTCTGCGCCAGCTCTCCCTGGACCCCCAGGGGTCCGGAATCCCTGTTGTTGTGGAAGCCATAGCTTGGAGCCAAAAAAGCCACTTAATTAAACTGAGCAGGTTTTTTTTTTTTTTTTCTTTTCTGCAAACCTGACTGCAAGGGGTCCCAGATACTGGCTATGGTAATAAGAACTCCATACACGAGGGGACCCTTCCTGCAGTGACAAGGTCACCAATTGTTTTTCCTGCAAACCAGACTCTATCTTAAAATCTGGAAAGTGTTTCCTCAGGGTCAGCACACAGAAGCTGTTCTTCCAGAACTGGCTGAGGTTCTTGTCTCATGCTGGCAGCTGAACTTGGTATTGTAGGAGTCACCCAGGTGGTGCTGGTTTTAAAGGCATGAAGGGGTCATGGAGAACAGCTGAGGCTTGGCTCTAGGAGAACCCAGGAGAGGCCATTGGTGGTGAGGGTACAGCATCCATAGTAGTTGAAGGCCCAGATTGAAAGGGGGTCATGCAAAGAAGTTGAGGTTTGGCACAATGAAGAGAGCCCAGGAGAGGCCATTGGTGAAGATGCAGCCCAGTTGTAGGAAGGGGACCCCAGCAGTCTTCTGAAGATGCCAGTGCCAGGGGACAACCACCAAGAACAGCAGCAGCAGTGGAGTGAGGCAGCCAGAGCCTGGCGGACAAGCTGTGTGTGCTGCAGAGGGCAGAGCCTGAGAAGTGACCTAAGTCCTTTGGAGGAGCCCAGAAGATTGTAAGTGAATTCCAGACAATTGGACATTGATAATGCTTTTCTTCTGTCCACAAGACATTCCTGAAAGAGCTTGATAGATGTTTAGTTTCACTTAGTCCTTTGTGCATTAGTAACACTCATGATTGTTTCCTCTTGTAAGATGGTTTTTGCTGTGTAGATAGTGTTTAAATTGTATTGTAAAGGCAAAGCAATTTTTTTGATTGGCTTATACAGAAAAGGGAATTATTGTGGAAGTTTATTCTTAGTTGTGTTTAAATTAGTTGTTTTTTGTGCACTGTTGGAAAAAGGGATGCATAGGCCTTGGCCTTTTGTATTGTCTGCAGATGTTGGATTTCTGTGGGGGGAACTTTGATTGTTTATGATCTGTACCTGAGGAGTTCTGAATGAATAAAACACCTGAGCTCAGGTCCTCAGGGTTCCACTGTGGAGTAGGGCAGTGGCCTGGATGGTAGTTCCTTCTGCTGAGTTCTGGCAGAGTTTGAGCCTATGACTATGCCTCCTTGTCTTCATTGCTGAAGGACCCGGCAGCTTACTACTACAGCAGGGAGCATGGCAGCCTGCAAGCAGGCATGGCCCTGGAACTGAGAGAGAATTTTACATCCTGATCCATAGACAGCAAAGAAGAAAGAGAGGGAGACACTGGGTCTAGTGTGGGCCTTTGAAACTTTGAAGTCCACGCCTAGAAACACACCTCCTACCACAAGGAGACACCTACTCCAATAGGGCCACACCTTCTAATCCTTCCCAACCAGCCAACCAACTGGGAACCGAACATGCAAAGATGAGCCTATGGGGGGAGGGGCGATCTCATCCAAACCACCACAGTGGTGGTAATGATGTTGCTGATAAGGATGACAACATGCTAGAGATGACTATCATGGATGATATATGTAAGGGCTCATTCTCACAGATATGTTTAAATGCATCTAGGGCCTGCAGCTGGATGATAAAGCTTAGGCTTTCATTTAAGCCCTGGCTATAAACATTACAATGTGATGCTTAATTCTATGCACTTTGGTTTCTGGACAAAAGGGGAAAATAGAGAATCCCCCCTCGTGGGGCTTTGTAAGGGTGAAGCGGATCGACGTGTGTGTGGTAGTGGAGTGTCTGTCACACAGAGAGATCTCAGGGAATGGCGGCCGCGGGTGTTGCTGTTATCATCGTTAGGCAAAGCGATGAATAAGTGTCTTCTGTCTCCTGTCCACAACTGGACCCTTGCTCCAGGACCGGACTTTGAAACATGGTGGGAAATGGTCTTTGCTGGTAATGGAGCATGGTTGTAGGAAGGGGGTTCAGTCTCGGGGCAGGTGTCTTTGAAGGCGTTTCCCAAGGTACCGTGGACCAAGCAATTAGACTATTATTTTCCGAATGGCAAGGAGCGTATGTTTCAGAAAAGCAAGCAAGCTCACTACGATGTGGGTACTCTAGAAATATTGTATAATTAACGAGAAGGAAGGAGTTTGAACATTCTCCTCACCAAGAAATGATAAATATTAAGGGTAGGAAAATAACGAGATATCATTACAGGTCACACACGTGTATCAACGTATCGCACCGTACCCCATGAGTGTATCCAATTAAAATAAATGAAAATCTAACCAAACTACTGAGAAACCACACCCACTGTTAGCAGTTTGGAAACAATACTCTCAGACTGCTTGTGGAATTATTCAAACTAAGTCTTCTTTCTTAAGTAAGAGTTGCAACATTCATTTTTATTATGCTTCAATGGGTCATGTCACACATGTTTCTGCAATCTGCTTTATTACCTGACCATTTGTCAGGAGCATCTTCTAAAGTCTTAGACTCTAGGGCACACTACACAAGTGAAGACACGAGATCAGACCGATGGACAGTACCATTTCCTTTCTGTCCATCTGGGTTGTCCGAGGTATTGGAAGCAACAAGCCAACTTCAGTCTTCCCATCACTGAGGATGTGGGAAGCAGGGCCAGGGCCAGCGTAATCATCACCAGGTTTAAGAGTTGCTAAGAAGCTCCCCCACCCCCTCTCTCCTTCTGTCTTCCTATTGTCCCCCCTCTAGTTTTTTTCTTTTTCTTCCTCCCTCCCTTTCTTTATCTCTCCCTCCCTCCCTGCCTTCTTCCCATTCTTCCTCATTCCTTCTGGAATGTATAAGTATATATGCCAGGATAGTCTCAAACTCTCTCTGTAGAGGAGGATTGCTTTGAATTTCTGAGTCTGTGAGTGCCGGGGTCACAGGTGTGTGCTGCCATGCCCAGCTTATTTCCTGCTTTCTGGAGCATGTGTTCTAACTCCCACAGTTGTTGCTTGGCCTACCCACCATGTGTGTCAGCTGTCAGGTCCTTCCACCAGGATCCAGTAACTGTACATCCCTCTCTGTGGGGTACCTTGCCCTCTGCTGTTTGCCTGGTTGACACTGATTCTCCTGCCCACCCCAGCTTAAGTCACGCATATTCCTGGAAGTCTCACTGAATGACTGGGTCCCACCAAATCCCCTTTAGTCACCGTTGCAGGAAAGAGCCCTGTATTACCAAAGCTGCCCACATTTTCATGCAAAAGCTGATAATGCAAAGCAAATGAATGGACCTAATTTTATTTTACATATATATTAAATGTTTATCTATCTATCTATCTATCTATCTATATCTATCTATCTATCTATCTGTCTATCTTGTGTATTTATGTGTGAGGGTGTATGTGTGTGTGCATGTGTGTATGTGCACGCCATGATGTATGTAAGAGAATCAGAGGACAAAGTGCAGGAGTTTGTTTCTTCTCCTTCTACCCACCCAGCTCTTGGGTGAGTTCATCAAGCTTGGTGGCAAGTGCCTTTGCCCATTGAGCCTCCATTTTAACTCCCCTAGGATAAAACACCCACTTGCTGTCTGTACTTGCGATGCCCTCTTCTGGTCCCGCTTTGCCCCTCTGCAGCTTGTTATCAGCTTTCGCACAGCAACTTCACACGACCATTTCTAATCCATGGATCCACGTCGTTCTCTCCCACTGCAAGGCCTTAGCTCACCACTCTATCTACTCAGCACGTGGCTGGCCTTGCAGGAAGCTCTCCACGAAACTTAACGAATACATGAAGACCTAGGAGAATAGATTACCTTTGTCGCTTGAGAAATTATACCACATAATTAGCCATATTGGTTTGGAAACAGAAAACATTTGAATACTTAGAGGAGATGAGAAGTATGAAGGCCAAATCCTACTCTTTCCTGAAGAAGAAATTAGAGTCAGAAGGGGAATTTGCAACTCCCTACCATCAATGGATGGCAAAAATGTAGCTGCATAACCTTAAATCCCTGGCAATTAACTCAGTTTGAAAAGGTCAAGCGGTTCTTACGTTCCAACCCTCTGACAAGCGGAGCCATCCAACAGAACACCACTGAGATTAGAAACACCCTTGGCGAAGTCAATCAGAGTCTTGTTTATGACATCATGTTGTGGGGGAGGGTTAGGTCATGATTCCAAACCTCTCCTCACAGCAGGTAAGGCTTCCTTTGCCGTTCAGCATGGGCAGCTGGGTGTCCTGATGCATGCCTATAATATGACATTCAGAGGTAGAGGCAGGAGGATCGGTTGTTCAAGGCTGATCTCTGCTACGCAGGGAGTTTGAGACAAGCCTGGGCTACAGGACACACTGCCTAGAAACAAAAGCAAAGCAAACAGAGAACGAATGTAGCATGTGAATCTTGCTGCCGTTGTCTGAGAGCCTGACAGTACAATTAGCTGATAGTGGTCCAAATGCCTGCTCTGCAGATGCCCGTCTACACCTTTATACACAGGAGCACCCAACTTCCTGTCACCTGTCCACACGCCGCTTGTTTGTTCATAGTGTTTCCTCATTCCAGGCAGAGGAGCCTGCCACCCAGGTTGCCAACTCATCCCCATGCTTATCTGCGCTGTAGCTGGAAGCCTAGGGCTGAGCCCATTTACTGATAAGGTGCCTTCCTCTTTTTCCCTGTGAGACCACACCTGATGCAGAAGGTGCCCTTGCAAGACCTTGATGCTTAGACTTGAGCTCCATCCGCAAATGGGGCTACTCCAGTATCCTTGTCTTAACCAATAGATACCAACCCTGGCTGCCAAAGATCCTCCCCTGCCTGTACCCTATACATGTAACCAACCTTGCTTTAAATAAAGGAGCAATATGCTCCTCCGACAGCATCTCCTGAGAGTCTGATTAGCACTCGCCGACTCTTAGTCCTCCAATCTGGGACCTGTCAGGATGCCTTGACCCACGCCCTGGGCTTTCCTTACGGAGGGGGGCGGGGCGCCTGAGCTGGTGGCTGAGCTGGTGGCTGATAGTTCAGCCATGCACCGAGGAGGGAAGCGAGAGAAAAAGAAAACAGCACCAGGTCATGCAAAAACTTATCTGAAGTCAGCCTCAGGTGCTAGAAGGATCAGACCTGTGCCCCACGACTTGGGTGGCAAGTGATGTTTTTAATCTTAGAGACTGCGAGTGCGGAAGCCTGCCCAGGGCTGTGCCCATGGATAAAGGGGCTCAGTCGAGAAGACAACAAAATAGTCCACTTAAATAACTACTACATCTCAGCTCCTCCTACCAGCAGTCTCCTTACTACTTGCTCCTGTGCATTTATGGTTTGGGGTGAGCTGGCCCCTTTACAGCCAGTTTTGACTTAGAAGACATTTGGAAGAGCCCTGGAGAGGTGATGGGTAGGAATGAAGTCTTTCTAGATTGTCCTCATCTTCCCATGCTGCTCTGACAAAAGTACTATAACTGGCGTGCATGCGTGCATGCGTACACATGTATGTGCGTGAATGCACATGTGTGTGACTTCATAGAAATTTACCACTCAGTGTTCTGAAGCCTGGGACGTCTAAGATCAAAGCTACGAGATCCCATGGCTGGTGAGGGCTTGCTGTTCTCAGTCATTGATGGTGCTTTTCTGACTGTCCTCCTTTGTTCAGAGGGGCTGTGGGATCTCACAGGGCACTGACTCCTTTCATGAGGGTCCACCCTCACCGGCCTAATTACTTCCCACAGGAAGCCACACTGGCTTCCCACCAGGTTCCTGATGCAGCCTGGTCTCATTGATCTTGCTTTTAGGTACGTTTATCTTCCCAGATAGACAAATGGGCTCACTCATTCATTTTATGTAGGTCTTTTTTCAAACGCCTACTCTGCCTAAAGGCCCATCTGGACTTCCATTACAGAATGGATCCCATCTGTCTGCACATTATTCTTCCTTGTGACATCTATGAGCACCTGCCATAACATGTTTCTGCCCATTGTCTGTCTCTTCCGGGACATCATGCAGGCCGTGGTGTAGAGGATTGCCTACTCCACTCTCCACAGTATCAGTAGCACGTAGAACAGGACTTGGCCTGGTGTAGGAGCTTATGGGGCAGGGGTACAACATATCTGTGAAAGAGTCGTGTTACTCTGCTAACGTCAGCGGATCACGGGTCAGTTATTCTTCCCTGGTCCCATTGGATGGTCAGCCTCCCACGCCAGTTCTGTGGACTCTGCCATAATCAACAGCAAAAGGATGGGAAGGCTCACCGGGGGCACACCTGCACCATGCCCATTCCCCACGGGATACTGAGTCTGAGTGAGGGTGTGGGGATAAGATGCTGCTGGCCTGTTGGCTGCAGGGCATCAGAAGGACAGAGTGAGTGTGGTTTCCATTTCCAGCTTTTAGGAAAGATGGGCTCCAGAATGCTCCAGTTTTCTTTTCCAGAGTTCTTGGAGATTGTTGCTCCAACATTGTCCCTGCCATGGGTGTTCCCCTGCTCCTGCAACAGAGAAGATAGAAGCCTGCCACTGGAATAAGACAGAGACTTCCAGGTGCCCCTCGCAGGTGGGAAGTCTGGCACAATTCTTGCATTTCACAACTACCTTCCCCAAGGACACAGAATCCATGACCTGGGGGGCCAGGGAGATGGCTCAAGGTGATACTTATAATAGTCTCATTACAATATCTACTTATTACAATATCTACTTATCTTACTGAGCCTCAGCTTCATAAACCATGATTTGTGACTGTTCTGACCAAGGCAGGAAACAGCATGAAGACCATGCTACAGTGTGGTGGTAGCCCAGGGCTGCACATGGAGATGGCTGCACAAGCATTACCAGGTGATTTTGGCCTAAGATGAGAGTGGACAGCACAGGCAGAAAGCAGAAAGCTATTTTCTCCTAGTGTTTCTGATTCTAGGAGAAAAAGTTGCTTGTGGTGTGAAAACCACAAAACCTTTTAAAAACAGATTGATTTATTTTTTTATTTTTCTTTTATGTGTATGATGAGTGTTTACATGTATGTATGTATGTGTGCCGTGTGCCTGCAATACCTGCAAAGGCCAGAAGAAGGCACTGGATCCTCTGCAACTGGAGTTATAGATAGTTGTGAGCTATCGTGTGGGTTGTAGGAACCTAACCCAGGTCCTCTATAAAAGCATCCAGTCCTCTTAACTGTTGAGCCATCTATCTAGCCCCAGTTGTCAACTAAAAATTATTTATTTATATGTTCATAAGGACGCAATTTTAATAGTGAATTATATTAAGATATGGTGTCTGCTACATTATAAAATTGTTTAAAAATAAGTTGACTCAATTATCCACCGTCAGCTGCTGAGCCACACAGCCCACTGACCTGAAAAAGTCAAAGTGATGGAACTAGATTCCACTCTACCCAGCACCCTCTCCCCCCAGCTCCAGTACACTCCATGCCATCCAGACAACCAGGTAGGCACTCTGTTCTCAGAACACTTGGTTCTGTTCCCACAATCCATTCATCTGTACCCCTCCCTACTTCCCTCTAGGCCTGACAACCCAGCTACCAACTCTGAAAGACACCCCCAGATCTAGCACAGAACACACCACTCAGAAGAACCAGTCCGGCCATCCCAGGCCCGACTCCAGCAGACACTCCTAGCTTCAGCAGAGCCCAAGCCATCCAAAGACCTAGCAGAGCCTACACCATAGGGAAGAACCAGTGCAGCCCAGACCACCCAGAAGAAACAGTCTCCAAACCAGCAAGCATTCCCTATGAGCACAGCAGAGGAACAGGCCAATAAAACAGACAACGTAAACCCAACACACCCTCTGAAAATCCAGGGAAGGAACAGAAGCCAAAGAATAGAACACCCTCCCAACAAAGACAAACCCAGAAATCAGCCCCTGGGCCTATAATCACCCTAAATCCAGACGCTTAGACAACAGGACAAGAAAATATCAAAACAGCCAGGACAATATGTCCCCACCAGAGCTCACCTTATCCTACCACAGCAGGTCCTGAACATTCCAACATAGCTCAGTCACAAAAAGAAGACCTTCAAATAAGCTTTATGAAGATAATAAGAGGTCCTTAAAGAGGACATGAATAAATCCCTCAAAGAAAAACACAAACAATAGAAGGAATTGAGTAAGTTCATTAAAGAAAGTCAGGTAAATACAAACAATTACAAGAAATGAATAAATCCCTTAAAGAAAGCCAAGGGAAAAAAAAAGACAAACAATTAAAGGAAATGAACAAAAATGTTCAAGACCTGAGAATGGAAATCGAAGCCATAAAGAAAACACAAACCAAAGGATTCTGAAAGTGAGAACTCTAGAAAAGCAAGCAGGAGCTACTGAGACAAACTACAACAACAGAATGCAAGAGATGGAAGAGAGAATCTTGGGAGTTGAAGATACTACGGAAGAAATAGATACATTGATCAACAAAAATATCAAATCTAAAAGATTACTGACACAAAACACCCAGGAAATCTGGAACACTATGTAAAGATCAAACCTAAGAACAATAGGAATAGAGGAAGGAGAAGAATCCCAGCTCAGAAGCCCTGAAAATATTTTCAAAAAAATCATAGATGAAGATGCCCATAATGGTACAAGAAGAATACAGAACACCAATAGAATGGACCAGAAAAAAAACGTCTCCTTGCCATATAATAATCAATACATCAAATATACAGAACAAAGAAAGAATACTAAAAGCTGCAAAGAATAAAGATCAAATAGTGTATACAGGCATAGAATTACACCTGACTTCCCACTGGAGATTCTAAAACCAGAAGGGCCTGGACAAATGTGATGCAGACCTTAAGAGACCACAGATACCAGCCCGGGCTACTATACCTAGCAAAACTTTCAACCACCATAGATGGAGAAAACAAGATATTCCATGATAAAGCCAAATTTAAACACTATCTATCTACAAATCCAGTCCTATAGAAGGTACTAGAAAACTGCAACCTGAGGAAGTTAAACACACCCATGGAAACACAGGAAAGAGATAACCTCATATCAGCAAAACCAAAAGAAAGGAAACACACAGACACACACCACCACCACCACCACCACCACCACCACCACCACCTCCACCACCACCAAGTACAAAAAAATCAAAATCAAAAATAGGAATTAGCAATCATCAGTCATTGATATCATTCAATATTAACGATCTCAATGAGCCCAAACTTATGGAAGGATCTCATACTAGCAACTTAACAGCACGCCTGAAAGCTCTAGAACAAAAACAATCATACCCAAGAGGAGTAGATGGCAGGAAATAATCAAACTGAGGGCTGAAATCAATAAACTAGAAAAAAATAGAACAATACAAAGAATTAATACAAGAAAGAGCTGGTTCTTTGAGAAAATCAACAAGATAGACAAACCCCTTTATCCAAACTAAATAAAAGAAGGTGAGAGAATATTCAAATTAACAAAATCAGACACAAAAAGAGCAGGCACCGAGGAAATCCGAAGCATCATTAGGTCATACTTAAAAACTGTTACCCCACAAAATTGGAAAATCTAAAAGAAATGGATAATTTTCTTGATAGATACCACTTATCAAAGTTAAGTCAAGATCATATAAAAAGCTTAAATAGACCTACGACCCCTAATAGAATAGAAGCAGTTATTAAAAGTCTCCCAACAACAACAGCAAGTTCAAGGCCAGATGGTTTTAGCTCAGAATTCTACCAGACTTTCAAGGAAGAGTTAATGCCAATACTCCCAAAAGTATTCCACAAAATAGAAACAGAAAGATCACTGTTAAACTCATTCTATGAGACTAGTCACCCTGACACCCAAACCACACAAAAATCCAACAAAGAGAGAATTACAGACCACTTTCCATCATGAACATAGATGCAAAAATACTCAACAAAATGCTTGCACACTGAATCCAAGAATGCATCAAAAAGATCAAGCAGGCTTCATCCCAGAGATGCAAGGATGGTCAACATAAAAAAAAAATCACTCAATATAATCTACAATATAAACAATCTGAAAGAACAAACAAACAAACCACATGATCATCTCATTAGATGCAGAAAAAAAAACCAACCTATGACAAATCCAACATCCCTTCATGATTAAAGTCTTGGAGAGATTAGGGATACAAAGGGCACACCTATACATAATAAAGGCGATTTACAGCGAGCCTAGAGCCACCATCAAATTAAATGAAGAGAAACCCAAAGCAATTTGGCCAAAATCAGGAACAAGGCAAGGCTGCCCAGTCACTCCGTATCTATTGAATAGAACTTGAAGTTCTCGATAGAGCGATGAGACAACAGAAGGAGAGCAAGGGAATACAATTGGAAAGGAAGCAGTCAAGGTATCATTGTTCGCTGGTGATACGATAGTCTGTGTAAATGACCACAAAGATTCTACCAAGGAGCTCAGACAGCCGACAAACACCTTCAGCAAAGTGGCTGGATATATGATTAACTAGAAAAACCCAGTAGTCCTCCTATATACAAATGACAAAGACACTGAGGAAGAAATCAGGGAGAAACACCCTTCGATAGAGCCACGAATAATATAAAATAGCATCAGGTAAGTCTAAACAAGCAAGTGAAAGACATGTATGACAAAAACTTCGAGTCTTTGAAGAAAGAAATTTAAGAAGATACCAGAAGACAGAAAGATCTCCCGTGCTCATGGACTGGTGGGATTAACATAGTAAAAATGGCCGTCGCACCAAAAGCAATCTATAGATTCAACGCAATGCCCATCAAAATCCAACACAACTCTTCACAGATCCTCAACTTCACATGGAAAAACAAAAACCCAGGACAGCTAAAACAATCTTGAACAGTAAAAAGACTTCCGGAGCTGTACTACAGAGCTATAGTAATAGAAACCACATGGTATTGGCATAAAAACAGACACATTAATCAACGGATTCGAATAGAAGACCCAGACATGAATCCATACGCCTATGGACATCTGATTTTTGATAAAGAAGCCAGAAAACACACAATGGAGAAAAGAAATTATATTCTACAAATGGCGTTTTTCTAATTGATGGCTGCATGTAGAGGAATGCAAACCATCAACCTGCACAAAACTCAAGTCCAAGAGTTTCGGAGACCTCAACATAAAACCAGATACACTGAACCTGTTAGGAGGGAAAGTGGGGAATAACCTGGAACTCAATGGCACAGGAGACAAATTCCCGAACAGAACACCAATAGCTCAGGCACTAAGATCAACAATTAGCAAATGGGACCTCGTGAAACCGAAAAGCTTCTGCAAAGCAAAGGACACCATCCATGGGACACAACTGCAGCCTACAGAATGGGAAAAGAACTTCACCAACTCCACATCTGAGGGAGGGATAACACCCAAGTATCTAAAAATTCAAAACCAGACACCATCAAATCAAATAACCCAATTAAAAATGGGGTTCAGATCTAAACAGAGTATTCTCAATAGAGGAATCTCAAATGTCTCAAAAACACTTAAAGAGAGATTCGATGTCTTTAGCCATCAGGGAAATGCAAATCAAAACTACTCTGAGATTCCATTTTTCACCTGTCAGGATGGCTGAGATCAGTAACACAAGTGACAGCTCACTGGTGAGGGGGTGGAGTGCAAGCTTCGCTCATAAGTGAATACATACCATGCTTGTCTTTCTGGGTCTGCTTTACCTCGCTCAGGATGATTTGTTTTTAGTTCCATGCATTTGACTGCAAACTTCATAATGTCATTTTTTTAACGACTGAGTCATACTCCATTGTGCATATGTACCCCATTTTGCTGGTGGGGGTGCAAACTTGTATAGTCATTTGGGAAGTCAATACGGTGGTTCTTTAAAAATTGGAAACTGATCCACCGAAATACCCAGCTATACCACTCTGGGGCATATACCCAAAGGATGCCCATTCTACCACAAGGACACTTGCTCAACTATGTTCATAGTGGCTTTTTTCATGAGTCTGGGGACAACCTAGATGTCCTCAACTGAAGAATAAAGAAAGAAAGTGTGGTACACGTACACAGTGAAGTATTACTCAGTTGTTAAAAAAATGACGTTACAAAATTTGTAGGCAAATGGATGGAACTAGGAAAAAAAAATCATTCTGAGTGAGGTACTGCAGACCCAGAAAGACAAACACAGTATGTATGCACTACTGGATACTAGCTGTAGCTACTAGCTGTTAAATAAGGACAATCATACAACAATTCTCAGTGAGGCTAAGTAACAACGAGGGCTCTAGAAGGGATGCGCAGAGGTCCCTGGGAAGGGGAAGCAGAACAGATTTTGTAGGTGGAGTGGGCACAGGTAGGGAAGGCTCTATAAGGGATCAGCTAAGTGGGGAGGGAGGAGACAGAGTCCAAGGAGAGATGACAGGAATTGGCCGGCATCTCAGAGGAGATGTGAAAACCTCATGCAATCAAACACTCCCTGGAATTTACAAGAGGGACTGTTCAGGCTATGGAGCCTGAACCCGCCATCTTCTATAACCCAGGCAAGGCTACCTGCACCAACATACAAATGAGTGCACACACACATAGTCACACACACATAGACACACACACATAGACATATACACAGACATCACACACACACCTCACACACACATAGACACACAACACAGACATCATACACACACCTCACACACACATAGACAGGCAGATATCACACACACACACCTCATACACACATAGACACAGACACACACACACATCACACACACATTCAGAGCGATACACACATCACACACACACACACACATACATACATCCAGGAGACATAAATTCAGACACTGAGGCTGTATTCAGAGCCAGCTCTGCCACTTTTAAACAATGAGAAGAAATCGAGCCCTTTTGAGTCTTAAACCATCAGCAAAATGAAGATGCCACCAGGCATTGCAGGAGCCTCTGTGAACACATGGTGCCACTTGAGCCCAGCGCTCATCACACCAAGCCAACCAGAGGCTACTTTGTATTGTCAGCATCAGCCCTGGAGATGACAGCAGCCATTGGTACAGCAGAATGCTGGAAGCATCCCAGAGATATCACCCAGCCCGGTCTTTATACAGAGCCTCTGGAGAGAGCCACCATGTGTGTGGGTGTGGTTCCAAGAATTGCTTGGCTCATTCAAGGACAGCTCTTGTCCGGCACCTTGGTGGAGTCAGACAGTGGGACTGGCCATGGACTCCTGACACATTATTTTTTTCCCCTCCTCTACCCAGACATGTTCTTGAATACACAAAAGCACTCAGGAAAGGAGGGAAGAAATGTGTTCTTGGTGACATTACCAGGAACATGTTTTGACTGCATTCCCAGTTCTCAGAAAGGCCAGTGCTGTATGCCACGCTCATGGCTGCTCCAACTGTTTTAATGAGTCCCTGGGTGCTGACAGGAAGGCCACTTAGGCCTGAGTAACTGGGTCAGCATGGTTTCACAAAGACATGGGCAGAAGGCAGAATCTAAGTCTCTGGCATCAAAGCGACCAGTGGACCTAATTCAAAGTCACTGGAAGGTGACTGTGAGCTGCAAACAATCAGAAGCCAGAGCCAACCGGATGGGGCACAAGTCAACCGTGAGTATAGCTGGCCTGGCAGAACCCACCCTCACTGGAGGTGGTCAGGCTGGGGTGATTCCCCAGTGCCCATCCCCTCCCCCATTGCCCCCCCTCCCCTGTTCCACCACCGTGCTGTTTTCACCATTGATAGTCTCTTTTCTATTATTTAATTTAGCCTGCTTCATGTAAGACAACGCATTATCTTGCTTAAATACATGTATTTGGGTTAAAGTTTTCTGTCATGACCACACCGTGGAAAACTGGGATCGCTCACCAGTAACGCAAAGCAACAACTGAATAGAAACAAAGGAGATGAACCCTTCTGCCAGCTGAGTCACTGCCTACGGGGCGTTCTGAGCCTGCATCTCATTGTAACTTTGACTCTCCTTTTTTGCTTTTTTTTTTTTCTTCTCTCACACAATACATCTGCACCCACTTCCCCTCCCTCCATTCCACCCAATGCCCCAGTTCCACTCCCCCTCTGCTCCCCTTTAGAAGGAGCCGGCCTCCCAGGGATAGCAGCCATATGTGACACCACCGGATGCAATCCAGCCCCCGCCTCACATCAGGCTGGATATGGTAACCCAGTGGGAAGAAGAGGGTCCAAGAGCAAGCAAATGGGTCAGAGGCACACCCACTCCTACCGTTAGAAGTCCCATAAAAACACCAAACTAACAACCATAACGTATATGCAGGGACCTAGTACAGACCTGTGCAGACTCCATGATTGCCACCTCAGTCTCTGTGAGCCCCTGTGAGCCGTGTTTAGTTGATTCTGGGAGCCATGTTCTCCTGTTGACCTTGACCCTGTAGTAATAATAATAATAATCCTTTCTCCTCCTCATCCATGGAGTTTCCCAAGCTCCACGGGGAGGGATCCAATGGAGATCTCCAATTTGGACTCTCTCTCTCCACCTAATTTTTGGCTGTGGCACTCCGCATCAGCTCTTGCAATCTGCCGGCTGGAACCTTTCTGGTGACGATTGGGCTAGGCACCAATCTGTGAGTACAGCAGAATATCATTAGGAACCAGTTCAATGACTTTACCTTCTAGTTGCGTTTGGTTCTACCCTAGGTCTCAGAACTATCTAGCCTCCGGTTCCTGGACATTCAGGCAGTGTCAGGCTTGGGCTCCCTCTCACGGTGTGGCTCTCAGACCAGTCACTGGTTGGCCACTCCCCCTCGCTCTGCACCACTGTCGCCCCCAGCACATCTTGGTGGAAGGGCAGAGTGTAGGCTTAAGGTTTTCTGGCTGGGTGGGTGTTCATCCATGCAGAGGCCAGAGGACAACCCTGGATGTCGTTCCTCGGGTGCTATACACCTGTTTATCTTTAGTTAACTAATTAGTTAGCTAATTAATTAGTTATCTAAGGAACTAATTAATTAAGTAATCTCTCTGCGTGTACATGGGGCACGGCTTGCATGTGGAGGTCAGAGGTCAACTGTGGGAGGTCAGAGGTCAACTGTGAGAGTCTGTTCTCTCCTTCTACCTTGGGGTCCCAGGGATTGAATTCAGGTCTTCAGGTTTGGAGACAGATGCCTTTAGCCACGGAGCCATCCTACGGACCCATATCTTCTTATATTTTGAGGCAGGGTTTGAAACGGGCCTGGGATTCCCGGAGTAGGCAGGCTAGTAGGCTGGGAAGCCTCAGGAATCCACCTGTCTCTGTCTCGCGCACCGCCAGGCTTTCCTTTCCTTTTCTTTCTTAAACATGGGTTTTGGGGAGTCCTTTTGCTTTTTCATTTTTAACATGCACTGCCAGGCTTTCCTTTCCTTTTCTTTCTTAAACATGGATTTTGGGGAGTCCTTTTGCTTTTTCATTTTTAACATAGGTTCTGGGGATTGAACTCAGGCCATTGTTTGCAAGGCAACCGCTTTTACTGACTAAGCTATATTCCCAATCCCAGCTTTCTTGTATTTTACAAAAATAGAATTTTGTGATTTTACGACTTAATCTCCGAGCTCCACCACCCCCAACCAAAGGACTCTGTCTGTCTGCCAGCTCCACCACCCCTAACTAAAGGATTCTGTCTGTCTGCATACTGGCTGGAATCAAATGAAACTAATAAAGGAATGAATGCAGGAGTTGTCTATCCCCCCTCCCCAATCAGAGGACCCGAATCTACACAGCAGGGCTGCTTCCTGCGGTGGGATGGGGAGAGGCACAGAGCAGTGTCTGTGTCCCAGGGGGCGGTAATGAAAGGTCAGCCACCTTGATCTCTACTTTCTCCCGTCTTCTGACTTTTTCTGGATGCTGTCCTTTGGCCAAACCCTGTCAGAAGCCCAGAGAGTGGAGGCTTAGTTGACGGAGCCCATAGAATTCACTCTCAAGGTGAAAAACAGGGTAGAAAGGGCTAAAGTTTGGACCTGATGGGTCTGAGGGAATTACCCCCGAAGAGCCTTAGGCCTTCTGAAGCTCAGGAACCCGCCATCCATCACGGCGTCACACGACCACCTCACTACAGGCTCAAACAATGGTGCACATCATCTTGTTGTGTGGCACCGTGGGCCTCGAGTCAGGCAAGGCAGAGCCGAGTCCACGGCTTCATTGCTTCTTCTAGGCTGCTGTGAGATACGGGCTCAGTCACATTTAAGTCCTGCGTCCAGCAAGGAAGGGTGGGGAGACTATTCACACAGCTGCCCCAGCGCCCAGCACCTCCGGTTGTTGTTGGCCAGTGCTGGGTTTCCAGGCTCGTGCGGCAGTTCTATCGGCGCATGCGTGGCTTTCACTCTGTGGTTGTGTGTCTCCTCCTTGGCCCCCTTTGCAGCTTCTCTCCTCTATGATTACAGTTGATGTTGTAGGGACCCGGCTCGTCGCCCTATGCAAGGCCCTATGCAAGGCCCTGATAGCAAGCGCCCCCCCCCGCCCCGCACCCCCCTCCCCAGCATTTCTAGTCCCTCGGACTCGGCTTTTATGCTCAGCCGCTTTCTCAACACCTACTTTAGGTCTCGCGAAGTCATCTCAGTCTCAGCTCGTTCCCAGCTCACCTCTGACATCTCTCTAGAAATAGTCTTCAGTGTTCCAGACTTCGACGGTTGTTGTCATTTCTTTTTGTTATGTAAGAGAGAAACCTGCGGAGGAATCTTCCGTGATTCCTTCTGTCCCTCACCGCCAATGTGCATCTGTCCCGCGGGCCTGTCGATTTCATTTCTAAGATGACTCAAATGTGTTCACTCCTCCCAGTGCTTCACTTTTTATTTTGAAGCAATATTGGCTGTGTAAAAAAAAAAAAAAGCCCACTGGAAAAGCAATGGCTCACCTTGCTTTCCCACATACCTAGCTGAGGCTACAAGCCAACACTGAAGGGGCAGTGACAGCTCATCTACGGCTCATGCTCAGAGTCAGTCCATTCTCCATTAGCATCCTCCTCCTGTTCAGGACTCTGAAGTTTTCTCATAAGTAGATCAAGGCAGTGCATTTCCAGCAGAGATTCAGAACAGCACCGAGGTGGTGTCAGACCCATGCCTGGTGCATCACATTGGGGACTGCGCGGTATCAGCGAGTCTCGGTTACTGGCTGTGCTGTCTTTGATTACTGGGCGACAGTGATGTCTGCCAGGTATCTCTGCTGCCCAGTCACTACTTTGCCCTTTGTAAGGATTGCCTTGTGGGTCATTCTTCTGAGATGTTTCCGATACGCCATCATACCTTCGCCCATTAATTTTAGCCCCTCCTAACGGGGACGCTGTCTGGGCACAATCATTACATAGATGTTTGACGAATGATGCTTTTCTGTTTCCACCTTCCGTCTTCGGTTACGAACCGAAGCGTGTTAACTCGCGGATCTTCGTTTGTGGTTACAGTGCACAACTGTCACTATTGTGCTACAGTCGTCCAGGATTCAGCCACTGGCAGCTCCTCAGACGTTTGCTTCTTCCCTTGCAAACCCTTACGTCGTGTGCTCAGCCTATCCTTACGCTCCCCTTCAAGATAGCCGTGGCATCCTGTAGGGAGTTGAGTTGTGTTTCCTCAAACAGATCAGGATCCCTGGCACTTGGGGATGTGACTTATTTGGAAAGAGGCTTGGCTGGTTGAGGGGCAAAGGTGAGGGGATGTGGAGTAGAGGCTCCCTATAAGGTGAGAGATATTTTGAGACATACACAGAGAAGAATGGCCTGGGGTGGAGGGTGGATAGAAGAGGAGTGATGGAGAAGGCCGTGAGGAATGCAGACGTCAGAGTGATGGGGTACAAGCCAAGGACGGTTGGCAGCCTCCAGAAGCTGGCAGGGTCATGGAAGTTTCTATAGCCTTCAGGGGAGAGCAAGGCCCTACTGACACCTTGATTTCTGGCTTTTACAACTGTGAGAAAACACATTTCTATTGTCTTAAGCCACCCAGCTAGAAATTCTGTGTGTCTGTGTGGTCTGTCTCTCTGGTCTAGCAGGTTCGCTGCTGTGGTGGCTCACCAAGGACAACAAGGAGGCATTCTCATAGGTGCAAAACCTTTCAGACCTCAGTAAAGGGAACCACTTCCTGGCCCCCACGTACTGCTCAGTGGAACCCCAAGAGTCTGCGCTCAGATGTTTTTATTGATTCAGAATCTCCTCAGGTGTTCTACTGATAGCATGTGCAGATCCTGAGCAATCAAACATCCCCCACAGAAATCCAAGAACTGCAGACGATACAAAATGCCAAGACTAGGCAGCCCCTCACCCAACAGTGCATGAAACAATTTATACATAACTAAAAATAAGCTTCTGCGATAGTCTGGAGGCTGGGAACAATCTTGGGATTCATCCCTCAGGTGCTGTTCATGTTATCTTATGTTTGGAGACTGGGCGTCTAATTGGCCTGGAATTCACCAAGCAGGAGAGGCTGGCCCACCAGTGAGCCTCAAGGCCCCACCTCTCCAGCACTGGGATCACCTGGTCTGTTTTACATGGATCTGGGA
>JAMJFZ010002114.1:0-74551 GCA_026225945.1 Cricetomys ansorgei
GGTCACAGATAACCTATTTAAGATTCTGCTTTTGGATGGAGGATGTACTACTCCCTTACTGTCTACCCTCAATAACTTCCTCTTCATTTTGAAGCCTGTTTTGTTTCTGCCCACGCTGCCAATCCCAAGGACATGGTAAGAATCCCTGCCAGCCTGAGGACATGGGGCATGCCAGGCTGCAGTGGGAGTCCACACGGTGACTTACACCCTCACCAGAAGAGCTGTCTTCCTTGAACTGGCAGCCATATCCTCAGCATGAAATCAGGGCTTGTAGGAGCCTTTTCCAATCTGTTCAAAACATGTGACACAGTTTTAACAGAACCACCAAGCCTGACTAATCCAAATCACTTTGCAAACTCTTGTTTTTATTTGGATTAAAAAGCTTTGATGAACAAACATATGACATATACATGGTATAAGACTAGTTACCACTTAAACCTCAGATGATGGTATAGTACAGAAATTAGAATAAACCAAATTTTAATCAGGCCTGGAAATGTTCAAGCTGAAAGTTATAACATCAATTTGGGGATTTTACACAAGTGTCCCTCACCCCTCACTTCTCCCTCAGAAGGGGAAGACAGCTTAATAAAAACCAAAGTCTTAGAAATCAGTTGGTTGACATTGTATTTTAAACCTATCGGTCCCCCAACCCGATATAAACAAAATTCTTCACAGGAACTTACATTTTGAAAACAATTAGGTCATTATATTTTCTATGCCATATTACTACAGTTCTTAAGTTCTGAGAAAGTGTATTGTTTACCTGTACTGCCTTAAGTTGGGGCTTTCTTTTTTTTTTTTTAAAGATAGCTGATCTTAAATCTTATATCCTAAGTAATAACTGATATTCTCCAAAAGCATGATTCTAAAATAAATAGTATCTTAAATTGTTTTAACTAATTATTTATTAGACTTAACCAGGGCCTGCCTTAGTGACACCCTGTGCTGGATTTGTACTGCCGTAGGGAACCGGGGCTGGCTCTTGGTTCCTGTAGTACCAGTGCACTGGGAAGGAGCCAGGAGAAGCACTCTGGGTTCTAGTGCTCCTGGTTGCTGATGGTGAAGGGTTTTTAGAGGTTCCCAAAGAGCCTCATCTAAACCTTTAAAAAGGGAAATAAAATGAATGCATGAAATAAATAAATAATTTAAACAAAATGAAGTTTCTGGTTCTTTGGTGTAATTCAGGGATACCAAAAAAGAAAACAATCTGATTGCATTGCACAGTCCACCATGAGTCAGCAATAACCGGGGGTCAGAGACTTACTTGATTCAGTTAACAATAAGGTACTGGCATACTCTGCAGTACATTTTTTAAAATTTAAAATTATTTAAAATACTTGATGAAAATTGAGATCCAGTGGTTGACTATTGGCATTAAGTTACAAGGGTCCTGCATTTAAAGTAGGTACAAGGGACTCTTTCCATCCTATACTCTTGTTCTCATGATTTACTAAACATGACAATTAAACACGAGTGCTGATTACGTTGTACAGGGAAAGCGTCTTCCGACAGTCACGCTCAGTGGACAGCAGTGGGGCATCCGCACAGGGCAGCTGCCCTGTTAGCGTAAAGGTTAGAACAGGCCACTGTGGGAAGTGTTTGCTGCCACCTGAGCCTCATACGCTGCCTCAAAATGCTTATTCTAGGGCCACGTTACAAAGACAGGGTTGCAGCTGCTGGGTATCCCGGCACTTGGGAAAAGAGGCAGGCAGATGTCCGTGAGTGTGACACTAGCCTGGTCTACACAGTGAATTCTAGGCCAGGTTGGGTACATAGTGGGACCATGTCTCAAAAATTAAAAAAAAAAAAAAAAAAGAAAAGAAAAGACAAGGCCACGAAGTCTAGGTGTTTGGGATCTGTAATAGTCTTTTTGTGGACGTTTTCTTAAAGTATAATTTCCTTCTCCTATAGTCCAAAGCACAGCTGAATTTAAAAGCATCTTAGAAAGTATTATTTCTGGTTGCAAATTCCAACCCTCAAACAAACAAACAAACAAACAAACAAACAAAATACCACAACTGTGAACAGGGAAATAAAGAGTCCAGAACATCTGCACACGTAGGCAGTCTACCCTTGCACCGTTATGTTTAAGACACAGCTTGTGTCCAGTTCCTCTTTCTTAGGTTAGGTATTATGCTTAAATTAAACCACTTCCATGCACACTTCAGTACTTTCCTCCATGTTTCTCAAGGTAACAGATTTAAAGTTTCAAATCATACATGTGAAAGCATAAGCTGAACAGATTATAAACAGATCAAAAGTATCCTTAAACTTACCTTCCAGAACTAAATAGAACTCAGACCTGAGCACATGTTCTGCAAAGACCACTGACAATCCTGCCGTCTAACCCAGCGCAACGCTCGTTTCCTGCAGTCATACTAGCTATGGATGGATGCACAGCGTCGGTTTAGGTTTCTAGTGAGTCTGGTTACTACAGCAAGCGTGTTGCACCTGTCACACACCTATAATCTAAACAACCACCTTTCAAAGCACTTCACTTTACCTGTAAGAAAACTTGCGGGTATTTAGGCATATGAAACATACATATACTCTCCTCTAGGATGTAAACTAGGACCAACTTCATATCTCATTGTCAAACTAATTTGTAAACTTTTTTCATTATTTTTTATGTGTCTGTATACATATATATATATATATATTTATAAAAAAGAAAACCAAAACCCAAGCCAAGCCAAAACCTTTGATGATTTAAGTCCCTTAACAAGTAAAGATAAAACTGTGACTATATATACAACCAATTATGAAACTGGTTTTAAACAAAGGAAACATATGCAAAAAAAATCTGTGTATTTGATAGTCAACTTAATATAACAAAACCAAATTGAAATAGCTTATTAAAAGTGTCCTTATATAAAAATGGCCTTGTGATGTACAGTAAAATGCAATAAAAATTATCCTTTGTTCCTCCCTCCCACCCCCAGTAACTAAAATGGCTACCACTCCACAACTCTGCTTCTACAGAAGAGACACAGTCACGTGATTAAACATTTTCCAGGTTGTATGCTTGTCGAATGTTGAGAGTGTCTCGAAGCATTAGATCCCGCAGGCGCCAGAGGGCATCTGCCATGGTGGTGTGTGCCCCTTTACTTTTGAGCCAATGAGAAGGTAGGCGGCTTTCCTGTTCTTTTGACAAATGGACATCCCGTCTTCGAGCTGAAAATTTGAAGTATAAACAGAGAAACAGACATTAGAATTTTAAGATGATAAAATGGTCACCAATTTTAAGGGTTGATATATTTACTAAAACATAACAGTATTTATTAAAATTATGAATACGTGCTACAGATTACAAATCAGCAAATTTCTTCTTTATCAGGCACTGATACCCGACCACTGACACTTTACTGTAGACACCCCTGATATTAACAATTATTTCAATGTTATAAAAGATGCCTAAAGGGAAAACAAACCTAATATTCTTAAGAGACATAAAACAGAGCTGGGTTTAGAAATGAAGAATACGGTGCTGGCTCAGTGGCTAAGAACACTTGCTGCTCTTGCAGAAGACTGTGGTTTCAGTTCCCAGCACCCATGGGGCCACTCACAACTGCCCATAGCTGTAGCTCCAAGTGGCCGATGTCCTCTAGCCTCTAGGAGAGCAGCCATGCATGTGGCGCACATATGCACATGAGGGAAACGCTCAAAAAGAAATCTTGAAAGAAGTGAGTGAGAGCTGGGTGCGGTAGCACACACCGGAAATCTCAGTTCTTAGCAGGTGACACAGGAGGACTTTTCCAGCTTTCCTTGAATTCCTTGCCAATTCAAGGAAAGCTGGGAAACATGTAAGAGCCAGTTCTGTCTCAAACACCAAATCAAACAACAAAAAAACACCAGGACCAGGGAGATGGGTCAGAGTATAGAAGTGCTAACCGCACAAGTCTGACAATAACCAGGAGTTCTATCCCTTGATTCCATATAAAAAGGCAGATGTGCTTCAGGGTATCAGCAATCCCAGCAATTCCTTACAGCCGAGGGGCAGTTAGCCTAGAGTAAACAGCAGCAACATAAACAAGAGACCCTATTTCAATAAGGTAGAAGGTGAGAACTGACTATTGAAAATTGTCTTCTGTCTTCCATGCACCCAAAACACACACACAACATTTATTTTTTTTAAATGAATAAGCAGAAGCTTCCAAATTCATTTCCAGAAATTAGTTAACACTTTCACTGTGACTGAAGATACACTGTTGGAGCTAAGTGAATAACTTGGTAGACCAAATATGCTTTCCATTTTTTTCCTTTTTAAAATATGACATCTATTCTAATGCTCAAATATCTGAAAGAAAAAAAAAAAACCGAAAAAACAAGGTTATATTTGAGAAAGTTGTAGTACAGGTACTCAGATACAACTGAGCTTTGATTTTTGGGTCCGCTTTCACTGGGTCAATATGCAACGAACCCCTGATCTATTCTATGAAATAGTTTATTTTACTGATATAAGAAAAAGGGACGTTCCGTTGTGCAAGAGCCAGCAGTGATGAGAAAACTGGAAGGAAACGCATGTCACGTAGACTCTCCTTACCTGCTAGAGTTTGGTCCCACTTGCTAATGCTGTTGGATTCAGCACTGAGTCCTTCAATGTATTTCAGGTAGGCTTCTGAGTGGAGAAGCCTTTGGGTCTTTGGTGGGGGAGCCACAAACATGGGTGTTGTTGGCTGCTGTATGACAGGGGGACCAGCTGGATGAGGACCAGGATATGGAGGTGGTGCCTGCTGCCCTGGAGGCCCCAAAACTCCTACCTGAAAGCATGGGATCACATGATTAAGACAAAAAGATAATCTGTACATGTTTTGAGAAGACATATGGCTACAAATCTTTTGAGTCCAAGGAAAATCAAACTAGGAGGCTCACCTGTTGCCCATACGGACTTCCACCTGGTGCTGGAGCCCCTACCATGGGGGCTACTCCTTGGCTCATCACACCTATAATTCAGAAGGCAACGGCACATTAGAGGCTCTAGGTTTCACTGATGAGAGCTGATTCCATTTATAATGGCAACTTATGTACCTTTGTCTTTGAGTGTGGCTAGAAACCTTACATACCCCAAACACAATCTAATTAGGAAATTTACATTCTTTTGTTTCTGGTTACTTAAAGCACAGTAATAGTACAACTTGTCAGAGGTACATCAATTATTCCAGAGTTCAAATGTTTGGAACCCTGCATAAAATCCCAGGGTTATCCTGGGTGAGTTAAGTACACTTTTGTTTCTTCTGACCATAAAGTCTCCTGCAATTAGAGCCTGTGGGACCAGGCTCAGCAGGCTCAGCATTGTACCCACCGAGACAGGAAACAAAGGCTGAGGAAGAGCAGCTATCTGACCCTTGGGGCTGGAGGCACCACCTTAATGTTCCTCTGCAGGGTACTGGCTGGTTCTATCTCAGGCACTGATGTTGGCAGAGAGAAGGCACTTCAGTGGACAATGTGGGAACAGTAGAGCCTTGCTGCCATCACCTCAGATTCCAAATGACAAAGGGATCGACAAAAACTTTATGGGCCTATTCTCTCTGGTAACCACTGAGTAAATTTCCTTTAGTGACTGTTCCTGAGCAATAGTTGTCTTCCAAGCACTAGTTGATAACAATGAAAATGTAGTCTTTAAGGAAATTTGTGTCTCAGGGTTACCTGTTTGCTAACAAAACAGAGACAGCCAAGGGACTCAGCTTATTAAGACTAAACCACAACCAAACCATTTAAAAGTGTTCCTGCCAGTGATGCGCATAGAGGGACCAGGAAGAGCTTGCTTCCTAGTCTTCTGCTCCTGTTTAAAATGCTGATGTCTTGTTTATGTATGTATGTTAGCTTATACCTGTAGCCCCAGTAGGTGGGAAGCTGAAACAGGAAGATTACTGTGAATCTGAGACCACCCTGGGTTATACAGAAACTATACATATGTCTCTCTCCCAAAGCTGGCATTTCCACAGGCAGAAAAATGCTCATTTGAAGGTTCAGAGTTTTTAAATGCCACTTCCAAGAAGTACAGGCATCTTTTTTGTTAGACTGAGAAAAAAAAAAAAGCGAAACCATTTCTGTTTAAAAAGAAGGAATACGCCAAGTACTTGGAAGTACGACCCAACCAGCACAGCTGTGTCCTGGCTTTATGAACTGCACAGAGAGGTAATGGCAGATAAGCAACAGATCAGTGGCCCATGGTCCTGATCCCTTCAGGTCACTCTCTACCTTAGACTCTACAGACTTGGGTTCCTGAAGCTGGCTGTATCACAGTTTGAAGGGCAGCACAAACAAATCAGCAGTCCCTTCCACTTCCTGTTTACAGTACCATGCCTGGGGCAGCCAATGAGAACATAAGCTGAGACAGCAGCCGAGCCCTTGAAGCTCAAAGCCAGCTCCGCTGTGCTGGGTGTAGAGCTCTGCCTCCCTGCCTACCACCAGGAGTGCTGTGCTTTCCTCATACAGGTTTGGTTCTGTAGGCAAGAGAAGAGGACAGCAGCGTCCCACACACAGCAAAACACAGCTGCTACACTGGGCTGTGTACTTGCGTAAACAGGACTTCTGTCGAGTACTCCATACAATTGGAAGGTGTCAGCTCCATCAAGGCTACTTACTGACTCAGAGAAACCCTGAGCCAAGGTATGAGGGTACAGATTTAGTGCCAGGTTCACTTGCCATATCAGAAAAACTATTTTCTGATTGGCTTCTGGTGCCACAGCTTTCACATGAGTCACCATGTTCAGAATGAAGCATAAATGCCACAAACATTTCTTCCTTTGGGATCACTGGGGAAAACAAAAGCTTTTGGTGGAGTTATGGCCACTGTCTAAGGAACACAGAGAATGCGGCTTAACTGCAGGAGCAGAACGCATGCATGTCACCCCTGCACTTGGGTGGTAAGGCAGTAGAATCTTGAGTTCCAGGCCAGCCTTGGCTACAAAGCGAGATCCTATCTCAAAAAAAAAAAAAAAAAAAAAAAAAAGAGAAGAAAGAAAGAAAGAAAAGGTAAGGTGGAGTCAGCATTAGTTTCTTCTGTACATGGTTAGGTTCACCCTCTGAAATATTATTTGAAATGATCCAGAACTGTATGGGTTGTGGATCCAAGCACAATAACAAGTAAACCCGACAGGCTCCATACACATTTCATCTGGGGTTTGGCTTTCTAAGATGACACTTCAGTAATGGATCAATTGCTGCTCTAAGTCATTTAAAAGCCACATTCCCCTAACTAGAGTATAGCCAAAAGCATACGATGAAATTATTATGGAAGCCTGTGATTTTCCAATCTTTCAACTTTCATTATAAAGTGAAACAGTGTATTGTTTCTGAGCTCCATTTATATATTTCTACCTAAAAGAACTTCTGGCTTCTGTTGAGAGATGTGTCCATAGCTAACAGGGTGTTAAAGTGTTATGTCACGCTTGTTAGGAGACTCAAGACTAATTCAATACAAACGCTCTCCCTTCCTACATTTTATTACAAAGACCAAGTAGAGGGTTCCCGACGAACTTCACATATGCTATTCTGTGGCCACCTTAAAATGGCTGTTGAGGAGGAAGAGATGGAGAGGGGACTCTAAATGAAGATCTGTGAGACAAGAATTTCACTAGGTGAGGGAATGCCCTCAGAGTATCGACTGCTTTTATGTATTCCTCTGCACTGGCAATTCACTGGCTGTGGCCCTCAAGGCTTTTCAAACATATCTGATAATGGGCTATGCCTCCACTTCTTGGTCTATGGGTCTGGCCTCTGCAGTGCATCCTGTGCTGCTGCCAGGTAGCAGAGGCACAAGAGCACAGGTCACCTGCTCAGCATACAGGATGGACCCTACTGCTGACAGCTCTGGGAAGCCTGGCCACCATGGGCAGCAGGTGCCTCCTGGAAGAACTGGCTGAGGGAGAAAAAAGAACAAAGGAAAAAAAAATGAGATTAATGAGTGAATGAGGATGAAGTTCTTACCGGGTGGTGGGATGCCTGGGAGGCCAGGCACACCTGGCGGAAGATGGTGAGGTGGAGGCCCCCCAGGGTGAAGTGGCTGCATGCTGCCCATGCTAACAAGGCCATCAACTGGGCCCTGCAAAGGTGGAAGGCCTGGCGGATAGCCACCCATCATGCCTTGAAGGACACAACAAATTTCAGACATGCATCATTAACATGCAACATGAGCTAAGTAATAACAACCCCTCCATGCACTACCAATGAATAAAGCACCCTTAGTACCGCATGATATAACAGCAATTAGTTCAATTATTTTGTTGCAGTAATGAACAAAATAAAGGTACAAATATGAAACCCACCATTTTTGGATGAATTAGTATTTAGTAAATTATTGTTTATAATTATTCTCAATAAACTAACCATACTGAATGCTAACCGGATTTAATAACAAAGAGGTGTTCTAGTAACAGCTTTCCCAAGGTCAGAACTATTGCAAGCTGTTCAAACAGTGACCAGTCCTGCCACCTGCAGCTCCAAGTGGTCAGTGTGTTTCCCATTACCCCACTCTGCCCACCCTCACATCCCCATCGTGGGTCACATGAAGGGAATCAGAGTGGAGGACATGAGGTGAGCAGTCCTCATCACAGCGCATGGTTCTCCAGTTTGGGAGCAAAAAAGTTTCAAGACTTCTTCATATATTCCTTCCTTCTGTCTCCACCACTGATGTTAAGAATGAATTATGTTAAGGTATATGCTGGAGAACAGCTTCTAACAGCCATCACTATGAGTAATATTTCATCTTTAGATTTCAAAATATGTTAGGGAGAAATCTAAATCTTTTCAAGCCAACTAAAGTCCAGGTCAGAAGCCCACTTGCAGCAGGCCTGAGGGAGGACCGGCTGGAGCATCGGGCTCTGCTGGCAGGAGGGAATGCCAGTTGTCACCGCTGTCTTCAGGCTCACAGACTTCCTCATTAATCCTCCAGTGGATGGGGTGTTTTACCTAAGGTGCAGAACTCCTACAACAGAGGCTTTTGTTCCTTTATCTTCCAAGCACACCTTCATATAATAAAACATCTGCTGGCTAGGGAAGTGTTATAGCAAACAAGTATTTTTGGAAAAGAGGTGGAAATAAGAAAATAATTTCAGTGAGGACTCACCTATCCAAGGGGGGGGGGGGCTGGCTCTCCCGGAATCTCTAAGTCTGATGAATGAATACAAAGTGCCCCTGGAGTGCAGTCACTTTGGGGCAGTTTCTCACATAGGAAGGGCAAAGGGGTAGGCACCAAAATACTCTTTGAAGAGAATTTTAGTTTTACTTCCTTTGAAGAGGCATTTGAAACTATTTATACAAGTTTAGTCTTTTAAAGTTATGGCATACTGAAAACCCCAAGACTGACTCACCTTGCCCCCTTAGCCATGTCAAAACTGGCTAGAAAAATTCTCAATTACACAAAACAAATTAAAAATATTTCTATATTTTAAATAGGATGCATTCCATTTTTTAAGAGTTCAGGGTAAAAGTGACGTTGAGCAGATGCCATCACCTTACGTGTGATGAGATCCAGGGCTGCCAAACTGCCTTCCAACACGCCACCAGTACAGCTCTTCAGGGTGAGTAGGTGAGAAACTCAACAGGGTTAGGAGGCTTTGCTTTCAATTACAAAAGCCCATCTGAACGCAGCCTTCATTGGCTGTGGTTGGAAATTGGTTATTAAGAACTGAAGGACATGACTCTTGTCTTCATTAAACTGTACTTTGGCATTTATTATCCCAGTCACATGTGTTCAAATGAGCTTCAATGCTTGTAAGCAAAGCTGGTCTCAGACAACAAGAAGGCTAAGAGTTAGGCCCTAAGCAACCCATAATTCCATGAAAAAAAATCACCGTCTTAGCTGCAAAGCTCTCACTGTGGACCAAAGGCTTTTCACGGTAGAGAATCTCTGCCCTTCACTCCTGTGGCCCAGAAGCTGGGCAGCACACCTTTAGTAACAGAGCGATGGTCTTCCAGAGGGCACCTTCCTCAATCACAGACCTCTTGATGCTATTCCCCAACAGGGAGCTAAAATGCTGCAGCTGCTAAGTTTTGTTTCTTTTTAGCTACTTGTATTCATTTTGTCAATATGTTCCTGGGTTTTGTAGTCAAGGACATAGTGCCACAGTATTATACATCAAATAGAACAAAATAGGATGTCAATGAGGGAATACTAACTTTCAAAGTCCCCATGATCAAGACCTGATTTCTGAAAACCTCTGGAACCCCATTAACCAAAATGGGCCATGGAATAGAGCAGGCGATTATGAGATTTGTTAGATCATCATCAGTCACACTGAAAGCCATGATTCAGATGTGCTCTGGCGAGTGCAACTGCTGAGTTCAGCGACAGTGCATCTGAGAACTTGCCATCACAAAAGTTAGGAGCAACAATGGGAAAGTTATCCTATGCACTCTTCCTCTAAAAGCAAAAACAAAAAAGGCAAAAAACGAAAACGGCAAGAACAAAAAACAGCAAAAACAAAAACAGTATCCCAACAAAGCTGCCTTGAACAACACTGTCTTGGACTCCATGCAAAAGAGGTCAGACTACTCGTTTAAGAAGAAACACAGGTGGCCTGCACAGAGCTCACCGGACATGGAGAGGTAACAGGAAGGGCCTGAGAGGTGGTCCTCAAGGCTTTTCGTGGAGACATGTCAGACAAGATTTCAATTCAACAGTAGTCAAATTTGCTATGGCTACCAGAACCAGAGACAACACACACAAGCAAACCACATTCATCATTTTCTTTTCCCTTTTATTACTTTCTCTTTCCCTTTCTCTCTGTCTTTCGTCTTATTCATTTGTTTATTTAAATATGTGACTGGGATACTAACAGAAAATGCAGTTTAATGTAATTAAATAGAAAAGCATTACAGAGTGGGCACAATGAATTGAATGAGGACTCCCCCACTATTTAGCAGTCATGCACATTGGTGACCAAGAAAGGATTTAATAATGCATTGTCAAAAATCCTTTTAAGTGGTCAGTCTTTTAAAGATGGCTGCAGAAGAGTAAGGCAAACGGAACTGGCATGAGACAGAAAATCAACACCACCTCAAGACTGCTTTTATGTTCTCCTGGGAGTTCTTCAGAACAGAACTCAGGGTCTACTTCTATTTCCTGCTGTAGTGCTCTATCAAGAACAGTCTGGATAAGAACATTGCCAGACCACACCCACAGCAAGGGAAGAACTGCCACCTACCAATTGCCAGAGTTGGGCCCAGGGCCCACTTTTGGGATAGAGAAGAGGCATTGCCTGTATGGGAAAAGCAATACAGGACAACATGGATGACTTCAAACTTTGATTCTGTCATGAGAAAAGGCTACAGACTGTGGCCTACTCCTTTTGGAGAAAAAAAAAATGAAGGAATTTCTTAAAGTGGAAAAAATGGTCTTAGCTCCTGTTTTTACCTGCAACAGGTGTCAACTGCTGATTGAGCATCCCCATTGGTGTTGGTGGTGGCACCACCCCCATGAGAGCCCCCACAGGGGTGCCTGCTCGGGGAGAAGCACTCGGCTGCTGTTGCTGTGCTGCTCGCTCTCTCTCCTGCTGCTCAGCAACTTTAGCTGCCCGCTCTGTAAAGGCATTTCAGATTTTCAATTCTGTTTTTAACCCAGGAATTCAAAATACCATCCATTGCATTCAACAGGACTAGTAAGAACACAGGCAACAGTTCTGTCTCAATGGAAGGAACGGCAGGTGACTAGTGTCAACACAGGAGTCGGCCGATTTCACTTGGTACCCTAGAGTCCAGCTTTCCTAGCCCATCTTGAGAACTGGTCTGCAAAGATTTCAAGAATGTTAAGACTGCAACACACATTCAGAAAGCACAGGTTTTATCGAAACACATCAGCAGCGTAACCACCGTGGTTGGTCTCACGAGGCACTCTGAGATGAGAAGCGCTACATCATTCTAGTATTAACAGCATCACAGATTATAATTTCAACATGAAGCAATTCCATGGCCCATTATAATTTTTGGCACAATTGTACTTACTCTAATTTCCCGATTCCTTGTATCCAATTTTACTAAAATTTGAGGACTCATCATTAACATCACAAGTTTAGCAGCTGAAGAAAATTAACTCTGTAAGGGAAAAGTAGCTCACTGCCTCTACCTTAAGAGTTTAGGAAAAGTGAGCAGCCAGTTTCCTACATTCTAATGAAGCAAAGAAAGAGGTCATGATTAACAAACTCCAAGGGAGGGAAATCCATGAATTAGCTATACTACAGTCATCAGAATCGGGAAACCATACATGTACGCAGATAGCAACGGACAATATTCTGAAAGAAGCAGGCTTCCTGAAGCTGAGTCCAACACTGGCCATTACCAATTCCAGCATCTACTCTCCGTGCACCTGAAATGCAAGAGGAGCACCTATTTTTGGAACCTCTGGGCTATTAGCTGATAGCCCCTCACTTCTTTGAGCTACTCTACAGCACTAGAGAAGCACCCTCAGCAGTCATGCTCCTAGGCTGGACCTTCTCTGAGGGCATATGCCCAGATACCCACCACACAGGGTTTAGTCAGCTTCACCATTAAAGTAGGAAGTCCTTCCCACTCTTCAGATGGGCAAAGAGAAGTTGGGATACAGGCAGTGACTTGTCCAAGAACACAGGAGAAACAGCAACCTATGGCCCCGACACCTCGTATCACATTTCAACTTCTACAGTTAACACTCCAACATGGAATTCAAAAGACTACAGCTACCTGGGGAGAACAACTTGAGGTCATGGGGCTTTAAAGAGACTCAAGAAGCAACAGCTCCACTCCTTTATGCTGAGAATGTGACATCGTGCAAGTCTCGGGCTGTGATGCAGTTGCTTGTAGTCACTTATCACCACTCACTCCGTTATCCTGCTCAGCATCCTCCGTAAACTCATTACAGAATGTGTGAGGACCAAACCCATTTGAAGAACCTATGTCTCCAAGGTAGCAGTTAAAAAACCTACTGGTGAGCTAGATACCCCCAATATTAAATCCTACATTTTCATTACACAAGTGAAACAGTAAACTGGGAGGGAAAAAGAAAAATTGAAGTTGGAAAAACAGAAAAGCTCAGGCGTGTGGATCGAATACTAGCTCTTCCTGAGAGAAACTGAACTGGGCTGCTCTGGAAGTCAGAATTATTACAACTATGCCAGCCAAACTCCCAACTTTGCGCTTCGAATTCAGTGGGCAGAAACACCCAAAGTCCAGAGTTTGCATTTCAGGCCATCGAGTCATATGCACCCCTCACTGGTTTCTTCCTAATCTCAGGCATCCCAGTGAGTATGGGAGCATTTCTCAAGGATCATCCTCCTCTTTCAGCCACGCTCTGGTTTCTGCCTTCACATCATCTCTGGGCTCCGCCTAGTCACACTGCTAGTCACACTGTAGCAGCCAGCCACACCACACTTCCTTGTTTGCCTTGGAAGACTCCACACTGTTAGCCTAACTTCTTAGACAACAGTCCTCCAACCAAGTGCTATATGTAGTCTTAACTTGCAGGAAGCTCTGAAATACCAAGGTGTCCCAAAGTTCTAGGTTCTTCTGGAACTGTCTAGAGTTTCTCAAAGAATGTTCTACAAGTTATAATAGATATCACAGAAATACTTGGTCAGATTTCAGAAAATGACAGATAATACAAACAGGTTCTTCATTTAGAGACTTTAACCTAAGACTATGCACAAAGTTTGGAAAGTTTCTGAAACTGGTTTGCCACAAATATTTCTTGCCTGAGCATCTTGCAGGATTAGGCTTCAGAAGATCCTTAAGGAAGCCTGTCAGATAATTTTATAATAAATAGTAATAATAAATGAAAGGACTATTTTTTTTTTAAATAAAAAAGTTACTTTGGAGACTTCATAAACTTCAATAAAAGGAACATCTTCATAATGTATTTTCTGGAAAATACTGGATTTGGACTTAGTCAAGAAGCTTACTGACTACTGTAGAGAAAATGACTCTATATTAGAAAAGTATCCAACATACAAAATTTGAAATGGAAAAACTACAATTCAAAGGTTAAAAGTCCTGCTACCCAATGTAATGCTTACTCTCATTTATTAAAGCCATACCCAATATTAACTAGAAAAACAAAAGATTCAAACCACTGAAAATCTCTGAAGAGTTTGTCCTCTAGGGCTATGAACCACTAAATCCTTGAGCAGTAACAGGTCATGGCTCAAAGTGATCTAATCACAGAGTAAAGGGGGATGAAGGCAGCTGAGCCTTGTCAGAGTCATCCACGTGTCTTAAGAGTAGGCACGAACACAGACACACCACAGGCCAGGGCTGACCTAGGAAACCAGGTACATCAGCCTCAGCCAAGAGTTTAACACACGGCTGTGGCTTGTCAGGAGCCATAAAAGAAGATTACCTATTTTAAAAAGCCAGTTTCAGGTAAATTTTAATCGAAATTATAGTTAACATTATTGAGCAATCATTCCCCAGCTCAACATGTGTGTACCTACAGGGATAAATGAAATAAAATCATGTGAATTTTAGTAGCAAAATATGTTTGTTTGAGAAATTTGTGGGGAGGGCCAACATCAGGATCTGAGGCCAAGTCAGAGGCAATGTTCCGTGTACTGGCACCTACTGCTGCTGTATGACTGTCAGCTGGAACAGTTCAAAACACCAAATTCACGTGCATGTGGTAAGAACAGAGAGCAAATCTGTCTATGCATGTGCATTCCTGAAAACACCCCTTGCTTAGAAAGTGGGGACAGTTGTGCCTAGTCTCTATTTACCTTCATATTCTGCTTTCTTGGCTGTCTCAAGGTTTCTCCATTCTGTCCCCACCAGTCTGCTGAGCTCCCCGAAAGAGTAGTCCGGGTGCTGGGCTTTGATCACAGCTCTCATCTCACTGCTGAACAGAATGTAGCCACTCATGTTGATTTTTCGTTTGGAGCCTTCCTTCTTTGCACTGCCTTTGGCAGACTTTGGGGTAGACTGTAAGACAGAAAGCTCTTATATAGGGCATCAGAAAATTGCACTGGCTACTTCTGGACGCCAGAAATAGATATGGTGCAGTAATAAATATTTTATAGACATACTCAGTTTGTAGCTGACATTTTCTTGGTCAAAATATACCTCTTCCTTGCCTTGTACAAAATAAATGAAAATTTCACTGAATTCCATGACTTCAATCTACAACGGTGACCTCACAATTAAGTATTGAGAAAGTTCTGAATGAGGAAAATAAATACAATGGGAATCACCTCAATCAAAAGATGAAGTTCAAAGAAAGGGGAAATTTCTTAGGAGGTAGACATGGAGACAGAAGGATCACATGTATGGGCATTGCAAACTAAGGGAGTAATAGCATACCGTTCCTTATTGCTTTTTTTCAGTACAAGGCAAGAAGCCCTCTAATTAAACTATTAAACCATCTCTATGAAATTTAAAAGAGAATTATTGGCTTAACGATGTGATAAATATTTTTGTCAATTCAAAATAAATTAGTAAACAAATAAAGACTCTGACAAAATAAAACACTATTATTCCTTCTGCAGATTCCCAGGCAAAGGTCACATAATGAAAAATGTGTGGTGGTATGTCCCTGTACCCCAGTGCTTAGAAAGTGGAGGCAAGAGGAACAAAAGCTCAAGGCCCACCTTGACTACACACCAAGTCTGAGGCCAGCCTAGGCTACTGACATCATCTCAAGCAAAACAAAGCACAGCAAAGCACAGCAAAGCAAAGGCTGACATACACAGGGGCTGGTTTGATCCTGCTACAGACCGGAACTGAGAGTAAGGCAGGTAACGGGGCACGTCACTTTACCTGTGGTGGTGTGTAGGGCATGAGGTCCAGCTCACTGGCCAGGGGCGTCTGAAGCTGAGGTAGAGACGGAGGTTCAATGACCTCACTATCCTCTTCTCCCATCTCTTCAATATCATCATCTCCACCTTCTAACTCGGCAAATTTAGCTTCTAGCAATTGTATCTTCTTTTCCAACAAAGGTGAGGGTTCTTTCTGAGGAATGATTGGTTTTCTGGGAAAAAAAATTATTTCTAAATAAATAAATAGCTGCGAACCACTTGTAGGACTAGTGAGAGAGCAGACCTGATCACCTACAGATGACATTTTACAACCTGCCACAAACACTCTAAGGACAACAAAGTAGCTTAAATGGGTATTTGTGATGTCACGTCTACTTAGAAGTGATTCTGATGAATGCTCACAGAGGCTCCATTCAGGTCTAGTGGACTAGATGCTAAAAAGGAGTTAGTATCTACTGAACTGAGCAACCTCTCCACAGAGAGGCTGTCAACCAGAACCAAGTGTTTCTGTCTTCATTCTGTAACTGATTTTTAAGCCAAGGTACTGTTAGAACAATTGCTAACCCTTTTTAACCAAGTTATTTCTTCCTCTCTCTGCAACAAAGTCTCGCCCTATAGCCAGACTAACTCAAACTTATACAATCCTCCTGCCTAGCCTCCCAAGTATAAGAATTACCACATCTCACAAAATTGGTATTTTCTGTTGGAATTATATAATGATCGTTCAAGACCTAATAAAGCAACTCAAGGCAAGGGCTATGCTCTTTGGAAAAGTTAGCCCAAGTGCCCTTCTTTAGTTTTACAAGCTTTACCTGAAGTAGTAAATTTCATCATCTACAACTTTAGCAGAGAGGGAAAACCTCTTCAACCCCTTGAATTTCTTCATCTGCTTGTCACTCTCATTATAGCGGCTCTCACAAAGCAGAATGTCATTTTCTGGTATTTCAGTTGGCCTGCAGGAGAGGAAGTCCTTGAATGACAACACAGCACATTTTCCTGAAAGAGTAAATTAGAGGTAAATTAAAGGAGTAAACTCCTGCATAGTTAACAGTCAGGAACTTGCCAAACCGGTGAGGCTGGGCAGCTAATGAGCCTCCTGGGATCTGTCTGTCTCTCTCCAGCACTGGGATTGTTAAGTATGTACCAACAAAGTTGGCTTTTTAAAATGTGGCTCTGGAGATCGAACTCAGGTCTTCACATTTGCAAGGTAAGCACTGCACTCTCTCCCCACTCCCATATTTTATATTATCATGTTTTAATTCACAGTTCAAAGTAAAAAGGATATCTATCTATCTACAAATGGAAGAACAGAATTGAAAGCCTAGAAATAAACATGTATAATTGGACAAGTAAATTTTTACATGCAAAAGAATGAAGGTAAGATCCCCACCACATTCCACACATAAAAATCAACCCAGCATGGATTAAATGCCTACATGTAGGAGCTACAAAATAAAGCTCTTGGAAGAAAACCTAAGGTGTAAATCTTTGTCATCTTTTACTAAGCAATGGCTTCTTACAACAGACACTACAGCAGTGGTTCTCAACCTTCCTAATGCTGCGACCCTTTACTACAGTTCTTCATGCTGTGGTGACCCCAACCATAAAAATTTCATTGCTACTTCATAACTGTAATTTTGCTACTGTTATGAATCATAATGTAAATATCTGATATGCAAATGGTCTCAGGCAACCCTTGTGAAAGGTCTGTTGACCCCTAAAGAGGTTGAGAACCCCTGTACTAGAGGAATAGATAAACTATAGGAAATACAAAGTCAGTCATCAGGGCTGGAGAAATGGCTCAGTGGTTAAGAGCATTTATTGCTCTTGTTGAGGATCTGACTTCAGTTACCAGCATCCACATCAGGCAGCTCACTACTACTTGGAACTTAGGTTTGGGTGGGCAACACCTTTCTGATCTCTTTGGGCATATACACAGACACAAACATACATATGCATAAATAATTAATAAAAATTAAAAACAACAACACAGACTTCATCAAAATTAGAAGTTTTGAACTCCATAGGATCCTATTGAAAAAGTAAAAAGACAATCTATAGAAAAAAACATTTTTCAAATTATGTATTTAGTTAAGTATCTAATATCCAGAATATTTTTTAAAGTCCATCATAAGATCCTACTAAAAATGGGAGAAAAGATTTAAAATTGTACTAAGTATAGGAAAATGATGGCTGAAATCCTTTATAGTTACGGAGATGCAAATCAAAACCACAAGTAAGGGGCTGGAGAGATGGCTCAGTGGTTAACGTCCTGGCTGTCCTTCCAGAGGTCAATTCCCAGCAACCACATGCTGGCTCACAACCATCTACAATGGGATCTAATGCCCTCCTCTTCTGGCATGCAGGTGTACATGCAGATAGAGCACTCATACAAATAAATAAATAAGAAAACAAACCTAAAAAAAAAAACCAAAAAAAAAAACAAACCACAGTTAGGTACCACTTCATATCCATTAAGAAGACTTCCAAGAGAAAGAAGGAAAAAGAACAATGGCAAATAACAAGTGTGATCAAAAAGGGAAACTGGAGAGACTAAACTGATGTGCAGCTGTTATGGAAAGCAGTTTGGCAGTTCCTGAAGTTAAACATGGGGACCGGAGGAGGATCTGAGTGGGTATGATCAAGATACCTTGTATACATATATGAAATTGTCAAAGAATAAATAAGACTTTTTTTAAAGTTAAACATAGTTACTCAGGACCCAGCAATGCTGCTTCTAGGTATCTAGTAAAGAGCTGAAAGATCAAACATCTGCACAGCAATGATCACAGCAGCACCAGCAACAGTGGCTACAATGTAGAGAAAACCCAACAAATAAATGGATGAAGTGTCATGTAACCTGTTACGGAGTATTACTCAGACTTATAAGGAAATAAAATTGTGATGAACACAACATGGATGAATCTTGAAAACATTATGCTAAGTGAAATATATCAGGAAAAAAGACAAATATCCACTGTCCCACGTATGTACAATACACAGAACACACAAAATTCATATAATGTAAGTGGGACAGATTTCTAGGGCAAGGAATTAAGAGGAAATTAAGAGTCACTGTTTAATGAGTTTCTACTTGGGAATGACAAAAAACAAACACAAAAATTACATGTGTCTTTTTACCTACATCCGCCCTCGCTTTGCTGAAAGAGGTGGCGGTAGAAGGATCAGGAGTTCAAGACCAGTCTGGGCTACACATTTTGGGGCTGGAGAGGTGGCTCAGCAGTTAAGAGCACTGGCTGCTCCTCCAGAGGACCTGGCTTCAATTCCCAGCACCCACATGGCAGCTCATGTCTGTAACTTCTGTTCCAGGGGATCCGACACTCCCACACAGTTTATGCATGCAGCATAAACACCAATGTACATAAAATAAAAATAAATAAAAAACATCTAACAGAAGCTGTGCATCATCAGACTGTTCTCCCAGTTTCCTACCTCACTCTTCCAACACTGTCCTCACAGCACCCACAATGACGTAGATGTGCGTGCCACTGCTCAACATCACTGTGCTTTCGTTTCAAGCTCCATCGCTGCACTGTCAAAAACCCGCTATGTCGAGTCTCCAGAAAGCTTATAGGGCTCATTCCTTATACCACAGCCCCTGCCCTGCTCTAGCTACCCAACCCTTTTAGGTCTCAAACACGACTAGACAGTCTCAGATAATTCTCTTTTGCTCAGTTTTAAACTTCTTCAGGAATCAATTCACAGAACATCTATCAGCAAAATTTTGGTTAATCATTTGACCTTCCCTCAACACTATTGTCAATTTTCTTCGTTTTATTTTACTTAAAACTCTACTTACCACCTGGAGTTGGCCTCTAGCAGTGTTCTCTGTTATTTATTTACTGACTCTCCCTGCAATCTTGCCTAATGTCTTTATGGAAGCAAAGACTTTGGTATTTTATACTGCTACAGACCCAACGTCTAGAAGAGTGCCCCTGCACGGCAGCAGTATTTAATCAACGTTTCATAGAACAACTGTCATGAAAAACAACAAATACCTACCCAGAATACAACTCATGGGGCAGGTTTCTTCCAGATTGCTCAGAAACACTTCCTTTTTGTAGAACATTTTTGTGGGCTCATGTTCTGTTTCTTCTGGGTGAATGAAGATAGGGCCATAAAAATATGCAGCTCCATCTCGAACCCATACTTTCTCAATTCTTAGGGGGGAATGAGAAATTACAGTAATTTCAGTCGTAAGTGATCATCTAATAAAAACTCCACTAACTAAAATCTAACAGTATGTAGCATTTAGAGGAATTTCTTGGACTCTCCTCCACCCTTTAAGATAACTTTCACAGAAGATACTCTGAAAAAGAGAAAAGGACATTGGCCACTCAAGGGGAAGAGACTTAACACAGTACCATACAGTATGTATGTAGTATGGTTTGCTATGGTATGCTATGGTATGGTATGGCATGGTATGGTTATCTCCTACGTGACTAGATCGTTTTATCTAACTCCTAGGCTTTCTTCTTTGAGATGTTCAGGATGAAAACAACTAATCATCTGTCACTGAGCTTGGCAAGCATTCCTTCAAAATAAGAGGTTCACAGCTTTTTACGGATGACCAAGCACTAAAATCCCCCACCCCCCACCGCTATATGCTAGATACCTGTACTATTTATCATCTTAAAATTATTACTGTCCCATATTTTCAGGGTTTCAGAAATAAAGCAACATCTCATTTCAGTGAATAATACACCTAACCTTCTAGCTCCCTATGCCAACTGACAGGCGTCATCGTCGACGGCTCTACTCTTGGACGTTTCTTAGGAACATTATTACCCTCATCTCCATACTACTGTGTTTAATTAGCCACATTTAAGAGGCTATCTTTCCTCTTATTCTTTCCTGGCTTATTATAAAAGCCTCCTAGAAGATCTCCTTGTTTCCATTCCTGGACCCTTTACAGTCTCTTCTCCATAATGAGAAAGCAGAGCAATCGTAGTGAGTTCTGAATCAAATGTTACTTCTCTGCTTGAAACAATACAAAGACGCTTTATTAACTCTACAGAAGTTCAAGTGCCCACAATGGTATCTGAAGGCTTTCATGACTTGCATATTATTCTCCGCCCCATCTACTACCTTATACAGGGTTCACTCTGCTAATAGTAAACTTCTGGTTTAAGTACAGTGTATTTATCCTTCAGGCTTTTATACTGGCTACTAATTCTATTGGAATGCTTCCCCCAATATTCACAATTCTCACAATTTCTTCATGTTGGCTGTCAGATTCTTAGTGAAATCTATCCAGACCATTTTCTGTTCTGACCCCTTACTGGTTCTAATTTCAACAGTAATCAGGATCTAACATACAACTTTACTTATCAAGATGCTTGTTGTCTGTTTTCCCATATGAACAAAGCTCTACTGAAGCCAGATTATCTTTCCTTCTTTGAGTATTTATTTGAGATGGGCTCTGGTCTGGAACCCTGGCTCTTCCTGCCTTAGCCTTCTAATTGCAGGATTAGGAGCAGGGAAAGTGTGGTGTGAGGAAGCTGGAGAAATTCCCAGGGGAGGGACTTCTGTCTTTGGTCTGTGAGTGTGGAATACTAAGCTTCAAAGCTCAGACCCAACCTCTTCTTCCCTAATTCACCTGCCCACACGAGGGCGCACCAAGCCATGGGATTTGATGAAGACACAGTCGCCAACCTTCAGCCACATGTCATTGTAACGAAGCTGCTCGAAGTAGTGGCACCCTGGTTCACCATTGGACATCTCCACGGGAACATCTTCTTTTTCCTGTGGAGAGGAACTGGTTAAAGAATGGCAGGTAACAAGCAAGGAGCAGATAAAGACTTTAAGTTAACTTAAGAAACAACTATAAGTAAGTTTTTGTGAAGGTTGAGAAACCAAACATTAAGTTGCTGAAATCAAACTCTTATCAAGTATTCATTTCAAATTTATAATTTTCATAAAATGTTACTGTTAAGACATTTTTATACCTCCCGTCTCATTCCCACAGGATTGGACTTTTGAGAAAAAATACCAGAATAGACTCACTAGCATTCATTTAGAAGCAGACAAATTGACACATCGTAAGTATAAGGAACAAATTCTATACAAGCTTCCTCTTTATTAATTTTACGGATTGGCCTCCCTTCTTCTGCGGTAATAGGGACAGAACGTAGGACTCTTTTTGTGCTATGCAAGCACTGAGGTCTCAAACCCTTCATTTACTTATCTTTAAGACAGGCTCTTACTAAGTTGGCCTTGAACTCATTCTGTAGTTCAGGCAGGCCCTGAGCTTCCCTTTCTCTTGTTTTAATCTTCTGAAACCCTGAGATCATAAGCATGTGCCACCAGGACCAGATTCTTCTTAATAATATCTGTATGAATTAAGTTTATTCAATCCTACTGACCACTCTGGAAAACAGTACTCCTTTCTGATCCCTGCAGGATTTAGAAATATAACAAGTTGGCCCTTAACTTGACTTTGTGATATACAGCAAAAGCCCCTCATCCTTTCTGCCCTAATCACTGTGAAAGCCTCTGGTGAAACTCGCAAGAGAAGCCATTCATTAACACAGCAGAAATGAATGTAAGGACTATTTCTCACACCACAGAAGCACACAGCAAACTCATCTCCAGACTAAATAGGAAAGAGGAAGGCAGAGCAGATAACCTCCAGGAGACTTCAGACTCTGGAGTCCAGAGTGAGGGGACTGAGGCCTCTCTGCAATGTTTGCCTGAAGCCTACTCCTCCTCAGACCTATTCTACATTCCTGAGAAGGCAGATGAGCACAGGCCGGAGTATATGAGGCACTGCACTGAAGCTAAGGAGACCCACACTTCCCAAGACAAGCAGGAAGGAGGAGAGTCCAGATTAGAAGCCACCCTCCTTGTCTGGATCTGTCCACCTAACCCTCTTTCTCAAAAGGCACAGTAACTTTCCTACTCTGGACTCCTGTTACCTACCCTTAGGCAGGTAAGACAGGGAGAGGAGGGCTAACTTGTAGTGTGGCACCTTCCCTTGGCTTCTACTATACTGTCTTCATCTCTTAATGTTAAAAACTGATAGATTTAAAAATTTCATTGTTTTTATTGATTCCATCATGGCAAGAAATAATGTAGCTCTGTGACATAAACATAAATGAGGCATTCTGGTTTTAAATCAATCCCTCGGATGTGTCACCTGCTAGCTACAGTGATGTAGGACAAATTACCTGACGACTTGTGCTTAATTTCTTCTTGTATAAAATGAATGACAGTGTGCCCCTCAGACAGGATTGTTAGAAAGCAAAAATGATGTAAAAATCCTAGTAAAAAACTGGTAATCTAACAAAGTATAAAAACTTTATGTTGAATAGTCTTGCATTCCTATGTGGAACATTTCCTTTCTTGATCACATTCTAAATAGGCTTGATTTCACTTAAAAAAAAATTACTATTCCCTCAAGTAATTTTTATATTGACAGTCACACATGAGAGAGTGGTAGAGTTTTCCGCTGGATTTTGCAGAGTGTGGAATACAGTTCGCTCAGGTTTTACACAATGAACTAGGAAGAGTTTCTGTTTCTACACTATCAAATAGTTTAAACAGCTTTACTTTTTTGTTTTATTTTATTTTTTGAGACAGAGTGTTTCTGTGTAGCATCTGGCTGTCCTGGAACTTACTCTATAGACCAGGTGGGCCTTGAACTTGGAGACCTGTCCTGCCTCTGCTGCCTCCAAGAGCTGGGATTAAAGGTGTGTGCCCCCGTGACCAGCTTAAATAGCTTTAATTATAGCAGTCCTACAAAGAGTTAAGAAGAATCCACCCGTGGACGTGGACGCTCCATACTCAGTACGCACTAGGCCACCTCACTGATGTCCTTGACTGACTTGACTTTTTTGTTCTGTTTCTGAGTACTTTGCCTGCATGTGTGTCTGTGCACCAGGCATGTGCCTGGTGCCTGCAGAAGCCAGAGCCCCTGAAACTGGAGTCAGAGACAGTTGTGAGCTGCCATGTGGGTGCAGGGATCAAACCTGGGTGCTCTGGAAGAGCGGCCAGTGCTCTACAGGGCTAAGCCATTTCTCTAGCCTCCTTAATTTACTTTTAAATGCTACTTTTAATTATTTTTTTCTTTTATCTTAGTTCTTTGTTTGATTAAGGTTTTATTTTTTTAAAGTTTGAATGCAGCAATTTACTTTCTGGAATATATGTTTTAAGGTTAAAATTCCCTTCTAGGTAGCTACTGTTCACATACCTTTTCCAAGTTAAAACTGTCTTCAGCCCGACTGTCCTCTGAGTTGTCCGTGTTCTTCTCATCATCCCCTTTATCTGCATTTGCAAATACAGAGGCCACTCGGACCACAGGCAAGGGCACATCACGAGGGACAAACCTGACTGAGCTGATGGGCATTGTCCACAGTTTAATTTTCTTAAAAGATTTGGTTTTGGCAGAATACCTCGATTCACAGACAAAGACATCCTCATCTCGAAAGTTTTCTGGGCATAATTTAAAGTATTCCTGGGATGGAAATAATAACACAAGTAGATAAATTTTCTGAAACTTAACTCCTGCCCCTCTCCCCCTCCAAAAAAAAAAAAAAAAACCCACAAAGGTTATCAACCAACCTAACAAAGGACTATTAAAACTTTCTGACAATAAAAGGTAAATGTCTATATAACTGGGGTTATTTCCTTGGCTATATATACCCTTTGATTATAAATATTAATTCTATTTATTTTGCCAACTGCCCTTTGAAAATGTATTACTTTTCATACAGTTAGAACATTCTTAAAGCTTTGGACAGGTGGTCTGTGCACATATCAGAGCTAGTCCATCTCATTACCTGAAAATAGAACTGAGAATTGCTAATGATTGTCTTTCAGAGAGCACCATCCTGGGAAATTACCCCAGCAACATAGAGACGCTGATATACTTGCGTGCAGGTAAATAGTATGCAGCAAATGGTTGCTCATAATTATATTCATGTTAATTTCTTATATATAGACACAGACTAAAGAGTTAAAAAGTTTCTAATCTTGTGAATATAGATTTTTATTTTTTTTAAATTGTATATCTAGGGAATGGTAACATTGGAATGAATGAGTTTCTTACCTTGACAAACATGACAACACATTTGCCTAGAATTTTACTAACAGGAACTTTATTGTAATAGTCACTCTTAAAAACTTCTTTTTCTAGGAATTTTCGTGTAGCCAAATGGAATGTTTCATTTGGCCGATAAAACCAACAGCCATACAACCACTTTTCACCTCAAAAACAGAAAAAGAAAAGAATTATTATCAGAAATCAAATATTCTTTGCAGAATTAGGAAACATTTTACCAAGCCATTATGTGAAGGTTCAAACACTGTTTTTAGATGAAAATTTCTTAATTGAATTATTTTAGAGAAAATACTACTTTAAAACAAGCACAGAGACCTAGAAAATATCCTTCTACCCTTTTAAGACGTGCAACAGAGAGGAGGCGGTCAGGAGAGCTGCTTGGGTCAGCAGAAGAATCAAAGAGGAGCTCTGTGATTGAGTGAGGGTGAAGGTGTAGGGAGGACACGTTTAGCAAAATGACGGTGGAACCCAAGGACATTTCACCTGGATGGCTGCTTAAGGAACTGGATTGCCTACACCACATTCGTATCTGCTGTTAGCGTCATTCTTAATGTCTCAGAGGCAGCTTTTTTATTTCATCTTAGTTCTCTGTTTTAAGATAGGTCTCACTGTAGCCCAGGCTGGCTTCAAGCTTATTCCCCTGCCTCAGCCTCTTGAATGTTGGCAGTTATGTGCCACCAAACCTGGCATAAAGACATTGTTTTAGGGAGGCTTTTTGACAACAAATTCTAAACTGAGTTACATGTTTACCTACTGTGTGTGTGTGTGTGTGTGTGTGTGTGTGTGTGTGTGTGTGTGACATTCACTGGAAAAAAAATTGTTAGATAAAAACACGAGTATATTGCTCTTTACCATTCTATATACAGCTTGGCTCTAAATGCTACTGAATAAATGACTCTTCTTACATATTTACACTTCTGACTCAACTGTGACACTGCCCAGCAGTGCTAGATCCCATGTTTGTATATGGCAGGGTGCTTAATTATATTGACTGATACAGTGAACAGTGTATTTATTGATGTAACTATTATTGGAAGGGTTAAATATATGAGTTAAACCTTTTATTTCAGAGGATCAAGGAAAAGTAAATATAACTTTATTTCACTAATCTGCCCTGTAATTTTACAGGATTTTTATGTGTTTCCCTGGCTGTCCTGGAACTTGCTCTGTAGACCAGGTTGGCCTCGAATTCAAGAGCTCCACCTGCCTCTTGCCTCCCTGTGCTTGCGATAAAGGCATGTGCCACCAGTGCCTGGTCTAATTTTTTTTTAGATTAAAAAAAAAAAAAGTGCGAGCATGAGTGTTTTGCCTGCATGTATGTGCACCACATGGGTGACTGGCGCTTGCAGAAGAGGACACTGGAGTTCCTGGAACTAGAGTTAAGGATGGGTGAACCACAGTGTGGGTCTTCTACCAGAGCAGCAAGTGCTCTTACTCACCAAGCTACCTTTCTAGCCCCTGTCCTTCAATGTATAACAGACTTACCAGCTGAATCCTCCCACAGTCTCTCAATACAGACTATGTGTGGTTGTAGATTGGCCTCTGCAGGTTCGACATAGACATAATCTCCAACATGGTACATGCTGTTCTTAAAGCTGCAGTCCTGGCTGTACGTACGATGTAAACCTGAGAGGCCTGCGGTACCTGAGGAGTCCTCACTTTTTTCAGCTTCTTCGATTAAAAAGAATAAAAAGATACTCAGTAAAAGAACATGGGTTTCAGATAAACATTTAAAGAATACATCATACTAATACATTTAATTCTGTCTCTTCTCTCCCTTCCCCTATCCCTTTTTTGAGACAAGGTCTCTCTATGTCGCCCAAAAGGCCTCAAAATTGGGGTCCTCCTGCATCAGCTGCTAGACTGCAGGGATGAGCCGTCACAGCTAAGGTCTTCACAGCTGGTCTTCAAAGAGCGGAATCAGGAAAAGCACTAACGCCAGCACATTCTCAGCAGTCTGTACTCAAACTGCATTTTGGTTGAGATGGGGGAGGGTCTCGCCAAGCTGTCCAGTTCTTGAAGTCACAGACTCAAGTGCTCTAGCCCTGCCTCATCCTCCCCAGCAGCTGAAACTCTGTGTTCAGCATTACATCTAGCCTCAAAATGGCTTTTCTGAATGAAAACAAACTGACATTAATTTAAGTAACTGTTCTATAGAACAACAACAATCACTTTAATAATATATACTTGTATAGTAATTTCCAAGAATCCAGAAAGGCATTATAGAATAAATCCTATAATCCTAGAGAAAAATGTGATATTCCTCTTTTCCATACTGTTTGTGAAATTATTTAAGTTACTACACAGCTACATTACATTTAATGGCATCTTAGAAATAAATATATATCATACAATGGCAAACCATGTGTATGTGTGTGTATGTAAGATACCATAAACATTTCCTCTGAGATGCTTTCAAACAAGAGTTTCATTTTGTTTGGCAAGATCTCCCATTCTTTCTCTTCCTTCTTTGTGGACCACGGACTGAACCCAGTGCCTTTTGCATACCACTTACCCATGCTAGGAAAGTACTTTATCAATGAGCTACATCTCCCCAAAATAAGGGTTTTTGTTAAAAACCATCTTTTAATGGTCCCAATACAAGCTACTTGCAAACACTATAGATTTCTTTTTTTAAGTAAAAAAAACACGATATTCCAATAAAGCACTCTCTGAAAATAGCCAAGTCCCAGTTTTCCTATGAGTCTCCTACAGAATATAAAAATGGAGCCTGGAGCCTCTGAGCGATGGTGTCTTCCCAAGGGGATTATGTGTGAGTGTGCAAATGATCCATGAGAACTGGCCAGCCTCCTGTTCCTTGCCTGAAACTCTGGCTCCGGCTTCTCAGGCCCAGGAGGAAACTCAGCCCGCGGCAGGCACAACCTATTCACTCAACCTCTGTTGTTTACACCAAACAATCAAATGAGGCTCAACTCTAAGAAAAAATTTATAGATATTTACCTTATTCTGAATCTGTTAAAAGCCTGTTTTTAATTTAATTTTTGAGCAGGGGTAGAGCGCAAACAAGGCTATGTCCACATCAGGCACGTTCTCTACTAAGCTGTATACGCAGCCCTGTTTTGGAGTCTCTATGGGTCTCTATCATATGATTCATGCAGTCAGTGAAGTCTGGAGACTGCTATTTTCTTTCTGGGGAGGCTGCCTTCTGCCATCAGGTCATCTAGCACAGACCTTCCACATAAACTAGGGGCTTTCCTGCACGCTCACCTCCGTGGCCTTCCCCTTTCTCTTACAGAGGAAACCAATTATTGGGGTTCATGCCCAATGCCAGCTCCACCAGATTCTGCCACATCAATCTGGCATAGTCCCAGACATTATAAAAAAAAAAAAAAAAAAAAAAAAAAAAAAAAAAAGCATTTAATCTGTGGTAATGCCTCCCATGAGCACTTGAGTTCAGATGCTGCCTTTTGATACTACAACCAAACTTATAAAGTACAAACAACCTCTTTGGCAAGTTTTTTGTTTTTGTTTTTTTTCTTTAAGACAGGGTTTCTCTGTTGTAACCCTGGCTGTCCTGGAACTCACTCTGTAGACCAGGCTGGCCTCCAGCTCACAGAGATCCGCCTGCCTCTGCCTCTCGAGTGCTGGGATTAAAGGCGTGTGCCACCACTGCCTGGCTCTTTGAAAGTTTAAAGAGCAACACAAAGAAATAAAATGTGCATGTGGTAAAGATGCTTTGGTCGAAATTTCATAAAATGCATATTCTATTTTAAAACATTAACAAAAAAGTAGCTGAGACAGGTACATCTCATTTAACTCCTGAGTCTTGCCTGTGGCCATTGGTATTGCATTAAGCACTTCACCAGCAGCTCTCCCAATGCTCCTCACTCTCAGAACCTTGTGTTAACAGACTCTTTCCACATCTTTACCTTCCTAAGGATAGTTCCTCATAAATTTAAAATGCTGGCAACAGCATTTTAAATGTGAAGTGCATATTAAAAATTAATCTCCAAAAGTCTACATCAACTTAAATCCCGCACTGTGCATACAAGGGCTTTGTTCCTCTATTCCTCCTCTCTAATACTGATATAATAACAAAAAACAAAAGTTTTGCCAATTTTGGTTAAAAAAAAAGTTATCCAATAGTTGATATACAAAGCAGATCCACAATGTTCTTGAGAATTTTATGGAAACAAAAGCAGAAAATTGTACTAACAGGAGCAGTGTACAAGATGAAAAATGGCGCCCCTTAAATTCCAGGTAAGAAACAAGTCCACCAAACAACTCAGCTGCAAACACCTTTCCCACGAAAGAATTCTGAAGCAGAGTGCAGCGCCCAGAGGACCCTTCTCATCGAGGACACCCAAGGCTTCCGTCTAGCTGGATTAAGTCACTCTTCACTTTCTTTTCTCTCCCACTTGTCGGAGCATCTGTACCTATTATCTTATGCGTGTAGAAGCAGAGGACATTTTGTTTCTGTCAACATGTCCAAAGATGGAAAGGAATCACAGAACCAACAATACACCTGGCCCTCAGTCACACATGCAGATGATTCAGATGATGAGGTGGGACTTCTGAGTTGAGGATATTTAGATGGGATATTGACACCAATTAGAAGGGCAATTGCACAGAAACATGGAGTAACTGGGAACTAGATCACTGAGGAGCAGAGTGTGGAAAAAAATTGAGACCATTACATTACAAAAAAAAAAAAAAAAAAAAAAAAAGCCTAGGCTGCCTACAAAAGAATGTCAGTACAAAATGGACAATGAACGCGCAGGAGACGAAGAGGCCTGCGGGACGCGGGGCAGAGGAAAGCTTTGCTCTGTGGCAGGAGCCGTCACATCTGTGTCCTGGAGTACTCTGGGCTCTGGGTCTCCTTATCTTTACTTCTTTATATACTTTATGTATTTCTTTGCAATTCTATTTCTTGGGAGCTGCCTTCAGTTTTGCTTTTTTAAGAAAAGGTTTCACATAGGTCAGGCTGGCCGCGAACTCCTGATTCTTCTGTTTCTAGCTCTCAAGTGGCCAGATTACAGACGTGCGCCATGACACTCAGCATTTCCTTCAACTTCATGTTCTAATTTTCCTCTCAGTGTTTCCTCTCTGCCATGATAGTCTGACAACAGTTTTACTGCGATACAGTTCATATATTACAGAATTCCACTTAAAGTGTATAATTCAATGCTTTGGTAGAGTACAAATATAGTTTTTTGGTAAAAATATATAAAATGTGCCATTTTGATTACTTTAAAGCATAAACAAGTGAGTGGCTTTAGCACATTCAGCACTGTATGATCATGACCACCATTTCTGTAACTGTTTCACTATCCCAAATCAGAATCATTAAACAGCAACCTCCCATCCCTTCTTGCTCCTTGCTAACCTTTACCCTACTTGCTCTATGAATTTGCTTATTTTAGACATTTCAAGCAGGTCCAAGCAAACACTACTTGCCTTTTTTCATCTGACATATTTCATGCAGTATGTTTTCAAAATTCATCCACACAGCATGTATATTTCATTTTCTTTTATGACTACACAATATTCTGTGGAATGGGTACATTGTAGTTTCCTCATTCACACACCCGTATGCTTGGGGTGTTTCTGCCCTCTGACCGTTGCTAACAATGGCATTGTTGCTATGTCTGATATGCCATCCAAGTTGTTCAGTGCTTGTTCTATGTCTATATTGATTTTTGATCTTTTTTGTTCTATTCACTACTCAGAAAGAGATATTGAGACTATAATTGTTGAGCTTTTTATTTCAACTCTATTTCCCTTCATATGTTCTAAAAAACGATTTATTTTCAATTATGTGTGTTTGTATGTGTGTGTATGTGTTATGAGTTTAGGTGCCCATGACCAGAAGAGGACCGTGGATCTCCTGGAGCCGGAATAACAAGCCGGTGGTTGTTAGCTGCCTGTCCTGAGTGCTGGGAGCTAAACTTGGGTCCTCTGGAAGAGCACTGTGTGCTCTTACCTGCCGAGCCACCAATCTAGCCCGTAAACTTCATTTTAAAGGGTAATTTATCTAAATACAAATTTAGGTTCTGTAATTTTTTTTCCTGAAAATTTTCGTATCTCTTCACTGCTTTCTAGTCTCCATTATTTTGTATAAAAAGTCAGTCATTAATTATACTGCTGTTTTCTTGATTCTGAAGAGTTGTGTTTTTGCTTTGAAATCAGATTTTTCTTCCAATAGTTTATGATGTATCTAAACAGATCTCTGTGTTTATCTTACTTGGGATTCTTGGGCCTATCGGTTAATGCTTTTCATCAAATTTGAGAAGTTTTCACATATTATAAACCCCCCTTCTCTCTTTTCTCCACTAGTATTACTATGATAGATATACCCAGAGACCTGATACTGGGGGTTGCTACGTGGCTTGGGTAATTCCTTAAGGATCTACCATCACTGACTAATCTGAAGATAGAACAGTTAGTCAAAGTTAGTCAAAGCTAGTCAATTTGCAGTGGATTTTTGTTTTCCCCCAGGTCTTGTACCCTCCTCACGCATGTAAGTTTTCCAATCAGTCAGGGATGTGAGAGGGCTTATCTCAGCTCCTCTGCAGCTTTCTAGTGCCCAGGGATTTCCTAACATTTGTGATTTACCTTGCTTGGGTCAACAAGCTTTTGGTTTTATTCCACTCATTTCCACATCGGCCCCTCTCAGCTGGAGAAGATACAGACCCTTCACTCATCTTTACCACCTTGAGTGAGTATATTCCCTCAAAAAATGCTGTTTTTGTGGTTACCTCTATGTTGGCAAGATGACATTCTCACTAACCAAATATGTTCTCTCTCTCTTTCCCTCCCTCCGTCCGATGTTTAAGTCAATTAGTTTTGTTTTCTGGTCTAGAGGGAAAATATCTAAAAGCATGCAACTTTTAGAGTCATGCAACTTTTGTAGAGTCATATATTCCAGGTACCTACGTGAACTGAAATGTTACCCAAAATGATCAAATTCTGCCAACCGTGTTGATGCACGGGGATGAACAGGGTGTGGGGGGGGGGTGGAATGAGGATGGGGGGGCGCAGCATAGGCAGGGAGGGCCACTGGAAGACAGGCGCCAGCCTGGGTTACATATGAGATCTTGCCTTACTCTCTCTGACCCTCACTGCCCAATAAAAAACTATCGGCGATGAAAATTCCCATTATCAAAACATTTGTGAATTTGGCAAATGATTCAAAGCACCGCTTCTGGGTTGACATGGCTAAAATGAAACTGGAAGGTGGTTCACCCGAAATCTCCTCTACTTGTCTGGTTCTCACAGCGTTGAGAGACTGCGGTTACGGCATCCCGACGCGGGTACTGATGAGCCTGCACTGGAGCCCCAGAGAGTCTCCCTTCAGTACGCAGCGTTAGGTTCCCACGCTTGTCAGCTAACGGCCCCTGGAATGTGAGCCGCGTCCCAGGTAACGTATTCAGTGTGACAACCGGCTGATGAGGACATGACTTCTGTCTCGTGACGTCTCGTGTGAGGTAGTCAGCAGTCGGGGTTTCCATTCACACAACGCTAACTGTGGCACTCGCTAGAACAGACTCTAGCTATTTCTTCATATCTAATAAATGAAAAGGAACCAACCTCTTTTTTCTTCTTCTCGTTTTAGTTTATCTTCCTCTATTTCTTTAGGTAGTTTTTCCTTTTTTTCTTTTTCCACATCGTTATGCAGATGTTTTGTAGTATAGCTGAGTGCTGGAGAAAGGAGGATCTCTCCATTTTTGCAGAGTTCATCACGAATTCTAATAAAAAACTGCTGAAGTTCTACTGCATCCTCATATATTTCGGAATCTGTCCTATAATGGCATTAAGAGCATCCATTGACACATGAACTGCTTCTTTCACAACACCTTAACTACATATTATCAAATGCTTTACTATGCGCACTGATACAGTAACATTATGGCTCAGCAAAAGCCACCACCGCCTGGCTACATCTATTTTCTTAACCACAGACCCACATTTAACGAACATGCCTACTTCCTTCCTTGTGGTCCTACAGCACTGCTCCCTGACCGACAGGACCCTGCAGAACTGAACCTAGCTATAAAGGCACGCGAGTATCCTGTGCAATAACAAGCACAGCCCCGAGAGCTAACTTAAACTTTAATTTCTCCCAAGTAACTGGCTTGTGGGGAACTGGCAGGTGCAAATACTGCAAGAAGAAAAAAATTATGCGTTATATCCAGAATTTTTCTAAGCTTCTTTCCTTATTATCAGTAACCATGAAAAATAAGCTTTACTGAAACAGTCTCACTTGTTACCCATGCTGGCCTGGAACTGGGTAAGCAGCCTAGGCTGGCTTTGAACTTGTATGATTCTCCTGCTTCCACCTTCCAAGTGTTGAGATTACAGGCATAAGTCCCCAGGTGTGGGGGCAAATATACCATTAACAGTTACGTTGACATTCTGTTTAAGGCAGTATGGCTGGCAAAATGAAGCCAGACAGCGGCTTCTTGACACACAGTACTGTATCACCAGATAGCAGAGGTATCTGGGTGACTCTGTTGTCAACAAAGGGAACTGGCAAAGAATTAACACTGTCAATAACCTAAATGGGTCCTCTGGAGAGGTTCTAGAAATAGTTAGTACTTTTAGGAAAAGCAATAAAAATAAAATTTATTGAGGGGAGAAACCCCTAAGACACCTAAGACACAGTTCTAGAAATCTTTCTTGAATAGAGATATTTGAAGTTTCTTTTCTTAAAATTAAATTTATTTTCTAATAGTTTATAATTTTAGTGGGAAATTGTAAGTGATAAATATATAGTTAGTAAATTCCTATTACACTGACAGGGCAGATTCACAATTTCATCAGGCCATCTGATGTAATTAAATTTTGAACAAATCTGCAAACATTAATTTTGTTTATTCAAAATGTATTATGAAGGATTTATTAATCTTTGCTTGGTTGATCTTAAAGATGTCTATAATATAATTCTGGTTTTCAAAACATTCTGTTAGGAAAAAAAGTAAATAGCAAGATTCTGTCAAGAAAAAACTAAAATAAAAAGCTGGCAGTGATGACACACATCTTTAATCCTAGCAGCACCCAGGAGGCAGAAGCAGGCGGATCTTGTGAACTCCAGGCCAGCCAGGGCTACACAGTGAGAACGTGCCTCAAAAAAAGAATTTGTTACCCCGAGAAACCCGGTGTTCACTGTGCAAGCACAAAAATTCAAGATGGGAAATAACTAACTCCAATTCCAATTGTTAATTAAGTAATCTTTTCAGGTCAGTTAGACACTCAGCAAAAGAAGGTAATTAAGATTAAAGAGAAGTCTGGATGCTTTCCTGTCCTTGGCTTCCTATGGCGTTTCTACCTGCAGGGAGCCAGGATGCTTTTTAGGAATTCTGCCCACACCGGTGCGGTGGTTCAGCACTGTGCTGCTCCTGACCGCTGCGGCGGTTCTCGCCCCTCACTGCTCACGTCCCTTGTGTCATAACTCTGGGTAAGTGTGATGAAGTAAGAATTTCCTGCACATCTACCACATGTGTACTTCATATGAATTCATAATGAATACGTATACATCTAGAATGCCTATCATAGTTATGTGAACACCGCAGGTAAGTGTGATTAGTAATTCACTAAACAGATGCCGTTTGAGCTATTTCTTTCTTTTAGTTTTGTGAGACAGGCTCTTGCTCTGTAAGCCCAGGCTGGCCTACAACTCAGAATCCTTTGTCCTCAGCTTCCACATGGTGGGATTACAGTATAAACTACTGCATCTGGCTTATCAATTCTTAAGTACTCATTACTTTTTCCTTTTTGTGAATGTGTGGCTGTATGGGTGTGTACATGTTCATTTGTATATATGTGTTTGTGGGTGCGTACAGAAAACAGAGGTCACAGTCAGGTGTCTTTTCTACTTTCTATCTTATTTTTGAGACAGGGTCTTCTACTTGGAACTCATTGACTGGCTGGATTAGCTGGCTAGAGAGTTCCAAGGGCCTTCCTATCACCTACCTCAGCTCACTTCACGTCTAGCAATGTAGTCAGAGGCCTCGCCACACCCTTGGCTTTTTATGTGGGTGTTGAGGATTTGAACTCAGGTCCTGAGGCTTGTGTGGCAAGAACTCCACCCACTAAGTATCCCCCGGTCTTTTTATTAATTCTCAAAAAATACCATAAAAAGTCCCAATACTATATTTACAAAAATTAAAATGGTTTGTTATGCTTTTTAAACACTTAAAAGTTTTATGCTCATGAGTTCCCCTGCCTCGTCTTCTCATCACTTGCACGCCTACTACCTGTGAAGGCCAAAAGAGGGTGAGAGGTCCTCTGGAACCGAGTTACGATGGTTGTGGACCACAGTATGGGTGCTGGGAAACACACCTAGGTCTTATAAAAGAGCAGCCAGTCTTCAATGGCTGAGCTATGGCTCAAGCCTCCTGTCCTGTTTTTCAACAGAGCTCTGGGCATGAGACAAACTGTGTGGACTACTGTCTCAGGTAAATGTGCCTTGGGCTGTATCTTCTAGTCCTCAAAAGCAAAAGCCAACAATGGGAGAATGAAAAGACTCATTTCCTAGAAATATAAATAATCTTACTTCTTAATGCACAAAGTTCTCCATAATCTAAGAGACACATGCTCTTTAGAAGACTCACTGAACTCAAGCTAGGATAGAATCCAGGAGTGTCTTTAGACTTAAGGACTCCTTAAACTGAGAAAAAGAGCAGACGTACAGATTTCAAGAAAGTATGCTAAATCCCATGCACCTAGAACATGCTCATTGCCTAGTAGTCATCCAATAAAAATGACCGCGTGCAAGCCTCCTACAGAATTTGATTGTGACATGTCCCCTTTACTTCTATCCCCAGTATCAACAACAAAGAACCATCTCCTGACATGCTAATCAAGGGTCTAATTGGCGTAACTCCATCTGCATCTCCGGAACACAGCATATTCAACCCGACCTTTGCCTTTCCTCATGCCATTCATCACCTCGGGACCATCAGCCCTCTAGTCATCTTCCAACTTTTTCAAGATGCTTTGTGCCGTTTTAGGTTAACTCTGGCCCATAAAGTTCTGACACCACTACCTTTTCTAATTGTTGGTTCTCATACGCTGTTCCACATTTCCTACCGTACAAGTCCCATCCTGTCCACAAGACTTTAAGCTCTTAGGATATATAGAACTCAACAATGCTTATCATTCATGGCCGTGTTCTGTAACTGGTGACTATCAGCTGCAGTGTTCTGAGCGGAAACCAGCCAAGCCACATCACCTGTGTCTCTCAGACTATGAACACTTTTCTGCCTGTATACTTCCAATTCTTCACAAGAAAATTGAAAGGAGGATCAGTCCCCTAGAAAGTTCTCACCAGGAAAAGCAATCATTAGTATTTACTTTTCCTTCAAGGTTCAGAGCACATGATGGCTTTGAAGACTTCCTAAATGGAATTAAATGGCCAAAGTTCTAGTTGTAAGCCAAAAGAAGGTAGCACTACTGTCTTTAAGTTCAAGTCAGCCAAGTGCCTCTCTGAGTATACTGAGCTTACATTGTGATTGCTGGATGACCCTAAGTACGCTACCAATAAAGGGCAATGATATACAAGGCCAAAAAGGTAAAGAGACATTAGTTAATGTAAGTTTATTCTTTTAAAACCACTTACATTCCTACACTAAACTCTTAAATTGATAAACAAGATTAAAAACAAAAAGGCCCTTTAAGTACTTGAAATAGAGATTGAGGTGGGCTAGAGAGATAGCTCAAGGGTTAGGAGCACTGACTACTCTTCCAGAGGACCCAGGTTCAAGTTCTAGCACCCATATGGTTGCTAACAGCCAACCATCTTGTAACTCCAATCCCAGAGGAACGAACACCCTCTTTTGGCCTCTGTGGTCACCGAGCATATGTGGTACACAGACACACATGCAAGCAGGACATCTGTACATAGAAAATAAAAATAAGTAAGTTGGAAAACATGATTGGATTTAGATCAGTCTAAAAGAACAGCTCAGCGCTCAGCTTTAACTCATTTAAAGCACTCTTGTGCTACGTTTAATTTCTATTACAAACCGTATCACTTATCCTTTAAAAGACATGTTCTGAGAAAGACTGTATTTTAGGCTTCTGCATTGTGTAAGAGCTTCAATTTTGTCTTCCTGTCTCTGGCAATCATTTTGACAATTTAGAAGGGCCTTTTCTACTCTATGGAATATACCTGCTCTTTACAAGTTTTACCCAACATTGTAAAGGGGGGGGGGGAGATGTTTTGCCTACCTAGAATTCAGGATAGCATGTCCACACACCTAAGCTGAAAGTTTATCAAAGCAGAATTCCTTCATCATTTTGCATTAAACATCACATCCCCCATCCCCTCCACCCCACCCCAGACAGGGTTTCTCTGTTTTAACTCTGGCTGCCCTGGAACTTACTCTGTAGACCAGGCTGGCCTCGAACTCACAGAGTTCCTCCTGCCTCTGCCTCCCAACTGCTGGGATTAAAGGCAAGTGCCACCACCACCCAGCTAAACATAACATTTTCATCATAAAGAAATGGTTTTGAAAACATACCGATTCATTCTTCTTGCCCTTTCCAATACTTCAAACATATGTTCCTGAAATAAATCAAGTCGCCGATAGCGGTTACTTTCAACATTCTTCCTAATAATGTCAAATGTAAGGGGAGGTTTGCTGGGGAAGTTTGGATCCACAGCAGGAATTTCTGCTAAGGAGTCACTGTAACATCTTCCTTCATCGTCCTGATGACTCATAACCGACACAAAAAGATTATGGATAAGCTCTTGAATCAGCAAGGTCACATTTGGGACATGAGAATCCTCATCTCCCTCCAGGTCTCTCCGAGTTTCAAGAAGGACTTTATGTAGAACAAGGGCATCTTTGTAGATCAAGGACTCCGGTTCGTTGTAGGTGCAGGCATTATTAAACATCATGACAAAGTCCTCTACCATGGAATCAATGTCTTGGTACTTGTTTGCCATCATGTGACTTCGAATTTTTTCCATGTCCATAGGCTTTTTGATGGTCAGATAGTAATCCGGCAGCTCTGACCTAGAAGGGAGTCTTAGAAATATAGCACTGAGGCGGCGACCCCTCTTATCCGTGTAGTTCTTCACAGCTTCATACACTTCGTTCAGCTTCTGCTGCATCGGAGTCATGTACTTTGATTTCTTAGGGGAAACGCCACTCTTTCTACCTGAAGGAAGACACGGAATGCTAAGTGGATAAAACGGTGTAAGCATCAATTTCTACACAGCTGGTAGTACAACCATAAGAAAGTGCTACCCCAGTTGATTTGCAAAACACAGTAATCACCATATCTTCAGTGAGATAGATCTTACAGACAAAAATAGATCTGGACAAAAAAACCTTTACTCTTTTAATAATATAGTTTATATATATAATACATTTACATATGTATATAAACTTTTTGAGACTTGAGGCTCATTATGTAATACAAATGGGCCTTCAACATCTCCATCCTTCTGCCTCAGCCCCTCTGGGCTGGGATTAAAGGTGTATGAATAACATGTAAGCTAGTAATCTTATTTTTTATGTGAGGACAAGTACTTTTATGCTGAGATAGCTGTGAATAGGTTAAGCAAATAAGTATCTCTGTGACACCCTAATGTCATCACCTCTGACATCCCGGAGAACTGAGACCTTGACTATAGGAGAAGGGTAAAGCTGCCGAAACAAATTGAAGTGTTGATAAAATTTTTGAAACTTGAGTATCAAAGTACCAACTGAGTTTACCGTATTTTATTTCTAAATATAAGCCACATTACTCCTAGTTTCATTCATGGAAATTCCTAGAAATGATGACTAACTCAGTAACAGGATATCCCAAACTAGTCTATTTGTTTATACACAGAGTCTCAAGTAGCTCAGGCTGACCCCAAACTCACTAAGTAGCTGAGGCTGGCCTTGAACTTCTGATCATCCTGCCTTCACCTCCCAAGGGCTGGGATTATAGGCATGCGCTTCCATGCCTATGTATACATTTTTATAATTCCATGAAAAGATGAACTCCTTAACAAGAAAGAAGCATCACTTAGCAGTAGATTATGAAGCAATGATGAGATTCAGTTTTTAGGTACCTTACGTTTAAAATATTTAAAAACACAGCTCTAAAGGTTATTTGACATTGTTATTGTTTTTTCATTTATATATATTAAATAAATCAGAAATGGCTTCTTTAATTCAATGGTAGTATTTTTGCTATGTCCTTTTCCTTTATAATTTCAGTAAAGCCATAGCCACACAGGGTACTCAAATGTCACTGAGTAGAACATTTCTCACCTCCCAAATTCTACCCAGAAGAGTTGCTGGGATTCATTTCTAATTTTAGAAAACACCAAACAAACATCAAGGAAACCTGCCATATTCTTCTTTCTGGCATCAAATAAAGAAGAGACGGCCTTCCTATCCAATGGTTAAGCTGCCCACTGCGTTCCAGGAAGCAAGGAAACCTCTGTCACTACACTCTAGTCCACCCTTTTGATGGCTGGATATGAAGTGTGCCTTGAAGAGCTCTTCATGGCGACGTAGAGCTCAGCTGGTGGACACAGTCACGGAGAGGTACTGACCACGAGGGCGCGGCAATACTGGGAGATAGGGCTGGGTTGCAGTGAGTGGGATGCCCCCGAAGGGTATCTTGTCCTTGGTCACTCCATGTCTCTCTCTCTGCTTCCTGACATACGAGCTGAGCAAATCTGCAGCTCTGTGCCTTCCTCATATGATGCTCTATCTGTCTACACTCGGTTTCAATGGAGTCCAAATTTCTGAAGTTGTGCCAAAATGAATCCTCTCTCGTTTCCACTGTCAGTTATTGGTCCCATTAATAAAAAAGCTAACTAACAGTCTTATATTCTTGTTATTTAAGGCACGTCAAAGAGTGTGCATGTGAAGAGGAAAGATACCTAACAGCCAGTGAGTAAAAAATATTGATCATTTAATTACAGATGTTGAGAAACCAGCAATCTCTTCTTGACAGACTAAACTGAAGAGCGAAATACGAGGCAGGCTTACTCAGCTTAAGCTTGGGAGAAGCCATGTCGTCGTCCTCAGGCAGCGGGCCCAGCTCTTTCCTTTTATCTTTGAGTAACTTCTCCAGGATATGGGCATCGTTGTACACCTACATTCCAAAAACATACTTAAGATTATTTCCTAAAAACACTATAATTAAGGAGTAAAGACGTTTTTACCTGTCTGGGGGTGGTGATACACAATTACCAGCACTTAGGAAGCTGAAAATCACAAGTTTGAGGCTGGTGTCAGTGAGACCCTGTCTCAAATACCAACTATCACAAAAAACAATGACTACATGTGAATATGTTTAAAACACGCTTTAGGACAGCTGAAAGCTAAATGCTTAGGTTCTCTTTATAATAATAACACTACTGTCTTATGAGGAGGACCTACTTTGAAGCATTCTGGATGATTCTTGTATAGACATGTGTGCTAACATCTGAGATCCATTACGGTACAAGTTTTATTTTTTACTTATTTTTATTTTTTATTTCATGTGTCTATGTGCTTTGCCTGCATGTGTACATGCCTGTGTTTGCAGAGGCCAAAGGAGGATACTGGATTCCTTGGAACTGTATTTACAGAGGGTTATGAGCTGCTACGCGGGTGCTGGGAATCGAAGCAGTGCCAACTGGAAAAGTAGTAGTCAGTGCTCTTAAGCACTGAGCCGTCTCTCCTAGCCCCAGTTTTGTAGGTTTTAACAGAAGTTCCACAACACTTTTATATGTGTTGTTTCCCAAAACCAAACAAACAAACAAACACACTCAAAAAAAATCAAAGCAAAACCTTATGCTTTCCACTGGATCTCCAAGGCAGCAGACTCAACCCAGTGGAAATCCAAGACTGAAAATACCCCACGAAGACTGGGCCGCTGGTGATAAAATATAGCCAAGAATAAAGTTCTTCACTCAACGGTCTTGCTCCACAGTGGCTGCCTCCTATCCCCCTCCCCAGCAGAGGCTGCATTCCCTTGAATGCCTCCCAGAGCAGAGTGGCAGAAGGAATGTGACTTTTCTCTTCTGACTACCTCTCTCAGGGGTATACGGTAGCCAGGGATACTGAAGACAGTATGAATTTCTACAACATAAAGGTCTGTATCTTCAATCTACATTTATCCTCAGTGTGCATACCATACTTCAAATTCAAATTAAGGACAGAGAAACAATAAACAATTCGAAAATGTTTTATTTTGGAACCCTTAAAATATATAAAAGAGGAGCTGGAGAGATGACTCAGTGGTTAAGAGCACTGGCTGTTCTTCCAGAGTTGGGGCTTAAATTCCCAGCACCTACATGGCAGCTCACAACTGTCTCTACCTCCAGTTCCAGGGGATACAACACCCTCACACAGACATATATGCAGGCAAAAGTACCAGTATGCATAAAAAAATAGATAAAAGATGAAATAGAACAATATCAAAGGAAGATGAGACTTTGATAAAGAATTAAAAATCACTGAATGGCAGAGTACACATAAAAGTGCTAGGCTCAACGGATTCCAGCAGCACTCCCTACCCCGAAAAAGAGATAACAGGCTGGACAGATGACTCAGCAGTAAGAGTGAGCAATGCTCTTGCAGAAGACCTGAGTTCAGTTCCTATGTCATGCACTCAGAACTATCTGTAACTCCAGCTCCACAGGACCCTCTTCTGACCTTAACACCAGGCACGTATGTGACATGTGCACGCACACGCACGCACACACACACAATACTTATAGATAAAACAAAAATCTTTTAAAAAAATCCTTAAAAATAAAAAAATAATGAAAAAGATAAACATTTTAATGTACTGGCTTTTCTTGGGAGTACATGTTCAATATTAAGTACTATTCCCAAAACTCAGTATTTTAAAAATATCTCTTTAATATTCTAGAAAACTTCAGAGTAAGTACTATTATTATTATTGTTATTTCTAAATTATACACAAGGAAACTAAGATTTAGGAAGGAAAATTTCCTTACCCAAACTGGCAAAGCAAGAAGTATTTACAACAGTTTTTTATTGCCATCAGCATCATTTTAGTTTTTTGAGACCGAGTCTTTCTTATACAGTTCTGGCTGGCCTAGAACTCATGATGAAGACCAAACTGACCTCACATTCGGAGATCCATTTGCCTCTGCCTCCTAAGTGCTGGGACGACAGTATGCACATTACACCTAGCTCTTTAGTGTGTGCTCGTGCACGCGGGCCAGAGCTGATGCTGGGTGCCTTCCTCCATCACTTCCCCACTTCTCTGTTTGAGACAGGGTCTTCTCAATGAACCTGGCTAATTTGGCTGAATTGACCGAGAGTCCCAAGAATCCTCCAGTCTCACCTCACCAGCACTGGGTTACTAAGCTGTGTACTGCTGTACTTGGGGCCTGAACTTAGGACCTCATGCATGTACAGTAAGGACTTTACAGACTAAACAGTATCCCCAACACAAAGCAGAATTAAAATTTAGGTGCCATGCTAAGAACATAAGAAACAAAATGAGGGTATCAAGGTATTTTCCTCAACACTCTGTCTTGTCCTACTGCCCCGCAGCTAAGCTGGCTGCCAGCCAGCCCTCAGGATCGTCCTGACCCTTCCCCAGGGCTGGGGTTAGGGGCATATGCAGTGGTGCCTAGCTTTTTACATAGGTGCTGGGGAGTTTGACTCAAATCTGTATGTCTGCATAGCAAGTGCCCTAACTCAATGAACTTTCTTTTAAAATTATGAACTTTCACTCTTTAAAATGTAGTTTCCCATTTTTAAGCAGCCAAGGGAGACAAAATATTAACAGTCACCAAAAATAGAGCAAAGTAGAGGTGGCTCATTGTGGTAGTACATGGCAAAAGGAATTGCTGAAGAAGCAGAGACTAGAGGATCACAAGTTTCAGGTCAGCCTAGACAATGAGACACTTTGTCTCCAAACCCAATAAAGCCCTGGGGAAGGGTCAGGACGATCCTGAGGGCTGGCTGGCCAGCCAGCTTAGCTGCGGGGCAGTAGGACCAGACAGAGTGACTGCGGAAGGTTTACTGATACCCTCCTTTGGTTTCTATGCATTTACCCTGGAGATGTGCACCTGCACATTCACTTGCGTGACACACACACATACCCCTAGCTCTGATCTTTCAAAATGCAATGTTCTACAAAAAGAAAAAAATGCTCACTCTAGAATCCCCCCATTACCTGGGAGCCCTCCTCATTGTAGTGCCTGGCATTGCGGAACATGAGTTTCATGTCCTCCATCATTCCTTCTTCACCTGCATATTTGTCATTTCGAATGTTATGCTCAATTATTTTCAGGTCCATTGGCTCTAAGATGATTTTATAGTAATCAGGATAGTCCTTCTTGGATGGCTTAACCATAAATAGATCACAAAGTCTTCTGCCTGAACCTGGCTCTCGAGCTTCAAGAACAACATTGAATAAAATTTTCATTCGCTGTTTTCTTATGTTCTTTTTACTGTTGAGGGGAAGGTAGAAAAGGGGACAAAAACAACAGGGTCAGTTTTCTTTATCCAAGGGTGACCACGAAATAACATGAATCAGTTTGTGGGCAAGTACTTCATAATGATTACAATGTATTGATTAGATGTGTCATAAACATAGCAAGCACGCTGGAAAGGTATAAGAGAACATTAAGAAAATTCACAAAATGATTAAAACAGTGATCCTGGCAGGAGCAACCCTTGACAAACCTGTTTAGAATAGCTCATGAAATGTAATGTTGAAAAAAAGACACTGTGTGATACCGTAAGAAAAGGAAATCCCATAACCAACTGAAATACATTCTGGGTTTTGAGATAAATAATGTAATACAATTAGCTACTCTACTTCTAAACACAGACAAACAAAACAAGACAACCTAACAGTGCTTCTCCCTTAAGACAACTATCTCTAAACAGAACATTCTGGCTGCCAGGGGGGGAAAAAAAAAAACAAAAACCAAACCGCCCCCCCCAAAAAAACCAAAAAACCCCTGCCAATGCACCGCCTCCTTAGAGGGTACAAGTCTCTCTCGCATGGGTCACGTCAGAACCAGTCCCTACTTACTCCTTCACCCAGTGTTCCTGTCTAATCCAAAGTAGTCTGTGGTCATCCGAGCTCTCCTAAATTTTTAGCTTTCAGCATGTATTGCCTTTTCTCCAGAGCCCACAATTGAGGTAAGATCCTGAGAAACTCATATGAGTGGTTCAGAACTAAGTCCAATGCCAAAGATTACGACACCAGAGCTCAAAAGGGGCCCAACACAACAAATAATCACCCTACTTAACTATTGAGAAAACCAGCTCAGAGAGGCTAAACAAAATGTTCACAGCAGATAGCTCAAACATCCATTAAAAGAATTCAACATTCAGTTTGACTTCTGGTGAATTATTTTATGTCTTCAGGATACCCAGCTGTCCCCAAGTGGTCAGGTATATATAAAAGGAAATAACCTAAGACTTTAGTTTCCAGTCAACAAAAACCTGCTAAAAATCCTAGAATTAAGTACATAGAGGTAAATATTTTTAGTTGTTTTCCATCTTATAAGAGGAAGGAAGTTCATTCCTGAAGAAGACTATATAGCTATGAGTCTCTTCATCTAGTTCCTCAGATTATATCTCCTTCTGGGTCATGAGACGTCTCAATTTAAGATATGTTTTTTAAAAAACAAAAATAGAAGCCAGGCAAGGTAGTTCATATTTTGTAACTCTAGCACTTGGGAGGTAGAGGCAAGAGGATCAGGATTTCAAGGTCATCTTTGGATTCACAGCAAGTTTACGTAAGCTTGAGCTACATGAGATAAGGTGGGGGTGGAGGGGAGGGGGGAGGGGAAGATCACACGCATACATTTATGTGTGTGCGGTGTGTGAGTTCAAATAAAGAATAGTCAGCAGTTGAAAATGCTGACACCCTTAAGTCTCAGAAATATCTACTTAGCATGATGGAGCTCATGATAAACTGAGACAGAGAAAGAGAAAAGAACTTCTGGCTCATCCCAGGGTTGGGCTCATCCTCACCATGTCTTTGCTCTGGCTGCCCTCCTCCTCTGTGGCCCTGTGATCACTCTGCCAGTTTCTCCTTCAGTTCTGTTGTGTCTCTATGTCAAGTAATTAGCTGTTAGCTAATCTAGGAGACGGTTCATCTAGTGGGCGGTGTTTCCTCTAAGAGGCAATACGAGATAACCACGTGGGAAAGGTAGGAACAAACTACAAAATGGCAGAGCTCCGCACTGGAGCTAGACAACTTTAACCTTCAGGGACTGAGAAGAAATTGCAGAACTGAATCAAAAGTCACAGAAGTCACACTTAAAACCAAGTCAGGTATGGCTTGCTTAGACATGACTCACATGTAGAGCTTAACTTTTAAGAGGTGTGAGAATTCAGTTTTTTGAAATGTTAGGCGTTAAAAGAACTTGCTAGTTAACTCAGAAATAAGTCAGCTCCTCATTCCAGAAGCACCAAGAAGCAGAACTTTTCAGCTAAAGGCCAGACCTGAACCAGGAGATAAACCTTACTCCCTTCCAGGGTTCAGCAGACCACTCCCAACCATCAGGAGACTTCTGGATGAAGCTACAAACACTCTCATACGGGACTGAATCTGTGGCAGATTTTAGTGAGATTTTAAAAGACAAAATTTGTAACTGAATTTTGTCAAGTAAAATAAGAGCAAATGCTCCGTTCTTTTGAAGCCAATATTCCTGACACTTGACAGCTATGAACAGGTCACATCCAGAATATGAATCTATCTGTACATAAAAACCGTTCTAATCTAGTAATTGTGTCTTCCTTTCTCTACTTATATCATGAATATACATAACTGGTTACAGCCTCAGAGGCAAACTAAACTATAACTGGGGTCGCATTTAACCTTCTCTGAACAAATCCAGTTTTGTTAGTTCGTTTTCAGCTTTCTAAATCCTTACATAATGCCTTTGAGACAGAACCAGTGGTTCAGAAAACTTCAGAGCCAGCCTTTCTTAACAACTGTGTTACCTTTAGTGGCTGCTATGTTTACCTCTTTCCAATATGTTTAGTAAACACCAGTGACTTCTGAAAGTGTCATATACTTTTTTGAATGAGATAAATTCTATATTACAAAAGTATAGAAACTTCACTCCCCCCTTCTCATCCTCTGCCCCCTTCCCCCGCATTTCTGGCCATTTTCTTTTTTATGATCTTATGTGAGAGTGTGTGCATAATTGTATGTCATGTATGTTCAGGTACCCAGAGGCCAGAAAAAGGCATTGGATCCCCCTGGACCTGGAGTTACAGGCAGCTCTGAGCTATCTGATGTAGGGTCTGGGAACCAAACTTGGGTCCTCCAGAAGAACAGCAAGTTCTTCTAAACACTGAATAACCTCTCCAGCCCACTTTCCACTATTTCCAATGTCTCTTTGCTTTTTAGTATCATTCTTAGAATACTTACAGGCATTCTATTCCTTCATCTCCATTAAGCTATTAACTACTAATAATTTAGTAGCTTTTATTTTTAGAAAGGTACATAAAAACATGTCCGCCCTTTTTAACTAGTGCAAACATTCTTTGAGAATCAGTAGCTTGCAGCATATTAAAGTAAAATCACCTTGTTTCACTCCTTCCTGACACAGGGTCTCATAATGTGAGCTACAGCAGGTTCTAGAACTCCTGTCCCAGCACTGCAGGGATTGTAGGCATCTGTTTACTACTATGTCTGGCTAAAATACTTGCTATTTTCCCAACAAAATCTCATACCACGCAGCTTAGGCTATACTCAAACTCAGAATCCTCCTGCCGCTGGTTCCCAAGTGCTGAGATTACAAGTATATGACACAGTGCCCAACTAAACTACATCTTAAAGGAACTCAAAATCAAGATTGTTCATCATTGTGGACTTAAGAAAATTCTAAGCCAAATCATACATACATACATTTCAGAGGAGATGGGCCATAAAAGGCCCTGTACTAAAGAGTATCAGGATAGTAGAGCAAACTTCCAACACAAGAAAATCAAATTAAAAAATGTGTGCCTTTTCTATACAATCTATACAATGACTATGAGTGAGAAAGGATTCTGTTCTGATCTCTTTAAAAAAAAAAGTTCTCATACTGTAATTTAGGCTAGCTTCAAATTGATGGTAATGCTTCCTTCTGAGCCTCCTGGATGCTCTGATTATGGGAGCGAGCTACCACGCCTATGAATGCCCCTAACTCCAATCCAGACGATCTGGTGCCCTCTACTGGTCTCTGAAGGTACCGCATGCGCGTGGGCAGAACACCCATACACATAAAATAAGAATATATCTTAAAAAAAAAAAAAAAAAAAAAAAAACCCTATCAACTAGCATTCAGTATTGTAACATGGCAACTTGTAGGTTGTAGTGAAAAATCCTAAGTAACAGACAAAAGATGCCTTAAAAGAAATGGATACTTTTAGGAAATAAGATGAAGATAGGATCAGAGACTAAGAAAATGACAAGAAACAGTAGCCCAACACAACACTGATTATTTGGATTGCCAATGTTGATTTTGATCCCTCCACCATCCCAACACATTACTGAGATGCAATCAGCACCCACCAGCCCGTGTCACTGGCAACGCCAGCCTCTACCTCCTGCTAAAGAGTCACAGCCACAGTGATTAAGTGAGGGGGCTGTCTTCCCACAGAAAAGAAATCCGGCAACAAATTAAAGGCAATACTGAACACATGGAGGCTAATTTTGACACACTAACTAGACTTCTAAACTGTACTGCTTTCTTTACTCATAAAACAAACTTGAACGCCAAATACTTGTTTCACATGCATAAGGTTTTTCTTCTCAAACTGTCAGTACTGACCATGTCACAGAATAATTACACTTTTAAAAGTATGTTTATGCATAAAAAAGGTCTGCACACCTGGATAGCCTCCTGAGACCCAACATCTCACTGTCATGAGTGTTCCTGGGAAAGCAGAAACAAACAGTACATGTGAAGAGAAATAAAACAAGCAACATTGGAGGGTCATACACAGCCAAATATGGTTGAGAAAAAAGATTATTTGGTCCAAAAGAAAAAAGATCGTAACACTTGAAACATCTCAACACAGAAAACGGAAAGCAGATTTTTGGGAAGAAGGTAGGGAGAAAGGATGTATTCCCAGAATGAAGAAAATATATACCCACAACTCAATTTTCTTAAGACTCTTCCATATTAAAAAATAAAGCAAAAACAGAATCACGTACATTACTTAGAAACAGAGTGGTACTGGAAAACATGGCTCTGACATCTCTGGCCAAACGCATGTTTGCTTGGCTTCTGGAGAAACCCACTTATATCAAAACCTTTTAACTTAAAAGATTCATTTGTTACTGACCAATAGGATTTAATTCTCTGTCTTTTAATATTCATATATGCTTGTAGCCCAAACCTTGCATAGTTCTGCTGTTGCTTTGGTAGATAACTTACGGTTCTGCTACTTTCCCTTTCTTATATGAGCTATTTCCTAGGAAACCTGTTCACAGGGAAACTTGTGTCTGAAATATGATTTAGTAATTTTAATAACACATAGCTTATTTTCTTTTTATAGGAGGTTGAAAGGCAATAATTACATCTACTTGGAATATCCCATAAAGTACAGGCCACAGAGATATGTAGTTTTCAAATATCTAGCCTAGGTCAGTGCTCCTTTGGAACGGCTCCTAACGCTCAACTGATTTAGAAGCACTGTCGCGTCCAATGCTGGCGCTGGCTGCACCGTCACTCTTGCCTCCATTACCTTCTTTTGCCTGAGAAGTTTCTATCTTTGATTGGTGACTGATCTGGAAAACACAGGTGATGCTGAGGAGAATTATATGGTTATACTCAAGGACGTCCTTGCTTTGATGTCTCTGATCTGGTTCACACTTTTCCTCCGTTGTCCCTGGTATAACAAGGAATTGAGAACTTGGGAGGATGAAATTCACAGGCCAGTAATGGAGGAGACTTGCATCTCAGGGTACACCAATCAATTTAGCTAATACTGCATAGCTTTGCAGTTATTTTCCAAGTTAAAAACTGTTTCCCAGCTGCTGTTTACAAAGGAAAGACAGGGCAGCTGTTTGCTCCTAAATCACATTTCAAAACCTTCTGATCTTAGTGGATCTTTTAATGCAAGTATAGAAACATGCCAAAAATGAATTGACCTCTTCATTCAGTTCTGAGACTGCTACAGTCATTAGCTTATTCCCGTTCAAGGAATCCTCCCAGACTGACTGCTGTTGCAAAGAATGTAAGACAGTTAATCTTCAGGGAGAATACGGTGTTCCTCAATGATAAGGCCAGAGAAATTCCAAGAGATGGTCTTGCATGATGCCTTATAAGAGCCTAGTTTAAGAATCTCAGAGTGAGGCTCCCTTCCTTAAAACCATGAGGGGAAGAAAAGGATTAGGGGTGTTGAGAGAATGGTTAGGAAAAAAATCCAAATGGTAAGTTCACTGCCTTATAAGTAGTTACGATTTGATATTCTCAAAATTGTAAGACCAAGTTAATAGAAAAAGCAACGCTCAGAGCAGTGCTGACTTGTTCCTTACCTTTCTTAATCACTACTCCATCTCTGCAATCACTATGAAACAACTAGCTAAGATTTAAGTGGCACTTTCAAAATGCCACCTTAAAAAAAGAAATCTGGACAGCAAAAAGAATAACATGTTCCCCAAGTTACATGTCATTTTTCTGTCATCTAAAAGCAATACGGTACTTGGAAAAAGAAAACATTATCCAATTTGCAAATGATTTTAAAAGGATTCAAACTTTATGACTTACATTTTTTTCTGTATTTATCTAAAATGAAATAAATAGGAACTGAGCTGGCTCCAGATATGAAAAAAATATATACCTTTTTCTTTTGGCACTACTAGTATCCGAGGTGGCTGAAGAGATCATGCTGTCTCCATCCTCAATGTCATCTCTCCTGGCAAGCTCTTTCTTCTTTGCCTGAAACAGAGCAGAATGCCAGGAGTAAGCCTCACTCTGCCAGGCATTCCTATGAATATATGAATGTTAAGGAGCTAACCAGATCACATTCATTCAGAGAGGTACAACCACACACAGGATACACAAAACACAACAGTGTTCAAACATTTTTGATAACCTAATTTAACAAAAGCCTGCATGACAGGAAAGTAGGTTACAAAATGGAATCAGACTAAAAATCAATGTTAGCTAGAGCATTTATGAATATCAGTGGCATAGTATAGTTAAAAGTTCTGAGGCAAGTTTAAGGGTCAGCTCGCCCATGCTTGAAGTTAAGGTAATCTAACTTTTAAAGAGCAGTATGAAAAAAAAGGGGGAGGTAGAAATCTAGATCTGCTAGCTTTCATGACATGCTTTTTAATTAATTTATTTTTAAAATTTTTTTGGGTTTTTTCAGGACAGGATTTCTCTGTTGTATCCCTGGCTGTCTTGGAACTCACTCTGTAGACCAGGCTGGCCACAAACTCACTACTTCTGTCTCCCAGGTGCTGGGATTAAAGGTGTGCACCACTACTGCCTGGTGGGACATGCCTTTTTAAAGGCCCTTCACAAACAGTTGAAAGCTCAAGCACAGTAGGCTTAGAGATCAGACAGATAAACTACAGCAGAGAAGATGCACGAAACTCAAGATGCTAAGGAGCAGTTTTAATCATAAAAAAGTAGATCACAAAAAAAACTGCCTTTGTTTCTTCTTGGTTCAAGATTATTCTTCCTTCTAGAATATTAAAAAACTGTATAATAGAGGCCAGCAAGACAGCTCAGTGGGTAAGGCACTGGACGCCAAGACTGAGGACCTAGTTTGATTTCCTAATCTCACATGGTAAAAGGAGAGGACACCTCTAAATTGTACCCTCACCAACCCCCACTACCACGCAAATTAAAAAACAAAACCCAAGAAGAACAACAAAAAGCCACATGTAAGACATAGTTCATCTGTATTTCTTTCCTTCCCTCTCTCTTTTTTCTTTTTGGTTTTCTGAGACAGGGTTTCTCTGTGTAGCCCTAGACCAGGCTGGCCTTGAACACAGATTGCTTACTTCTGCCTCTCAAGTACTGGGATTAAAGGGGTGTGTGCCACCACCACCACCTGGATAGCACAAAATCCTGCAAAACCATGGTCCACTTGCCTCAGCCTCCTCCTGATTGCTGGGACTGCTAACTGGCCCACAAAGACCATCTGTATCTTAACAAAGTCTAGAACCAAAAGAATAAACTATAGATGGCAAAATCACCATCTGGAATTGAAGGGCAACTTCCTGAGAATCCTCAAACTAGCTTACCCCACAGGGCCAAATCCCAGCTTCCTCTATTACAATGCTTATGGTATTTAAAATGTTGTTTCCTTTCTACAGGGCTCTGACAAGTCTAAAAGATATTCAACAGTATTTGTAGCAGAAACAAATGACTCGATACTCCTGGGGTGGTGATGGGGGACATCCCAAACATATCGAACTATCTCAGTGATAACACAAACAGCAACATACCTGCATGACTTGCTGCAATTTCAGAACTCGCTTATAGATAGCTGAATTGGGAACATTATAGCGTTTGGCATTTTCAAACATTAAATTCAGATCACACTCCAAATGATCTAAAGTTTCATATTCTTGGTTCTTTAGCTTTGCTCTGTGAAAGACAAATAAATGATTAGAACTTTCTATTTTGAAAATCACCAACCATTCTTCCTGAAAGTCCAACACAAAAACCTTTACAAGTACCACATATGTCTTTATTAGCCATAGTGAGTGGAGGGCTTGTAACTGAAACCCTAAGGAACAAAAATTAAGAGAGATTTTAAACTAGCTCAATGAAGAATTACTGTGAACTACTGATTTCTGAAAATGAGGAGGCCACTCCAGTTCATACTAATGATAAGGTTTGAAGTGTTCAGAATAACATGTTTGCCTCCAGAGGAGACACACAGACTGAAGAGGTTCTCATGATGGGAAACAAAAGACAGACCTGTCACACACAGTCTATTACTACTATTTTTCTCCAGTGTAGTCATTTATAAAAAAGTATAGTTTAAAGCTGAGAACTGTTTATTTTACTTAAAATACCTAAGAATTCAAGTATCTTAGATACTATTGCTATTATTAACCATAAGCTCTCAGATGGGCTTTATGTTTTTTGTATGAAGTAGAGTCTATGTTGGCTTACTCTGTCTGAATTTGGACATGAACTTTTACATCTTTGATTAAAGTACCTGTAAGCTGATCATCAGAATACAAAAAAAAAAGTACTAAGAATGGCAATAGGTTAAAACAGCTGCAGCGAATGGATGTAGAGATGCCAGACTTCCTATTAGAACAATACTATCCGGTCTGCATGCAGTACAGTTTTAAGTTTATTCAAATGACATTCAGATTCTGGGCAGTGCTTAAAAAGATCAGAAAACATCTCTGGATGTTAGCAAAAACAATTAAGTACAAACTCAGTTCTTAGCACTAGTTCACGAGCAGAGCAATATCATTTATATTATACTCTCAGATTTATTCCTGCCAAACCAAAGGGTGGTATGATAGGAATTAAGAACACCGCAAAGAACAGAAACTCTGCACCAGCAAGAGGCAGTGAGTAAAAGCACTTGCTGTCAAGTTTGACAACGTGAGTTCAATCCCCGGATCCTACAGTGAAAGAGCTGACTGCTCAAAGTCTCCCCAGACCTCCAAGGAGTGTTACGGTATGCATGTGCCTGCATCCTATAACTACATACACACATACCACAAAACAGAATCCAAACTTCAACAGGAAAGTTTGTTCTGTATCCACAGATGTTCACAACATTAGTGCTATTCAATGGCAGTGGGGTGTTGAGGGGGTGGAGGAAGGGAGACAGGGGCCTTGGAGATGGCAAACCCTAGAAAAGTGGAGAGTGGCAGAAGGAGTCCTGCTGGTACTTCCTCTAATCTTGCTTACTTTTCTTTTGGTGGAGCTGAAGATAGAACCCAAAAGCATGGTAGGCAAGCACCTACTGCGCACAGTCCCAGTCTTCTTCTCTATGCGGCTTGGGGAGGCATCCACCTCCCTTCCTTCTGCCAACAAATATCCCAGGACCATGCTGGACCACACAGTACCTTCAAGCCACACACTGCCATTAAAATCGCATGAAATTTAAAATCAAGTTTCTTACTTGCATTCACCACATTTAAAGAGCCCAACATCTGCAAGTGACTTGTGATCATCGCACAGGATTATACATGTTGTAAGGTATTTCTAGCATCAGAGAAAGCTCTTTTGAATAGAACTGCTGGAGACACAGCTTTTTTCTGAGGCCCCAACTGCAAGGGAATCCAGGCACAGCAAGTTTCCTGTCAGGCATCACAAATTCTGTGTCCTTGGGAGGGATTAGACATCTTAACCACCCTTCCTTCAAAACGTTAGTGTGAAGCCACTGAGGCCGCAACTATTTCCTTGCTTTTCATTCTTTCACACTGGTACACTACACAAATACCACAGAAAATTTAAATAGGGTAAGAAGCAGAATTCTGAATCTTCCAAATTCTGTTCCTTCTCATTTAGCAAGTCAAAGTTTGGATTAATTTGGCTTTTAAAATGAACTAGACTAATGACTTAAGAGATGGCTCAACAGTTAAGACCACTGGCTACTTTTCCAGAGGACCCAGGTTTGATCTCAGCGCCCACATGGCAGCTTCCAACCATTTGTAACTGGAGTTCTCCAGGGGATCTGCTGTCCTCTTCTGGCCTCTACAGGTACCAGGTACACACACAGTACACAGACAGATGTACAGACAAAATACCCACACAAATTACAAAACAAGTTGGGGCTGGGGGAACAGAGCACACTAAAGACATGGTCCAGCAGATAAGAACACTCACTGCTCTTGTAGAGGACCTGAGCTTAGCTTCAAGCATCCACATGGTGGCTCACAACAATCTGGACTCTCGTTCTTGGGGACTCAAGCCCTCTTCTCACCTCCAAGGATAAACATGGTGCACATACATACATACAGGCAACACTCATACACATAAAAGTCTTAAAAATGTCAAACAATTAAAATTATCTAGACTACTTGAATTTTTTAAATGAAAAAACTAAAGATAAAAAATTATTAAATTAAATTATTAAAGAACTTGGTTACATCTATAAAATTCACTATCCTTCCAAAGATAAAGAATATAAATGATAAATTTCTAGACTATTTTCTTAACGAATGTTAGCCTTAATTTCTATACCATTTTAGTAAGGCAAAGAAACTGATTTTCTATATGGTGAAGTAGGAGGACTTTGAAGCCAGCCAGGAATATACTACAACACTGTTTCCAAAAAAGCTAACTAAATGAGTAAATATCAATGAATGACAATGTGAGCACGAAGGTTTTCCGTTTGTTATCATTTAATATCCTTATCTATTTCAGGAAGGAATAGGAATGTGCAGGCTCATCTACAAGAAGACACATCCATACTGAGTGATACAGAGGAACTCTTACCTGATCTGTTGAAGTGATATGGGCATTTTAATTTGCTGATAATAATCTGGGTATTTTTTCTTTGAAGGCAAATGGAGAAAAGGTTCGGCTATTAGCTGTCCTTGGTTATTCCGACAGCTTCTAACTGTGTCATAAAGCTGATGAAAAGGATTTGAAACATCCATAAAGGAAGTGATGCTCTCTGCTTCAGATTCCCCTTCTTCATAACGTGCAGCTGGGAAGACAAAAACACATTTACCAGGGGAATAAAGACAATCGACACTTTATTAATTTTAAAAAAGATTTTGTTTTATATGTATGAGTGTTTTGCTTCCATGTATGCATGTGTGCCTAGTGCCCACAGGTCAGAAGAGGGCATTGGATCCAATGGACTAGAGACTAGAGCGACATACAGTTGTGAGCTGCTATGTGGGTGCTGGGAATTGAACCTGGGTCATCTACAAAAGCAGTAAGTGCTCTTAACCTCTGAGCCATCTCTCCAGTCCAGAACCAACACTTTATAGCTTTTTTTTTTCTTTGATTGATTATAACTGGGTCCTACACTATGGCCCAAGCTGATCTAGAACTTAGTCTCTTAGGTGCTGGAATTATAGGCATGCTCAATCGTATTCAGCTAAAAACAATTTTTACTATTTATTTAGTTTTTTTCTTTTGAATGAAGGTTTCACTATGTAGATTTGGCTGACCTCCAATTTACAGGAATCATCTACCTCTCAAGTGCTAGAATTATAGGCATGTACCATTATGCACAGCTTTGGAAATAATTTTAAAGGATCTTCTCTAATCTTCCTTAAAGAAAATGATAAACATGGCTCAGTTCAGAACGCTTGCCACTCTTGCAGAGGACCTGAATTCATTTTCCAGAGCCTGCTCTGGGCAGCTGCTAACAACCTTAGCCACAGCTCCAGGGCCCCTTTATCTACACAGTGTATACTCACTACACATTCACACAGACACATAAATAAAAATAAATATTAAAAAATACTTAGTGTAATTGCATGCTTTAGAAAAATATTATCTGGAAATGTTAAATTCAAATTCAGCTAAAAACTGAAAAACAGTTTCTTTTGAAAATGTGTTTTCTTGGACTGGAGAGAAGGCTCAGTGGTTAAGTGCTCTTCCAGAGGTTCTGAGTTCAATTCCCAGCAGCCATATGGTAGTTCACAACCATCTATAATGGGATCTGATACCCTCTTCTGGCAAGCAGGTTTATAGGCAGACAGAGTACTCATACATTAAAAAATATTTTCTTCAGACTTCCCGCTATGCTTAGCTAAAAGGAACAAGTAGTCATTCAGAGATCTCAGAACCAAGACAAAAGCATGAGGTTCAGTGCTACAGTTAGGATCTGCAACACACCCACACCCCCACTCCCAAAGATCCACGTGTTAAAAGGCTTGTTCCTCAGAGCGGTACATCAAGAGCAGGTGGGAGTCATGGGGGAGGGTGGACAGCATGCATCTGAAGGAGCTAATGAGACTCTGTGTCTTTTTCCTTTCCATTTCCCCAACACAAAGTAAAAGGTTTTGCCCTACCCCTAGTGTGATATGTTGGCTTGCCAAAGGACTGAGAGAAACAGGTTTGACTGGTCATGGACTAGAACTTCCAAAACTGTGAGCCAAAGCAAGATCAAAGCTTACTGTTAGAAAAATAGAAGACCAACACATTTACCACAGGATAAATTTAGATTAGGTTGATACAGGAGCTCTGTGTGCAGAGAGCCCAGGGCTCCCAAGTCTGTGGAGGGCTTGGCCTTCACACAGCCGGCAGTGCAGTGCAGGGCTCCCGCCTCTGGAGGGCTCTGCACCCCACATGCCTTTCTATACTTATTGAGCAAGGCCTGGTTCCCATCCCCCATACCCCTCAGTGGTCCACAGCTGGAGCTCTGTGGACCCTCTGTGTGGAGCTCAGTCTCAGCCCTGCCCCCTTGCCAAGTCCAACCCTCCTGGCCCTGCCTCCTCCAGGTATTCAGCAGCTATGAACTGCTTCATAGTGGGCCCTGCAGGTGGCCAGGGCAGCAGGCAGACCAAGGTGAGGACTGGGGTGCTGACTACCTGCTCCGGCCCAAAATGGCACCTTACTGCCATCTGTGTTTCTGCTGGGGAGCAAATCTGACCTTTCCCAGCAACCTAGCCCCTCCTGTTGCCAGCTGTCATTTGGGGCTGCTGCTTGCCTCCCTCACTACCCTCCTGGGAACCTGGGGCCAGTCACCACCCTTTGTGCTCACCTTGAGTCCCGAATGGTGCCAAGGATCACTGGGGAGCCAGCATATCTCCCCTTTGAGACTCTCACTCTGCAAGGCTGGGGAGCTCAGGGATTTGAAACACCTCACACCCTCAACATCCCCGAAAAGCTCCACTCAGGGACTATCAGGGACCTGGCAGAGCAGCACCAGCACCAACTTAAAACACATGGCCCTAAGCTCTCCAGAGTTGCCATAACAAGGGCAAAAAAATATCACCAATCACAGGCCATCCTGGGAGGCTCCGGCCCTCAGGGACACTATATAAAGAGCAGCCTTCTGGACGCTACTGAGAGTAGGGAGAGGATGCAGCTTCAGCTGCTGCCTTCCTCCCAAGTAGAGGCAGCCACTGAGAGAAGAAGCATGAAGAACACCTCAGCTGAGTCAGGGATATTCCCTTCAGAGCTGCAACACTGGGGATACCTACCCCATGTCAGAGCTGTGTGGTTCCTGGGCTCCTGAATGCCAGGCCACTTTCCATCTATGTTCGAGCTGAATAAAAACCCTAACATGTAAATGGATCCACATTTACTGTCTGCTTATTTAGCTAGCAACTATGAGATGAGCCCTTTAACTTCTAAAGACAATTATTTTCAAGTTTCCCACAAAGCTCTTTTTTACATACATACATACAAAGTTTTACATACTTAGAGCTCTACTCTAACACCTTCCTAAGGAAACAAACCTTGTATTACTATGACATAACACTTTTTTTTTTGCCAGTATCTGTATTTAAGAATCCACTTTATCAGAAGTAATATAGCTACAGTTACTCTTTGGTTAGTTATGGTTTTTATTTGCCTGTTATTTCTTTAAAAAAAAAAAAAAAAGGCTGGTGGTTGTGGCACACAACCCAGCACTCAGGAGACAGAGGTAGGCAGGTCTCTTTGATTTCAAGGCTAGCCTGGGTGTACAGAGTAAGTTCCAGGACAGCCAGAGCTACACAGAGGTACCCTGTGTTGAAAAACAAACAAACAATACTGCCTGCAACTCAGTACACCATGTGCATGCATTGCCTGTGAAAGACAGAAGAGGGTGTCGGATCCCCCGGAACTGGAGTTACAAAGGATTGTGAGTGTGGTGGGTGGAAACTGAGCCCATGTCCTCTGCTCTTAAGTGCTCTTAATTATTGAGCCACCTTTCTAGACTCTTGCCTGCTATATCTTTACTATTCTATGTTCACATTCCCGGTTCCTATATTTATCCAATTATGCCCATTAACACAAAGCAATTTGTCTTTGACAATTTTACTTATTCAAGATTGCATCAAATGCAACAAAATGACATTTTCTTAAAGAATGTAACCAAGAAAGACCAAAGTCAGTACAATTTCTCTCAGCCAGAAGGACCACAATCTAAAATGCCTACCAGCTAAGGCAGCATCCTCTTCACTTTCCGAGCCATACTGGAGTGCCATGGTAATTGCTGATAAGCGACCCCCTTGGACTGCTCTTTTATTACTACAAAGAAAAACAAGCAATTAGAAGAGAGAGAATGATGTTAAGATTCGCTTATCTTAAATCAGTAGGAACTGTTAAAATGCACTAGGATCAAAGAAAAAATAATTCTCATTAACTGTTTCCTTAGTTTATTATTACTATTTCTCATAACCAGTCTTAGCAAAGAAAAGTAAGATTTTTGTTCTTCTCAAAAAGGAAAAGTTGGGGCTGAAGAGACGGTGCAGCAGTTAAGAACACTGGCTGCTCGTCCAGAGAACTTGGGTTTGATTCCCAGCTCCCAAGGACAGCTCACAGACGTCTGTAACTCCAGTGCCAGGGGATCTGACGCCCTCTTCTGGCCTCCACAGGCACTGCACTCACACGGGGCACAGACACACATGCAGGCAAAACACTCATGTACACACACACACACACACACAGAAAAAGGAGAAAATGGTAGCAGAGAGCCCAGGGTAGACTACTACAATTTGTTTATCACTTAAATGTGGTATATTACTGCACTTTATGGAAAGTAAGGATTTCGTTAGTTTCTTCTAAGGTGCTTATATTTTACAATAATGAATTCTATTATGAACACAATATTTATTTAATATAAACAAGTATTTAATAGCACATTTTACTTGCAACATTAAACACTACTTAAAAACGCTTAAGTGCTATCTGAGAGGTGAGGAAAGGTCTACCACAGAACCGGAACCTACTTGCTGTTGCTTTTGTGACAGGATCTTGCTATGTAACCCAGACTGGCCTTAACTCACAGTCTTCTTGCCTCAGTTCCAAGTGCTGAAAGTATGGGTATATGCCACTACGCTCAGCTCTTCCCTCAATCTTTTTAAGTAAAGTACTTGATACAACCTCCTCAAAACTTAAAAGCAACACTTTAAGATGGCCACCTGGCTAGCATGCCTACTGTCTAAGCACGACAGCTCTCACTGCACCCTCTTACTCTCACCGGCAATACTTGCTAGTGGGGTTTCTTTCTTCACCAAGTCTGCTTTTACTGTGCGAAGGACCTGTCAGCCTGGCTGCAGCCAAATTTGATGCAGTCCTATCCAAAGATAAAATAAAAAAATAAAATAAAAAACCCTCAGAGACTGGATATCTAAAAATCAGAATGTTGGGCAAACGAAAAGGAGACAACTGTTTTCTTCTAAGAGAAATAATAAAATATTTCCGAGTGCCTATCATGCAGTAAGTTCTGTGTGAAGACCTGGGACACTGATCTTGGGCCAGCGCTACTCTTCATGAGCATACGGTTACTGTGGAACCAGAAGACACCACACTGAAACAAACACGGGGACCAGAAGAAAGCTTAGAAAATAGTTACTCGATGTTTCCATTTCCCTTACGAGGAAATGGAATCCCAGAACTAAGACTTGCTCAAAGATACAGTCCTAATGAAGGAAAAGTCGGAATGAGACTTGAGATCTTCTGAGTAACCATCCTTATTGCAAACATAAACACACAGTATCATAGAGTATCATATATACGCACAGCATTTTTTCAAATAACTCTCTTCAGCTACAAGGAGGCAGCTAGAAAGTTTCTTCTACTATTTTCAGAATCAAACATCAACTGTAAATTAACCTTATATTCTACTGCATTGATTTTACTAGCTAAAAATTCAGCACAAGGATCTTAGTTTAAACCTACCTTATTCGAAGACTTGATTTAGCCATTTCATGATGTTCAATTTCTGCCTTTTTCATATAAAATATTTTTTTAATCGAATTGGCATCCTATTAAGATAAAATTATGTTGCTTAGTAAGAGAATCACAAGACGGCTCAGTGGGCAGAGGCACTTGCCACCAAGCCTGATGTCCTCCTGAGTTTGATCTCGAAGACCCACACGGTGCACAGAGAGAAACGACTCCTGCGAGTTGTCCTCTTACCTCCATGTGTTTAGGCCTACACAACCCCAAAATTTAAATAAATAAATAAATAAAGTGGTAGGAAAAAAGAGCTAAAAATATCCTAACTAATATACTGCTGGCTTTCATGTCCTTCTTTCATTTGGAGCAGACTTCCATTCACTAGCCACAAAACTGCATCCCTAAGACCTTCCCACAAACTTCCAAATTATCTTCACAAGTTGCACTAATTAAGTACAAGTTTGAAAGGCTGATGATTCTTTCACGATTTGGCCAAGTAATATCCACGCCAGATCTAATGGCAAAATATAATGAATTCTATCTGTATAAAATAAACATGAAAATCTAAAAATTCAAACAAAGCTCTAATTCTATAATTTTAAAGATCATGTACACAAATTTCAGATAAATAAATGTACTTGGTTAAATTAATAGAAACTTAATGCATTAGATCTAAAATTTCCTTTCTCTTTAACACTTATTTCAGGCTGACTCTCTCTTGAGAAGCACATACCCATGCTCTTGGGTACTCTGTTTCTTAAGCACATGTCTTTGTAATAACCCCCATGCTTAAATCTATGTTAAGCCTTATTCCTGATAAATCCCAACTCTGTCTCATAAAAATAAATGAATAAATAAAAACAATTTAGTTAAGAGAAAATCAGACTAAAAAAATTCTTAACTAAATCAGTAAACAGTACTATATATCACTAAAATGACCTTTCATGAACTAACAATTCAAGGACTTCCTAATTCTTTCCTTTTCCTTCTTTCCTTCCTCTCTTTTTTCTTTCCTTTTACGACAGGTTCTCTCTACGTAGCCCTGGCTGTTTTAGAATTTTCTATGTAGGCCACACTGCCCTTGAACTCATAGATTCCCCTGCCTCTGCCTCTGGGGTGTTGGGATTAAAGGTGTGCACCACTATACCCAGCTTCACTCAAATTTCTTAAGAAATGCAAAAGAAAGTGGCTTGAGATGGGTAGCCTGTAAAAATGGTTTGCTACTCTCCCAGCGAAGGAAGTCCTACAAAAGTCATACTAATCAAGAGTTCGATTTTTCATGTTCATTTAGGAATACCTGTGAGGGGCTAGAGTGATGGCTCAGCAGTTAAGAGCACTGGATGAGCTTCCGGAGGACCTGGGTTTGATTCCCAGCATCCTCACGACAGTTCACAACTATCTGTAACTTTCCAAAGGTTCTAAAGCCCTCTTCTGGCCACCTTAGGCACTGCTTGCATATGGTGCAAAGACATACATGCAGGTAAAACACTCACATATATAATAAAATAAAAAAACTAAGGAAACAATGTTACAGATACTATGTGCCTTGCACAGCACACTGGGGGTGGGGCTGGTCAACTGGGAAGCTGTCCAGGCCATCAGGGGTACGCATACTGAAAAGCCACCAAGCACCTGAAAGATGTAACTTTAAAGAAGCAGTGTGTACCATCCTACAGCATGATGGTGAAGCCAGGAGGGATGTCCAACTAAACACTGGGGCACAAAGTCAGAAACCCCAAAAAAGAGTGCTGAATTTTTAAATTTTAAAAATAAGAGAGTAATGCTGAACTAAGGGTTCAGATCTGAGGTCACTGAACATGTCCAGGTGAATAAAGCACCCAAGTTGTGTTGCTGGACTTAGAGAACATGATTGGGGTAGGCTAGCCCGTATACGAGCTCCCCTGTCACATCGAGATGATTCCCACTGAAAAGGAACAAACGATTCCTAAGCTGAGGAGGTAGCACAGAAGAAAAAGACATCCCAGAGAAAACAAAAACTTATGGCAGGAACAAATTCAGCATAAAATAAGTGCAAGTAAAAGCTATTATTAACACTGGGCGGTGGTGGCGCATGCCTTTAATCCCAGCATTCAGGAGGCAGAGGCAGGAGGATCTCTGTGAGTTCAAGGCCAGCCTGATCTACAGAGTGAGTTCTTGGACAGCCAGGGCTGATGCACAGAGAAATCTTGTCTCAAGAAAAACAAAAAGAAAACAAAAGAATCATTAATATTATCTACCAACAGCAATTTTGAGTATTTTGGCCAGCATTCAGAAAATGATTTTATTAGTAAAAGATTTTCTAAGCACCCTTTCCTAAATTCTCAATGATATGTAGTTAATCAAAAACATTTCTACAATCAATTATTGCTTATTAGACCAGAAAGTGTCTAAGGGGCAAATGCAAAGTAATCAGTTATTTTATATTATGTACTATATTTCAAAGGATGCTTTGTATATTTATGAATTTTAAATGCAAGGACTACATAGTTATAAAAATTAAATACTTAGATGAACAGAAGATAATCAAGAGTCCAGGGACAAATCTTTCTATCTATGGTTAACTGAGTTTTAATAAGGATGCCGACACAATTCAATGGAGAAAGAGTAACTTTTAAAATAGAGTTGGGATAACACACGTGCAAATATGTATTTGGATTCCTACTTAATATACACAAAACCAATTCAATTTAGGTCCAAGATCTAAGCGTAAGACCTAAAACTATAGGTTCTTAGAAAATAGAGTGTAAATATTATTAACCTTGGATTAGGTAATGATTTCTTTGCTATGATACCTAAAATATAAGCAAAGAAAAAAGTAGATGAACTAGAATTCTTCAAAATTAGTAAAACAATGTTGATACAAACTACTGTGAAGGTGAAAAGACAAATGGGAGAAAATATTTTAAAGTCAACTGATAAGGATATGGTGTCCACAATATATAGCAATTAAAATGACAATGAAAAGGTAAGTATAGTCTAGTTGAAAAATGGGCAAAGGACCAAAACAGACATATCTCCGAAGAAGGCAATATCATACACAAATACTCAGTATGTACATGAAGCAAGGCCCAACACCATTAACCATATTAAAGAAAAGCAAATCAAAACTGTAACACATTATGACACTCCCAGGATGGCCGTAATAAAAACAGAACTGAAAAGCAGCTGTTTGCTGAGAATGTGGGAAAACTGCAGCATCTTGTGAACTGTTGGTGGGAATGTAAAATGGTATGGTTACTCTGGAAAACATTTTGCCAATTCCTCAGTAAGATAAATATATAGCTAATATTATGAGCAAGCAATTTTATCCTTAGTTATGTACCCAAGTAAACTGAAACTGTATGTCCACAAAAAACTTATATATATATCAGTGTTCCTGATAGTATATTCATAGTAGCTAAACATGGGAACAACTAAAATATCTAATAACTAATTTTAAAATAGTACCATCTTTAAGATAAGACCATTAATGAGAAAAAAAAAAAAGAGTAAGTACGGGCACACACTACAACAGGCATGAATCTTAAAACAGTATGCTAAATGAAGGGATCGGTCATAAAGGAGTCCATGTTTCATGATGCCATTTACATAGAAATCAGAATAAACCAATGTACAGAAACAGAAAAGTAGACGGTGGTTGTCTAGGGTTGGGGAAGTTGTAGGGAAATGAAAAGCCAATGCTAGTTGACTGGTGTAACAGCTACACCACTCTGTAAATATTAAAACCATATTGTAAGTGGATGGAATTTATGATTATAATAAATTGGCCCTAAGTTAGTGTCTACTATCATCACTGAAAATAGCAACAACAAAAAACTAACCTTGAATACTTGAGAACCAGGCTCATTATATGTTTTGGCATTTTTTGCTAGAAGATCTATATCTTTGGCCATTGCATGAATACTTTTGTAGCTTCCATTCTACAGTAAACAACAAAACATAGCAATTCTCATTAATAAGAGTTAATCAACATAACCTTTAAAGAAAAAGACTCCACATATATTTTTAAGTTGTCACTATATTACAAAATATCACTAAGAAGTATACTTGCTGAACAACATCTTAAGTTATTTTCCCTTTCACAGATAATTACTAGTGCCTGTTCACAAGTACATTTTGTGACATGGCACAAACCAGAATCGATAAAAACAACTAAGAATTAAAAAAAAAAAATCAAGTAAGATAAGCTTTATTGTTGCAGAAGTTTATTTCCAGTTATTTTTAAAATGGTTGTTTTGTGCATTGTTGGGGGAAGGGTGCCTAGGTCTTAGAGTTTATATTATCTCCATGTTTTGGCTTTATGTAAAAGATGTTTGATTACTCATGATCTGCACATGCTATCAACAGACCACTTGAGGAGCTTCTGTGTCAATAAAAACCCCTGAGATCAGAGGATGGGGTTCCACTGTCCAGAATGGCACTTGCCATGATAGTGGTTCCCTCTGCTGAGGTCTGTCAGGGTTTGCACCTATAAAAATGCCTCCTTGTCTTTCTTGGTGAGCTACAAAGTACCCAACTGCTACACTTTACTTAGCAAGAACATAGTTTAGTATGTGTCAAATACTAGGTGCTACATGAATATTAACTCATTAGACTTCATGGTATAAAGCAAACCTCTACTTACAACACCTCTACTTATCAGAACACCAAGGTAAAGCATAAAATCACCTTAAAGCTCATTCTGTCCAAAACAATGGAAGGACACTCATATAGTTGCTTCAAATTTACAGAGGAAAGGGATGCACACACCAGGTAAAATGCACATATGACTAATGGCTAATATTCAGAAATAAACAGGATAAGTTCTAAAGAGTAGATAAATCAAATTAAGTGCAGTGGAGGATGAAAAAGGGTAAAACTATGCAGCACAGGCTGCACAGATAGGGAAAAGACACACGAGGCAGAATTGAGACAGCCAGGCAAAGGAGAACAGCTAGTGGGTGAGTCAACACCTGAACTTCCATCTTATTTGGAAGGAGTATCAGAGGTGGTAGGTAGGGCCATGAGACTGAGCACTGGCAGATGGTCGCTTTGCCAAGAGCAGCAAGGCAAAGGAAAATAACTATGGGTCAGCTAATCCACAGCTGAGATCTTGAGTGACTAAAGTCAAGGGTGGCAGGATTCATCCAACTTCAGTAAAGAAGGGATCTAACAGCAGGCCAGAAAGCAGCCAGGGCCCTGGTAACAAACAACAGTAGAAATGGCAGTATTATCACAAAGAGGTTGTACATAATCTCAACTGTGTCACTACAACTTTGGGTTCTTCCTGTTTTCCAGAGAGTATTTCCCTTAAGAAAGAAAGGGGACACACACAACAGGTAAAGGGCACATAAACACGTAGCTACTTTCACTGACCTTATATTCAAATATCTATTGTAATTAACTTTTGTAAAGCTATTCAGAAGTTGGGAAATATAAACAGAGCTTCTGTTGTTTTTTATATGCCTTTCAAAATCAGAAATGTCTATAATCATTTCCATTGGTTTAGCTATTCATTGGCAAGAGACTGAACCTAGAACCGTGAACCTAAGCTATACTCTTGTCCTAAAATACAATAAAAAAGTACAACCAGAAGAAAAGAAACATCTACTCCTTTAGTTTCTAAAAATTCCTAAGAAAGTACACAAGCCAATCTGCTATAAACCACGTGATTACGGATGTTCACCTTCATACCTGTATCCTCTGAGCAATGGTCTTGAGATCTATAGGCTCCTTAATTATTGCATAATAGTCAGGATATTGCTGGAAGACAAAAATAGGTATGCTCAAGCTGAAGTATATAGTCCGCAAGAAGGTAAGTCTGTTTTTCAACAAGCAACTGAGAAACTTTATGAAATTCATGGCTAAACTGTACTGTGATATTGGGAGCAAAAAGAATGTGACTTTTTTTTTCTTTTTTAACAAAAAGGAGAGACAGGGTCTCACTATGCAATTCAAACTAGCCCAAACTCCTATTCTGCCTCAGTTTCCCACATGGCTGTAGCTTTAGGAACACACCACTAGACCCAGTTCTTCAACTTCAAGTTGTACCCAAGCCTTTCATATTTGCAGCACAACATCTGGCATCTACACAATTCATGTTCAACACCCATAAGATTTGAATTTGAAAACATACACACACACACATCCCTCATATTTTAAAGACATTTACAATTTTGTGTTGAGACAGAGGTGTGACACACCTGTGGAATTTATCTAATCTGAGCTCATCCCGAGAAGTAAGACACACTGGGAATGTCCCTGAGGCTTTCTCCATGCCCCTCACTTCACTACCCTCAGGCTCTTCTACAAGTTTTGTTTCTGAAGTTTAACAAACCAAAAGTTGCTTTGTTCCTTTTTAAAAATTTTAAAACACCTTTGAAATTAAAATATGATTACATTTCTCCTCTTCCCTTTCCATGCCCCTACCCCTGCTTTGCTCTCTCAAATTTATGGCCCCTATTTCTATGATTGTTGTTGTGCATATAAGTATGTATTCTTAAATACAGAAATAAAACCTGTTTAGCCCGCATGTTACTTGTATACATATATCAAGACTTGGTACTGGGTAACCAAATTGCTCTCCAAATTTCTTAGTTGCCCAGTTGTCTACGGTTGAGGACCCTGAGAGTTCCCCTTCCATTGGTGTCATCCTTATTCTGGTCTTCTTTAGGGAGACATGCTGGTGAAACTTCCTAAGTATAGCTGACATTTCTAGAAGACACAGTCTCACAGTAAACTTCCGTTCTCTGAAAGTCTTTCCACCCACTCTTCTACTATGATCCCTGAGTAATTTTTGTTCTTGTAGACACAGAATGAAAATTAGTAAGTAGGATCTGAATCCAGACAGTGCATGTGCTTGTGTATGTGCAGATGGGTGCAGTGTGTGCACGTGGTGCCAGAGGCCAACACCAGTGTCTGCTTTCTCACTTTCATCTTACCTTATGAGACAGGGTCTCACACTAAACCTGGAACTCACCAATTTGGCTGGACTGGCTGAACAGTGAGCCCCAGAGATCCTATTGCCTTTGTTATCCCAGTGCTGGGATTATGGAAGCATAACCACATACAGTTTTTTATATGAGTGCTGGAATCCCAACTGAGGTCCTCAATTGCCACCTGTGTGGCAAATACTCCACGGACTGAGTCATCTTCCTAGTACCTAAAGTTGGTTTGGTTTTGTTTTTTCTTTTAGATCAAAGGTTGAGGGTTCATCAGACTGTTTTTCTCTCTAGAGAAGCTACTATTCTACTTTCTATGTCTTTGATTCTAGGTCTCTTACATAAAAGGAATCACATACAGGATTTCTCTTAAGAGACTAGCTGTTTCACAGGGTGTTTGTTCAGGATCCACCCATGTTGTACATGTACCAGATCTTCCTTCCTTTTGAAAGCTGAATATTTGACTACTTTGTACATGTATTTTATCCATCCATTCATCTATCAAAGCATATTTGAGTTGCTTCCCAGAATAATTTTTCAGTGGTAAAATAATGCACCCAAAATAAACTTTGTATGAAAGAAATCTCTCTGTTCCGGAGACAGGATGAGAGGAAGATAAATAGGCTCTTTCTCTTTCTAGGTCTCCTTGTTTCCCTGGAAATGGAGAAGAGAGGGACAACGGAGCACTCTCCTACCCAAAACAGGCAGAGATTTTCTAGACAAGTGATACCTTTGAAAAGTATTTGGGCCTCCTATGGCTTCACATACAAGGGAGGATTAATGCCTTTCATGATAGCTTCTCAAACTGCAAAAATGTCCACGGCGCTAGCATTCTTCTAGTTCTTTCTAACAGTGTACTTTCATTTCAGCACTTACTCCACTACGACTGTTTATTTCTATCAAATTTTCTTAGTTTTTTTTGATATGTGCTCTTTACTGCTGAGCAATCTCTCCAGCTCCATCAATTATTCTGTGTCAGTACTTTCTCCCTGAATTTCCAGAGGTCAGGGATCTATGTTGCATTTAGCCTGGGTCTTTGCCCTACAACTGGAACTCAGAATATCACAAGTAGATAAAAAAATAATGACTAATGAGTGGGTGGCATGCAGCTTTTCCAGTCAGTCACCGACAAAACTAGTTATTTAAAGGTATGTCTGTTCGGAGAGACGGCTCAACTGCTCTTGCAAAATACATAGCTTCAGTTCCCAACCCCACACAGCAGCTCACAGCTGCCTGCAACTCCAGTTCCAGGGGATCTGACACCCTCCTCTGACTTCCACAGGCACTACATTCAAGTGGACACGGACACACACAAACTTAAAACCATTATGGTAAGTGAAATAAGTCATAAGCCAGTCATAGAAGGACAAATTCTACATGGCTGTTCCTCCTCTTTCTTTTTTTTGGTGGTGATGCTGGGGACTGAACGCAGAACCTTGGGCACACTAAACAGGCAATCTACTACTAAGCTGTATCCTCAATCTGGTTTCTCTTATATGAAGTACTCAAGAGTTGTGAAAAATCATAGAGATAGATGTAAAATAGGGTTTCCAGGGACAAGGAGAAGGGACTTGAGACTTCAATGGTATGGAGTTTCAGTTTTAAAGATTAAAAAAAAAAACCTAGAAGATGGGTGGTTATGACAGTTGCACAACAGTGGAAATATATATAAAAGTCACAAAAATGTACTTTAAAATGGCTAAGATAAAGATCAGGAAGATCTGCAATTCCAGTATTCAGAGGCAGAAGCAGGAGAATTTGTTTGTGCCCAGCCTAGGTTATGTAGTGAGACCCTATCTCAAAATACCAAAAATAAGTAACATTTAACAAAAATAAATAAAGCTGATATGGTAAATTCTATTATATTTGCACTATAGTAGTGAAAAGAAGTGCTAACAAAAAACCAGAAACAGCCCATGAGTTTGGGACCAACTCAAGAAACATAGCTAGTGACCCATGCGCACGCACTCACAATTAATAATCTTTTTTTTAAAAGCCAACCTCTGGGGGCTAGACAAATGGCTCAACAGTTAAGAGCACTTGATGCCCTTTCAGAGAACCCAACTTCAACTCCCAGCACTTACATGGTGGCTCAGGACCACCTCTAACTCCAGTTCAGGGGATCTAACAACCTCTCCTAACTTCCACAGGCACCAGGCACACATATGGCATACACACACACACACACACACACACACACACACACACACACACACACACAAAGAAGCAAAACACTTATAATCATATTTAAAAAAAAAAAAAAAGCAGCCATCTTCTAGTCAAGTAAAATGACAGTCTATGTCCTTTGGGCTTTCTGCTGAGGCCATAAAGAATATCCAGCATTTTCCCTTTAATCTTATTTTACTTACTAATAAATAATAAAATTCTTTAAGTACTTAGAATTAAATCATTTTAATTCATTTGTCATTGACCACCTCACTTACCACTTTGGAAGGCAGTTTCTGAAAAAGTTCACTGATAAGCCGACCTGATGGATTTGTGGCTACAACTATGGCTTCAAGAAGCTGCTCTAAAATCTCCTTTAGGTAACTTGGAGAAGACTAGCAAACAAAGACGGGAAGGAAGAAAAATAAATTCATAAATAAATGCCAAATATTAAATAGCTTTTAAGATTACAAAGCTAATTCAAAAGAGCAACTACTAAGCTGTATTTACCTTAATTCCAAGTCTCAAGAGTACCTTAGAAATGCTCGAGTGCTGGACACAGCCTTGTAACTGAGGACTACATGAAACTAGCGAAGTTCCTTATAGTACCTCTGTAAGCCCCTAGGATCGGGTCCTATAATGAATCTCATTCCATAATAAACATTAGAAAAGAAAAGTGCCATATACGTGAATATGAAAATCCATACCCTTTTGGGACCCGAGCAACTGAGCTAGAGAAACATGCCCCTTAATAATACTTGGCTACATCTGTTCTTCATAGCTCCTCAAATTAAGTAAAAACTAAATTGAGATTAAGTACACTCATATACAACATTCCTGCTTCAGACTGAGCTACTTGCTTAGTCAAAGCTAGTTAAGTCACTGTACCAATACAAGAAATCATATGCCCTAACAGCACTAGGCCAGAGAAGGTCCAAGTTTCTACAGTGAGCAATGGGATTGTCTCAGACAAAATTTATAGTAAATAGTACCTCAAATTCAATCCACACTTTGTGCAAAAGAAATCAAGATTAATAATTAATTATGCACATATTTTCACCTTTTTTTCTTTTTTCTTTTGGTTTTATCGAGACAGGGTTTTTTCTGTTGTAACTCTGGCTGTCCTGGAATTCACTCTGTAGACCAGGCTGGCCTTGAACTCACAGAGATTCTCCTGCCTCTGCCTCCCAAGTGCTGCAATTAAAGGTGTGTACCACCACTGCCTGGCTTTCACATTTATTTTCAATGTATTTTAATGTAGTCTCAAAATTTAAGGTCTATGCTTCTTTCCTTCCAACTTACTACTCTAGAAACATTCTGCAAGTGGCATAAGAATAAAAACACTCGAGGCTGAAGAGATGGCTCAGTGGTTAAGAGCACTGGCTGAGCTTCCAGAGGACCCAGGTTCAATTCCCAGAATCCACAATGGAGCTCACAACTGTCTGTAAGTCCAGTTCCAGGGGATCCAACACCCTCACACAGACAGATATAATTGCAGACAAAACACTAATGCACATAAAATAAAAATAAATAATTAAAAAGGAGGGGGGCCTGCCTACTCTGTTGTTTTTCCTCTCCAGTTCTAAGTGTTCTCCAGCTTAAGAAAACAAAGTATTCCTAACTAAGGTGATTCAACTGGCTCTCCCAAATTTTAGTCACAACACTCTTTTAATCTAGCAATACTAAACTGAACTAGCCCTTGATACTATCAAGATTTTTTAAATTGGGCAGAAAATATGCATTAATATAAAAACAACTCATGAAAACAATCGTGAGTAGCACTGAGTAACATTGTCCAGGATGTTGAAGATCACATGAAACTGGAGTGAGGCTCTCTAGCTAAACGTTCACGTACCCTTTCATTACCAACATAACAGCTCCCACAATAGCCCAGAACAATCCAAGCTGAGTTCCCTCCTCCTTCCCAAGCTATCCATGCTGCTGTGTGCTCACTTACACTTTCAGTCACTGCTCCTTGATTGTCTTGTCCATCTTCATCGTCGTCTTCATCATCTGCTTCTCCTTTTTGAACAAACTCATTTCTTGTTCGAAGGTACAAATCCCAGAGTTTACAAGCAGCTTTATATTCAGGGGAATCAGGCTATCATTAGCAAAGAGAACAGACTTTTACTTTTACTGCTAAGTCAACTGCTAGTCCTGCTCAACAGAGACTGGTATTATAAAGAGGCAAATTTGAAAATGCAATTATTACAAGATACACTGGACTTAATCTACTTTCTAAAATAAATTTACAGAAACACTGAGGCAGAAGACAAACTTACAATTATTAATAGTATAAGAAAGTCAATATAAAGACCTGTTATAAAAGATGAAAATAACTGATGAAATTACTTTTATTTTACAATAAACAGGAAATCTCAAAGAATTAAATTACCTAAAAAACAATCCTTAAATACACAAAAGCAGACAAAGGTTTCAAGGCATGAAGACTGGAGGAAGTCTAATAAAATAGCCAATCCAAGTTCTAGAGGAAGAGAGGATGGGTTTAGGCAATAGATGACAACATTAAGGCTGAAAACATCCCAAGAAAAAATATCAATCCAACATGTAGGAAGCAAAGTTCACAGTAAAAAGACAGGGGAATCCAGAGGCATCACAATGAAACCAGAGAGAAAAAAAATGCCAGAAAAACAGATAAGTTTTCAAAAACTGCAGCTGTAAAACAGACTTAGAGACAACTTTTTTTTCTTGTGTGCTGAGGATCTACTCTAAGGCTTTACACATGTTAAGCAAGGGCTCTTCTTCTGAGCTACATGTAGTCCCAGCTCCCAGATAAGTTCTTACTATGAAACAGAGAGAGAGAGAGAGAGAGAGAGAGAGAGAGAAAGTAAAAGTTGGGTATGGTGTCATGAGCCTGTAATCCTAGTATCTGTAAAGCTGAGACAGAAGGACTGCCTTGAGTATGAAACCAGCTCTGGCTACACAGTGAGAAGCAGAATGGTCAGGGATACATTTAGACCCTGTCTCCAAACAGCAACAGAGTTGTAAATTTGTGAGTAAAAAATTGTGTAAAATACTCACTTCTAGAACTCAAATTCTGCCACAAAAGAAATACTAGGCAGCATACGTAAGGAGAGGTGCTGAGAGCCTAATTATTGCAAAGCCTTTGTACCGCTTGCAAGTAGTAGTTATATGCTAATTAGCTTCCCATTTTTGACAAGTTAACTATCGATCTTAAAACTTCTTGAAGCTGTGAATATATTTCAGTGGTACAACATTTGCTTGGCATATGTGAAACCCAGAAGTTCAGAGGTTCAATCCCAGCATAAGTCTTTTTTTTTTTTTTTAAATGAAAAATAAAAAAATCCTTCGCTAAGACTTTATAATTACTAAACTTTAGAGGAATAAATCAAAACTAAAACCAAAAGAAAGCAGATTAAAAAGATTAACAAACCATACTAAAAAGCAAGAAAAATTAAAGTAGAAATTTGATGGTAGGAATACCTTCAGACATAACATTCATCACTGAAACTGTATGGGTGACAGTCTGATGATACACACCTGCATCTTAGTGCCAAGCTGAGCTACATGACAAGTCTGAGTTAAAAACCAAGAGTTAAAATACTCTAGTTAAATGATGACAGTTATGGGGTCTGGAGAGATGGCTCGGAGGCTAAAAGCATTTACTGCTCTCAGAACGATCTGAGTTTAGTCCCCAGCACCCACATCACACACAAACATGGCAGCTCCCAACTGTCTATAATTTCAGTTCCAGAAAATCAAAACCCTCTTCTGTCTTCCATGGACAACATATGGTACACAGACCTACATGCAGGCAAACACTCATACACATAAAATAAAAATTCTAAACATTAAAAAAACTAAAGGTATGTGCCACCATGCTCTGCCTCTATAAAATTTTTAAGAGAAAATGCAAAAGTATTTTTACAACATTCAATCAAAAGGAATTTCTAAACCAAGACACATTAAAGTATAAACTAAAAAAATTAGGTTTTTTTGTTTTTCGGAGACTACGCCTGATTCTTTATCCTTGGCTGGCCTGGAACTTTTTATGCAGACCAGGCTGACCTTATACTAACAGAGATCCATCCGCCTCTCACCCCTGAGCACTGAGATTAAAGCTGTGTACCATCATGCCTTTGAAAGATTGATTACATGAAAATAGAAACTTATGTTCATCAAATAGAGGCTGTGGTTGTTGTTCAATACTGAGTTCTCCTGTTTTAGTAGGATTCATTCCCCAACATTAAAAAAAAAGTTTAAAACACACAATGAAAGAAGATATTTGAAACATACAATTTAAAAAGAGTTAGTATTCAAAAAGGTTGTTTAATTTCCAGAATATAAACATATCGAGACAATAAAAGAAAAAAAGGCAAACTATCTGAGCAGTTCATGAAAGAAATTAATCAAAAATGGCTGAAAGTCAAAAACATGAATGTTCAGTCTCTAAAATAATAAAAGAAATACAAGCCAGTAATACTTGTAATGCAGGTTTGAGACCAGCCTGCCTCATTACATATTGAGACCTTGTCTCAACAAAGCAAAGCAAAGAAATCCCCACAACCAACTACATAAACAAAAATCAAAACAACAAAAATAAGACTGAAAAACTATTACTTACCGAAATGATTGCTAAATATTAAAAAGCTAGCTAGGGCTAGAAAGATAGCTCAGCAGTTAAGAGCACTGGCTGCTCTTACAAAGGACCAAGATTTGGTTCCAAGCACTAACAGCTCAGGAACATCTGTAACTTGTTTTTAGAGGACCTGATGCTCTTTTCTGGCTTCTGTGGGCATTGCAAATACATGATACACTTAAATGCATAACACTCATACAAAATAGATATATTCCTAGTTCTTTGAAGATGGATGCAAAAGAATCGGAAGTTCATGGTCAGCCTATGCAGTACTCCCAAATACAATTTAAATACAATTTTAAAATCTGAAAGATAAAAAAACAATTATAAAATGAGATGGAAATCAGATCCAAATCTGATGCTTTTTTACCTTATAATAGGCCTTCGCATTGTTAAAAAGCAGCTGGAAGTCAGCAGTCAGCAGATTAACATCATCATACTCTTCCATTTTTAGTTTCTGTTGGATTTTCATCAAATCAATGGGCTGAGAAACCACTTCATAATAGTCTGGTTGATTTCTGTTATAATTTAAATATCTTTTAATGATACTAATCCAAAGCATATAAAAAGTTTTATTTCAAAACTATTTGTGTAATATCCAACACACCAAGTAACAAATCTAATTAGAAATTCACCACGGGACTCTCCCTCATTGCTAGAGCTAAAAGGAAATACCAAAAGCAAAGTACAGCTGTATTCTCTTTTCAAATTATGTATTAATCATACAAAAAAAAACAAAAAACAAAACTAAGTTAACATCATGATCAGCTTTATATGCTAAATATCTAAGGTTAAGGGTACCAGATGTAAACCTATGCAATGGTATCTTCTATAAAGATGACTTACATCGTACTTAACTTACATAAACTTCTTGGTTTCCAAATTGGCTCAAAATAAAATTCAAAGCTCTTTTAAAAAATTACACAATGAGCCAAGTGTAGTGGCGCATGCCTTTAATCCCAGCACCTGGGAGGCAGAAGCAAGTAGATATCTGTGAGTTCGAGGTCAGCCTGGTCTAAAGAGTGAGTTCCAGGACAGCCAGGGTTACACAGGAAGACCCTGTCTCAAAAAAGTAAAAAACAAAATCTGTTTCCCCACTTAGTGACCACAGAACCTTTTCTTACTTTTACTGCTTCACAATCAGTAAATAACATTACGAAGGAGAAAGGTGTTTCTCAAATGTGGAAGAACACATGCTACATCTCAACACGATGGCACAGAAGAAACACAAAATTCAGACAGTGGGGCTAAGGATGTAACTCAGTGGCGGGGGTGCTTGCTTAGCGCAAGCAAGGCCCTGTTTCAATCTCAATACCACCAAAGGAAAAAAAACAAAACAAATAACCAAAA
>JAMJFZ010002115.1:0-120621 GCA_026225945.1 Cricetomys ansorgei
CAGCAAGGCTGTACCAACTGAACCTCCCAACAGAAACTACCCCTCTGGGGACCAAATGTTGAAATATCTGACATTGGGGACATTTCATTCAAACCACCTCACCGTGCAAGCCTGACAAGGTGAGTTCAACCCCACTCTGGGGCTCAGACGGTGGAAGAAAAGAACTAACATACAACAGTTGTGGCCTGACCTCCACGTGCTGAGGTGCACACACACATACACACACACACACACACACACACACTGGTGCTAAATACAATTTCAAAAAGCACAGTGATGCACACTAATTAATACTCCCTGGAGAGGTGGAAACAGGCAAACCCTTAGGCTCACCAGCTGGCCTAAGCTATTTGGCAAAGTCCAGGCAGGTGAGAGATTTTTGTCTCAAAAACAAGCAAAAAAGGTGGCAAACACCTAAAGGATAGTCTCGATTGTCCTCTTGCATTTGCAAACATGGCACACATATGTACATGTGCCTACACCACACCTGTGCACCTGCACACACAACACACATAAGTGCATGTGCCTACATCACACCTGTGCACCCACCTGCATGGCACACATACATATACACAAAAATATTTTAAAAATAAGTCTTTGTAAAGCAATTAGAATGTGGTGTCTTGAGAGTTTATTGTCTTTGTTTTCCAAATAATTTACTGAATGGTAAATTTATAGAATTTATAAAAATCATTACCGGTTCACAAACATCTAGCAACATTATGGGAAATGTAAGCTCTTGAGACAACCTCCAGCAGCCTCGGGATGAAGGCTCCAGAAGAGACTTTCAAAGGTGACACTTCAGGTCAGACCAGAGAGATAGGAAGGAGCAGGAGCCAGCCAGGAAGTGGCCTCAGGCTGTGTTCAGAGGTGACCCCGGAAGCAGAGGCAAAGATCACTTGGCTGAGTGCACAGTAGGAACTGACTTCGGTGCAATCCTAAGAGCTCTGGGAAGCTTGACAGGGTGCAGCCCTCCGAGGAAGACAGAATGCCATTCAGAACAAGAAAAAAAGAGGTCCTCACCCTAGGGTGGCCGAACCCAGGCTCCACCTGGATGGCTGTTTCTGGTCCGTGAGAGACGAGGTGTCGGAATGCTTGTGCTAGGTTTTGTAAGATACATTCTGTTTTATGTTTTAATTGGGGTGTGTGTGGTGTAGGAGGGCATGCATGCCACAACACACGTGTAGAAGTCAGAGGGCATCTTTGTGGAGTCAGTTTTCTCCTTCCACCTTTCCGTGGTTTCTGCAGATGGAACTCAGGCTTTCAGCCTTCTGTAGCCGTTGCTTTTACCCGCTAAGCCATTTTGCTGACCGTGATTTTGCAAAAGACATGTGTTAAAAGCCCATGTGACGTTCTCCTTGTCTGGGCTTCCCAAATTAGGTTACAAAGAGCAAGACAGCACTCTTGTGTTAAAGGCAAAAAAGGCTTAGCCCAAGGGACATTTAAAGGGTTTCTCCAACATAGCCACAGAGTGTGACCATAATAGGCACACAGTGTGGCAACACTCACAGCAAGGCCTCCATGGATGAGCTTAGAGGCCCCTTTCCCCTGGAGTCCCCTCAGGACGCCTCCCACACCAGTATGATACACGTGGTGTTCTTCTCACCGTGAGATGTCCCACTATGGACACACTGGAGTAGGAGACATCGGCATGAACTCACACACACATAAGTGTGTTTTCTGGAAGGGCCTGGAAGCAGAGAGCCCACAGGCAGTAGTTGTTACCCAAGACTGAACTTCAAACAACCTCACTGAGCAAAACCGACTCTTGAGAGACGGGGCTGATTTCAGGGCTGGCACAGGGAAGGAAGGAAGTGAAGCTGCCACGTGGTGGGCCACGCGGAGAGCTTGCGAACTGAGCACTTCACACTGCTCAATCTGGGACCAGCTGAGACCCCACCGGACTAAGGACAGGAGAGAATGTGAAATGTGAACCATCAGGGAGCTGGGAATCCAAGTCTGCGCTCCTGGGAAAAAACACACAAGTAAGTAAATACGACAAAAGGACAGATAAACGGATGCACGCTAATGGACAAGGTAAAAGCAGAGGAGGAGGAGGCAGGCTTTGCGTTTGTGTCTGCGTTACTGTGTTGCAGCCCTCAAAGACTCATTCGGGCAAAAATCATCAAAGACCTGAAGTCTAGCCAGAGATTTTGATAAGGATATCTGTGATCCATCAAAGGATGAAATTATAAAAATTTAAAGATCCTTCAAAGAGGCTTCCTCCATGTGGTGGTTCGAATGTAAATGACCAGAATAGACCCATAGGGAGTGGCAATATTAAGGAGGTGTGGCCTTGTTGGAGTGGGTGTGGCCTTGATGAAGTAGGTATGGCCTTGTTGGAGAAAGTGTAGCCTTGTTGGAGGAAGTGTGTCGCTGGGGGTGGGCTTTGAGGTTTCAGAAGCTCAAGCCAGGCCCAGTGCCACTCTCTTCCTGCTGCTGCCTGAGGATCCAGATGTAGAACTCTCAGTCTGCCTGTGTGCTGCCATGTTTCCCACCATGATGATAATGGACAGAACCTCTGAACTGTAAATCAGTCCCTATTAAATGCTTTCTTGTATAAGAGTTGCTAAGTTCATGGTATCTCTTCACAGTAATAAAAACCTAACTAAGGGTTTGAGCTGGCGGAGCCCAGCACAAGAGGTTGCTGAGGGCAAGAATATTACTATGTGGCCTAGAGACCATCCTTGTCATATTTTGGTAAAGAATATGTCTACTTTCTGCTCTTGTCCAAAACTCTCTGCCTGAAGCTAAATTGAAGAGTTATGGATTAACACCTTTGGCAGAGGACATTTGAAAACAACCTAGCATTGACTGTACTGTTTGGTTATTAGTGGCTAGTCTTAAGCAGATCTCTAATGAAAGGAGCAAGCTGAGAAAGGAAGAATATAAAACGTACAGTTTGCGGAGAAAGGAGCTCCAGGAAGAGTGTTGGAGCCGAGTCCAGTGCTCAAGGGGACAAAAAACTTGAAGAAAAGCCTGATGCTAAGTGGAATAAAGGGAGCAGGGACCTCAGCCACCCAAGTAAGCTTCCAACTTGTGAAAAGAAATTTTAAAAGAGGCTTAGGGCCGAGTGTGATGGCACATGCCTTTAAACCCAGCACTTAGGAGGCAGAGGCAGGCAGATTTTAGAGTTCAAGACCAGCCTGGTCTAGAGCGTGAGTTCCAGGACAGCCAAGCTTAGGCAATGAAGGCAACCATCAAAAACAGAAAGCTGGAAAAAATGTATTTAAACAAGGGGGCCATGTCCCAGGCACAGAAAGCAGAAGGGCTTGGGAGCTTCGGTCATGTGGTGCTGCCTTTAGAGTTAAGAATACAAGAAGGGGTTATGGACTCTCTGTCTGGAACTAAGGAAAGCTGCTGAGGCCAGCCATACGGCAGGGGTGTCCCTGCATGGAGGATCGGAGAGGCCACTGTATGAAGATGCGAAGATGAAGCATGGACTACCTTGGAGACCCCAAGATGTATGTCGGAGATGCCAGAGCCATGGGATACTACAACAGGGCCCCAGACCTTATTAGGCCCTGAGACCTTAGCACAACTGACTCCATGATGGAAGTGCCATTCAGGCTGTAAGACTCAGCATGTAGACAGCACCACCTGCCAAAAACTAAAAAAACAAAGGCCTAATCCATCAAAGTCCATACAGTTCTGGGAAAGTCTCAAAATGTACTAGCCATGCTCTTAGCTTCTGTAGTTCCACTTCTGGCTAGCTGTTCTTGTTAAATGAAGTATGCCAACATAGAACATGGCTTTTGTGCTTAAGAGCTCACCATGAGAAAGGCTCAGGGCTACACTGGGATCCCAAACACCCAGTATAGTTGCTGGCTGGCATAAAGACTTTCTATTGATTTGAACCCCTGTCTGATCAGTCTTCTCCGGTGAATACCTCAAAACAATACCTGCCAAGGAAATGTAAATCCAAAATCTGGTTGAGAATAAGACCACCACAACTGAGTCAAATTTGAAGCAAGAAAGCTTTAAATTAATTAAATGCTGGTGAGGAAGACAGACTCTGACCAGGTCCATTCTGAGGTACCATGGAGTAAACCTATCACCTCCAGAGCTCCCAGAGAAAGGCCCCAGTCGTGTGACACAGGGGCTTAAAAAGGCAGAACCATAAGGCTATGTACTTCCCACCAGGTCCAATCAGTGGCAAGCATCTATCCTGACGTACTTCCTGTCTGGGTTATCTCCCACCTACAAGCGACCAAGCACATCAGGTGCATTTGGAGCACATCTGGTGCAGTAGGGTCAACTAAACGATATCTAGGCACTCCCTACCCAACATTCCAAGAGGTCGCATCCCTGGGCAAGGGAGATCCAGGACTCTCACCTGAACAGCGCCACCTAGCTCTCCAGGAAGTCATGTCCTCATTCCATAGCTCTCTTAGACAGTAACTTTTGCTCTTACAGAAAGCTGCTAACAGGGAGTGGACCCAGCCCATGAGAGAAGAGTGCATTGCAGTCAACAAAGCTGAAGGGAGTTGGAGATCTGAAGATCAGTTGACATCAGACGTGGGGGTGCAGAGTTTGGAGCTTGCCCAGCTGGTGTTTGGTCTTGCTTTGGTCCAGTATTTCCTCACCATGCTCTCCTCTCCTCTCTTTAGGAATGGTAAGTATATATAATCTGTAGCATTGTATGTTGGAAGTAAGAGGTCTGCTTTTTTTGATTTTACAGGGAATTACGAAGACTTTTAAAGTTGGACCAAATACATTTTGCATTACTGTTTGGCTACAAGCCTATGGGGACCAGAGAGTGAAATGTGGTGGTTTGAATAGCAATGGCCCCCTATATTTGAATATGTGGTCATTAGGAAGTGGCACTACTTGACAGGGATCCGGAAGTCTGGCCTTGTTGGAGTGGGTGTGGTTTTGTGTAGAAAGTACACAAAAGTGTACTTGAGAGTGAGCTTTGGGGTTTTAAATGCTCAAGCCAGGCCTAGTGTCTCTCTCTATTCCTTCTGCCTGCTGATCCAGATCTAGAACTCTCGGCTCCTTCTCCAGCACTGTATCTGTCTGTGTACTGCCATACTTCCCCCCATGGTGATAAGGGACTAAACCCTTGAGCCTGTAAGCCAGCCCCAATGAGATGTTTCCCTTTATAAAAGTTGCCGTGGTCATGGTTTCTCTTTACAGCAACAGAACACTGACTAAGACACACCCACCCAAAGCAATGGTGCTGTGGGAGCAGAGGACTCTGTGTTACTCAGAAATGCCAGACACCGTAAGGCAAAGAAAGGTATAGAAAATGTCCCAGATCACAGGAGGCCAATGGGACATGTAAACTAGATGCTACAAATGAGCCCAGAATGGACCCCGTGTCTGAGAAGGAAAAGGCTGCAGAGGACTCTGTTGCGTCAGCTAAAAGAATTAAAATATGGGTTCTAGTAATTAAACGATTATATTAGAATTACACTATTAGATTGATGATGGAAGAAGTGTCCCACTGTGGAGAATGAATTACATAATCATCACACACACACACACATACACACACACATATGTGTCTGTGTGTATATATATGTATATACGTATATATGTATACGTATACACACACACACATATATGTGTATATATACGTATATATGTATTCATATACACACACACATATATGTATATGTATACGTATATATGTATACATATACATACACACACATATATGTATATATACGTATATATGTATACATATACATACACACACGTATATATATACACATATATATGTATACATATACATACACACATATGTGTGTGTGTGTGTATGTGGGTGTATGGATATATGCTATGGAAATTTGTTTTTAGTTATGTCTAAAATTTTGTGCACTGTTGGGTGAGCAGCTGCCTAGGTCTTGGTGGTTGTATTGTCTTCAGGTATTGGATTTACGTGGTGGATGTTTACTACTAGTGATCTGCAACACGTGCTATCAGTAAAACATCTGAGGCATTCTGGATCAATAAAAACCACTGAGTTAAGATGCTCATGGTTCCACTGCCCAGTATGGCACTTGTTATGATAGTGGTTCCCTCTGCTGAGGTCTGGCAGGGTTTGCATGTATAAATATTCCTCCGTGTCTTCCTTGCTAAGCCCCTGCAGCAGCGTACAACTACAGATATATATAGATATAGATATAGATATAGATATGTATATATATAGATAGATAGATATAGATAGATAGATAGATAGATAGATATAGATATACATACACACATATTTATTTATGGGGAGAGAGAGGTAGATATAGACATAGACATAGATATATAGATATAGATATGTGCGCAGGGAAACCAGCCTTTTCCACAACTGGGTTCACAAAAACTCTACGCAGGAGGGAGTACGAGTGCAGGAAAAATGAGGAATGGGCAAACGAACGGAGTAGTTCCTTCTTCTACGGGGACCCAAGGAAATGGCACACACAGTCGCGCTTTGAAATGACAAGTGGAACACGCTCTAGAAGTAAAACACAAGAGCGTTTTTAATAGGGGAATTAACAGTATACATATTAAGAAGAGAAGAGGGGCAGAGAGAGAGGGGCAAGAGGGGCAAGACAAGTGGAAAAACCACCCCAAAAGAAGGAGGGAGAGACTGACAAATATACATTACCAAGGGGGAACCACGCCAGAAAGAGAGTGAACTGTATTGGCTTATATGGATACATATATATTATTGTATATACACTGTTCTTAAGAGTGTATTAAACAAAGCTAATAGTTATTATAATAATAATAATACATAGCTAATAGATATATAAATAGATAATAAATTGATAGATAAAATATATACACATATTTATGCAGAGTTCTGGTATGTAGAATGACATGAATCCATTATATCATCCAAACAGCTGAGACATGAGACAATATTGTACTTTTAGCCATGAAGAACACTAGAAAATAGTGTGTGTGTGTGTGTGTGTGTGTGTTGTGTGTTGTGTGCTGTGTGTGCTCTCACGCGCAATGTTGTGTGTGCAACGTGTGTCTGTGTGTGCAGCCACTGAGATGGCAAAGGCTCTGTCAGAATATGGGCCTGCACCTTTAGGCCTGATCCCATAGTGTGAATCGGGCCACACTCCCTGATCTCTCCGGGTTGGAGTTACGAAGCGATCTGTGTTTGTGACTTAACAATACCTGGTCCTTCTGTCGCTCTCTCACATACATTATGCTGAATTAAATCAAGTGATGTGAAACTTCCCACCATCCCTAAGAGGCTACAAAAAGTCAGGCATCTCCTGTCTTCTGGGGACCAATCCAAGACTCCTCAGGGAGACCGCTTGGGATTTAGTCTGGAGATCAAGGCTGCTCTCTGAAGAGGCTCCTCCAGCCTCCCTTCTGCATCCCTCTCATAGGGGTGACTCATTATGTCCTCTCTCTCGCTCTCTCTCGCTCTCTCGGCTCTCTCGCTCTCGCCTGGCTCACTCCTCTTCAGGCTTTACAGGAAGCCTCCCCTTCCTTTTAAGCCCCATTATGTTCAGATCCCCATATATTGCATTGTTTCTAACACTTCAACTGTGGACTTGAGGCCATCACATTCTTAATAAGCCTCATTGAAGGAAATCACATCAGCTTCCTTTGCAAAACTGTGTCTTAGTTAGGGTTTTCTGTCGCTGTGATGAGCACCACGACCAAAAGCAGCTTGAGGAAGGAAGGGTTTATTTGGCTTACAGATCCCGGGCCATAGTCACACTGAGGGAAGCCAAGGCAGGGAATCAAACAGGGCAGGAACCTGGGGGCAGGAGCTGATGCAGAGGCCATGGAAGGGCACTGCCTACTGGCTTGCTCCTCCTGGCTTGCTCAGCCTGCTCTCTTCTGGAACCCAGAACCACCGGTCCAGGGGTGGCCACACCCACAGTGGGCTGGGACTTCCCACATCAATCATCAATCAAAATGCCGCTCTGATAGGGGCATGACTCAATTGAACTCCCCTCTTCTAAATGACTCTAGATTGTGTTAGCTGACATAAAAGTAATTAGGACAGGGACCCATTGTAGCTGTTATATCTAGCAGGCACATGCCGCTGAGCCTAATGACCTGAATTTAATCCCCGTGGTTGAAGAAGAGAACTAACTACAGCAAGTTTGTTCTCAGAACCCCACACTTGCATCATGGTACCCGTGTAACATGTGTGCACACTAGTGCACATACACACAATAAATAAATAAATAAATAATAAAAAGAATCCATATGTATACAGACATGTATCTGGAGAAAGAGAGAATTTTTAAAGAATTGGACCACATATTCATAAAGCCTTGGCAAACCTGAGCTCTCCAGAGTCGATAGATGGAGAAGATAGAGATGCAGGCAAAAGAGAGCCCAGTTCAAGATCAAAGGCTGAGTTTCTTAGGCTGTGTGAACCTGGAGGAAATTCTCTGTCCTCTAAGCCCAGATACCTTGAACTGTAAATACGATCAATATTTTACCTCTCAGGGGATTATTTTCATGATGCCACTCTCCTTCTGAAGTACACACAGAAGGGTCAAGATCGTCCGGTGAGTTAAGGCACCAGTTGCTAAAGCCTGGTTTTCCAACCCTGGAACCCTACATGATGAAACTCCTAACGAACTCCTGCGAGTTATTCTCTGGTGACCACGTGCACCTTTCAGCACATATGTATCCACGCACATGTACACACACACATAGACGGACAGACAGACAGACAGATGATGAGTTATTCGACATCTCTAAGCCTAAATACATGCTGAGCATGTATTGCTGTAAGGAAGACATGACTATGACTCACTGAATTAAGCTGCATGTGTTCATATGGAAAGTTCCAGAAGAACATACTGAACAGTTGCCATAGTTACTTGTGTGTGCCAACACGTAGCGGAGAAGGAAGAGGTAGAAAACTTGTTGCTTTGCCTTCTACATTCATATCATCTTTGACTATTTTGACAAGTGCGTTATGTGAATTGCTTTGGGTTCCAAAAATAAAGGGGAAAATATAAAGGGGACAGATCAGCATCCGTCGCTGGGCCTTCGGGGGCTGAGGGCGTTCGCCGCAAAGCACAGCCCTGACCACCTGCCTTCCTTAATTGAGTTCTCCGGAAGGCTCTCACCATCCCTCCCTGAAAATGCAAGGCTTTAACAAAATTCTGAGTAGAAGCATGACGGTGAGTCACAGTTACAGGAAGGTTTCGTAAAATATTATGTAGGAATTACCCACGGCAGCCGCTCAGCTCACGCAAGTGGACATGACTCACTAGGGTCAATTATGAGAAGTGGAGAGGAGAAAGGGACAAAGGCCGGTCGGTCATGCTGTTTGCTGTTTAGCCACGTGGTCCTCAGCCAGAGCCTCAGGACACACACAGCCCTCACCTTCCGATTCACACCAGTTCAGGAAGTCTCCACAGTTACTCCCAACAGCCTGGCACAGAGGACCCTTGTTGCTCCCTACCGAGGGCGAGGTTGCTGTTGCTGAGAAATGACTCCCCCCTCCCCCCCACACACACACTCAAACGTTTTGTAAAATAACTTCACTGTGCATGGTTCTACAGGGATAATGGAAAAGTCCAGGGGATGGACTGTCTGGAAGCTTCGATCAAGAAGGTTGTATTTATATCTGTGTCCATCCATATCGGTATTTGCAATAAAATCTCATTCCATCAGCTCTCCTACTTGCAGCTCTGGTCCTTCCTCAGACGCTGGACCGTGTATTTGGCCACATATCCCTCTGACACTGTTAACCCTCACAGCTGACCAGAAATCCGTTTCCACCTACCATCAGCAAAACAGCAAAACCAAGCTGGAGATAGTCTACAGCTCCCCAAGAGCCTTCCTCAGCACCCAGCTCTCTCTGATGAGACTTCGAACCCCACCTTTCCAGACCGTCAGTGAGAGTTTTTCTACCTCCATGGTGACTACTGCCACAACGTTACCTCCTACCCTGAAATGTACGTTTCAGAGAATATCTGCTTAGGTCAGTACGCTGTGGCACGTCCTGCTGTGGCCAGCGCAGCAGTGGGCATCATAGGGACCTGGGAAGGAGGGCAGTGGTAGACAGAGACACGGGACTCTGGGTTCACTTCAAGAATGAGCATTATTTTTCCCCACTGCTATTTATATATTGTTTAGCTAGTGACAGCACTGCAAGCAAGCTTAAAGCCCCTTATCTGAGTACTTCTTTCTGCTCTTTTGGCCATTTTTACCCAGAGGACATTCCTTCTAGGCTTTGTCTCATGCCCACAGGTTTCCATAGCATGGGGTCCCATCTGAGACAGGATTTGTGTCACAGGAAGGAACTACAAACCATCTGGACCCCAAAGACATCTCTAAACCAGGTGGCAGAGACAGGGATGTGTGTGACCCTGACTCAAAAAAGGGACCATACCTATTTTATTTTTAAATCAGGATTCATCAGTGGGCTGTGCGCCATGGCACATGGTTGTAATCCTAACACTGGGGAGACTGGAGCTGTATGAACGTTCCCCGGGACAGTAATGAACAAACATCACTCATTCTAGGTAAGACGCCAGCAACAGACCAAAGGAACAATTCACACAGCGTGACAAGCCAGTGGATCTGTTGAACATACAGGACCAGAGGTGAGAGGTTATGTTCAGAAGCAGGAGTGACCCCCAAACGGACACATCACTGAAAATTCTCACCCAGCATAGTTGATAATTTCCTCATAGCTGCACAGGTGAAGCCTCTCCCGGTTAGCTTTCCTACTCTCTATTTCCCAGCCCCTCCTGAGACCATGCGCAGCCGGGGCAGGGGCAGGGTTATACACAGCTTTTGGGTGATGTTGACGGAAGCTGGGATCTGGTGAATGTCTAATGGCCTCCCTCTTGCTCCTTCTGTGAGGGAATGGCAACAGGTCCCATCTTGAAGTCACAGTCGCTCTACTTAAGATGGTAATCGTGGGCTAGAGAACTGGTCAGCAGTTAAGAGAACTGGCTGCTCTCCAGAAGACCTGGGTTCCATTCCTAGCACCCGGAAAGCGGCTCACACCTACCTAGAACTCCAACTCTAGACTATCTAATGCCCTCTGCTGGCCGTCAGAAACACTACATAAATGTGGTGCACAAGATACACATGCAGGCAAAATACCCATACACTTAAATCTTTTTTAAAAAAAAATGTTATGTTCAGATGACAACATTCCACAACACTGAGGCAGGGGGATTGCCAGCCTTGGATGCATACTGGATACAAGGCCAGCTAGGGTTACATAGCAAGACCCTGTTGTGTGTGTGTGGCGGGGGGGGGGGGGGGGGGGGTGGGATTGGATAGGTTTTCTTTTAATGGACATGGATAAGCACTACGCCATTAGCCAGCAGCATATGTTGGCTTATCCCGCAGAAAGGACTCTAAATTCCCATTTCATCCTGTGATGATCCAAAGTCCACTGCAACTTCCAGGCGACAGGACTGCACAGGGCAACAGTCTCCAGGGACCCCAAACACCAGGCTGCCAGGCAACCCTGGGCAGTGCAACAGTCTCCAGGGACTCCGAATGCCAGGCTGCACCAACCTGATGCCTCTTGGTCAGTACATGACTACTATCACTAATGGGAGAGATGATCGCTAGAGACCAAACGTCTCTGTCTCTACCTGAAAACCAAGACGGCTGCTCGTGACTCATTGGCCAGAGAAAGTCACTGACCCTGTGGACCTCGCAGAGCACAGAGTACTGTTATCCTCTTGTGTATCCAGAGTCAGAGAAGGACCAGATATCGATGAGCAGAAATGCCCATCCACACACATCGTGAGAAGACAGTAAATCCAAACTAAATATCATTAAAGCAAGTAGCGTTATTAAACTCCAACTAGATACTGCTGGATGACAAGGGGAAATGAGCCAGATGTAAAGAGCTAAAGAAACCCCACGGGAGTCGCTCCTGCGTTCCGTGAGGGACAGTAGCGACAGAAGTCAATGCGATGAAAGCCAACAAATGTAGTTTAAAGGGCAAAAATCGGTCGTGTATTTAAGGTGTTTAGCTCACGCTTGAGGCTGGGGAAGAAGTGCACTAATTTGCAATTATCATCATCATCATCAACAACAACTCAGAGAAGCATAACAGCAAACAGTCACCAAAGACCTCATCAAAACTTTGGGAATACCATATATGGGCTGGCGAGATGGCTCGGCAGGGGAAGGCATGTGTCACCAAGCCTGGCACTTGAGTTCGATACCTAGGATTCACCTGAGGATCTCCACACCTGTGCCAAGGCTAACACACGCACACAGAGAGACAATAGATAAATGAATCGAATTATAAAAAGAAAGAAAATGTATGTTGAGTGAAAAAAAGTACAAACTTGTATTTGTTAGGCTGCAGTATGGGCTCACCAAAGAAGACAGGGAGGCTTTTTTCATAGGTGCAAACCATTCCAGACCTCAGCAGAAGGAACCACCATCATGGCAGGCGCCATACTCGACAGTGGGACTCTGAGCATCTGAGCTCAGGTGTTTTTATTGATCCAGAACTCCTCAGGTGATCTGCTGATAGCACGTGCAGATCCTAAGCGATCAAACATCCCCCACAGAAATCCAACACCTGCAGACAATACAAAACGCCAAGACCTAGGGCAGCCCCTCGCCCAACAGTGCACAGAACGATTAATTTTTTATACACAACTAAAGGTAAGCTTCCACAACACACAAACTTTGGCAGCATAAATATGAAGTAGAGATTTAACGAAAATGTATGGTTGGCCAGGTGTGGTGGCAATGCCTTTCATCCCAGTAAGGGAGGCAGAAGCAAGTAGATCTCCATGAGATCAAGGCCAGCCTCATCTACATAGTAAGAGAGCCGGGTCAGCCAGGGCTACATCGTGAGACCCTGCCTCAAAAAAGAAAAATAATAAAATAAAACTATTGCTATGGCTGCCTCTTAGATGTGGAATGTCCTCACAGGCTCGAGTATTGAACACTCGCTGCTTTTGGAGAGAACTAAGTTTAGCTTCTCACTCCTTGGACTGCTCACAAGGGCAGTGCCTGGTGACTGTGGGTGGGGGCCCTCTGCTGGTCTCTGTGGGCATGACACTCATATGTGCACACACATGTAGACATACGTGTACACATAGTTCTAAAATGAAAATAAGTATTTTTTAAAATGCTATCCTGGATCTTAAAAATCACTGCCACATCACAAAATTCCGTAAAGCCACTACCAGTAGCCAGCGTATAACCATCCACGAGTGTCTTTCCGTTGCTAAGGGAGAATTTAAAAGGAAATCCACTGCACCTGTTTCTCAGCTTTGCGTCACTAACACGCACGAACCCTAAACACGATAAAATAACTCATTATATAGCTTAGTTATAACAAAAGAAGAAACGAGCAAAAAAAAAAAACCAAAAAAACACTCAGAAACTCACTCCCCATCGTCAGCATTGCTGAGAGCCTAAAAAGTAACCCCCAACTCTCCCCTGGGCAGTCCTCTCCAGTGAGGTGTTTGGTTCTGTGCCACGGTGTCTACACTTTTTTTCTTTTCCAAATTAAAGTTTTGCCAGCTAGCTGTCTGGGTCTGTCTACAGATTCTTTCATGGGTGAGAACGGCCTGGTGCCTAGCGCGGGACTCTGACCTGTGGGAAGCTGGTTTGAGTTAACAGAGAACTGGATGCCCTCTCTGGGGTTGTTAGGTTTTATTTGTTTGGGGGGGGGGGTTTGCTGCAAGAGTGAATGAGAAAGTAACACCTTTCCCTGGCTAGGGACTTCATCTCCCTGTGACACAACGTAAGATGAGGAGCTTTGTGTAAAATGTCAAGAGGGGATGCTGGCCTGGGGGCCAAGGACAAAGCCTTCCCTTGTTTTTCCCAGTGTTCTGTCCGTTCGTTCTAGTGACTTATTTGCTATGTCGTGCGTTTCTAAGTAAAGAAAAATCACAATTTTAGGGTATACCCAGGAATTTCTACCCCCTTGCCTTTTCATTCATGTGCATTTTTATATGTATTTTTGTTTACTTATTGTTGTTTGGTTTTGTTTTTAGTTTTTGTTTTTTGAGGGTTTCTCTGTTGCAACGCTGGCTGCCCTGGAACTCACTCTGTAGACCAGGCTGGCCCCGAACTCACAGAGATCCGCCTGCCTCTGCCTCCCGAGTGCTGGGATTAAAGGCGTGCACCACCACTGCTTGCTTTTTATTATTATTATCATTATTATTATTATGTGTGTGTGCCGCCTTTGTATGGCTATGTGCATTTAAGTGCAGGGTCCGTGGAGGCCAGAGGTGTCAGACCCCTGCAGCTGGAGTTCAAGGAGGTTGTGAACAGCCCAGTGAATCACATGGAAGGGAGCACAGTTAGAAAACTGCCAACATGACCACTCCATTTTGTGTGTGGGGAGGGCTGTATTGTAGATGAGAGAGAGAGAGAGAGAAGCCAGAGGCATCTAGGGGAGTCTACCATGGCTACCTGTCAGTGGCAGAGAGAGAAAAGGTGGGGAGAGGAGCAGATTGACAATTGCCAGGGCTGTGGCCACAGAGAAAATAGCAAAAATCGGGGAGAGCCCTCCGGGTTAGAAAGGGTTATGCTGCCTCGGGAAGAAGTCGGGTTGGCCGACGGGGCCTGGCATCTGCGTGGGGCTCTGACCTGTCAGAAGCTGCTAACAGAGAGCTAGACGCCCTCCCAGGAGGTTTGTTTTTTGTTTGTTTGTTCTGTTTTGTTTTGTTTGGGTGGGGGGAGGCTGCAAGAGTGAATGAGAAAGTAGCACCTCTTCCTGGCAAACAGAAAACCCAGTTTATCAGGTTTCTGAAGAATTCTGGGTGCAAACTCAGGTCCTCTGCAAGGTCCCTCCCTACTTTTAAGTCATGTGACTATAGAAGCATTTAACTGCCACGCAGAAGCACTGAAATTGCACGCATTATGCTTTGTAAATCATGACTAAAGACAATGTTCTGATAGTCTCGTGGAGCCAAGAAGTCACTCCCTAGCAGAGGATAACCTTGACCTCCTGATTCTCCTGCCTCTGCCTCCTGAGTGTTCCTGAGTGTGCAAAACCACCCTGGCTTTACCCTTCATTCCAGCCAGGAGCCTGGAGTGTTGCAGAAGTCAACTTAAATGATTGCAAACCTTCCCCCTCCTTTTTTTTACAGTGCCAGGTCTTTGCAGATGTTAAGCAAGCCTGCCCCCCTTCACCCCCCCACCCCCCCACCCCCGGACTGAGCTACAGTGATGTCTTCTTTTACTTCATATTTTGAAACAAGGTTTTACTCATTGCCCATGCTTGCCCAGAATGCACTCTGTAACCCAAGCAAGCCAGGGACTTGTGATCTACCTGCCTTAGGCTTCCTAGCAGATGGGGTGACAGGCCGGCACCCAGGTCCAGCTCTTGTTGCCATTTGCTCCGCCCACATCCTGCTCACCGGCCACCTTCAGTCTTTGAAAGTAAGGTGTGAGGCCAGGAACTCAGCCCTGCTTTTCTTACCCTTCTGTGTCATTATTTCCAGAGTAGCTAACTGGTCAATATCAGGAAGGGGGGAGGGGAATGTGATAGGCTGGGCCTGTCAATCAGGCATGGAAGGGTTAGGGTTCATGGGGCCTTACTCCTACCTGGAGAACTACTGGCCATTAATGGATACTGAAGAGTTCATTGCCTTCAATTCTATAGGCAGCAGGCCCACATCCGTGGTAATGCAGATGACTCTGGTTTGACTCAGTGAGTCTCAAACAGAACAGTAAGACAAGCATGCGGGGAAGTGTTTGGGGAGGAGGAGCAGACAGAGATGGGAGGCGGATGTAAACAGGTGGGTGGAGTGGTCAGAATGGGCGTATTATGTATGTATGAAACCATCAAAGAATAAATGTAATCAATAAGAAATAAAGCGACAGAGTCTCTTTCTGCCTTTTAAACAATTTCCGGTTGAGCGGGAGCTCAAAAGGAGCGAAGGTCCTGGCTCAGCTGGTGGCGGGCACAAGGGGCTTGTCTGGTTCTCTCCGAGTCCCGTGCAGTACAGTGGCTCACAGAGCTCTGGGTGCACGGCCATCCTGAAACGCTACGAGGCCGTGAGGAACTAGATGCTCTCACACGGATACCCAACATCTGGGCATCGCGACACCGTGCTGTCGTTCGCCAAGTTCACGCGGGAGAACTGTACAACTGAGTTACGAAAAGAGAGTAAATAAAAGCCACAAGGCATCTCATGCTTTACACAAGCGTCCGGGTTTGTGTCTGGCCTCATTCTGAGCTGGACACCCGATGCCACCTTTGCGGGTACTTTATCTCCTCCTCACACACACGCCAGACGCACGTCACTCACAAAGCACAAGATCAAAGACAAAACTACTGTGCACTTCAAGACCTGTGCTGCAGAGCTTGCAGCCGCATGCGCAGTCTGAACACAAGGCCACGCCCCCGTGTGTCCACACAGACCCTCTGCGGTCCTCAGGGCTCTTCAGTCTCATTGCAACCACTCAAAACAGACACCGAGAGCTCTGTGGAAGCCGAGGCTGAAGCGCACGACGTTGGCTGTCTGGCTAATTGCATGCTGCTCGGCTCCTTAGCGGTGTTTTCATAGCCATGGTGGCCGCATTGGTACAGATGGAGCCGCGCTGTCTGTTTTCCCCGTGGTAGAATTCCAGAAACGTGCCGAGCCCTCATGTGCCTTCCCTAGAGAAATACGCTAGGAGCTCAGGCCCAGAATCCAGGCCTGGAGATCTGTGGCTGACCCACGCTCCATAGAGGAAAGAGTCCACTGAGGACACTTAGAACGAAGATTATTTGGGATCTTTGTTTTGTTTTATGTTTTTAATGCTTCTGTCTTTAGCATGTTAGTGTGTGTGTCTGAGCTTATGCATGTGGAGCACATGCATACAATTGCCCGTGGAGGTCAGAAGGTGTTGGATCCCCTGGAACTGGAGTTACAGACAGTTGTTAGCTGCCACGTGGTGCTGGGAATCAAACTCTGGCCCTCTGGAAGAGCAGCCGGTGCTCTTAACTACTGAGCTGTCTCTCCAGACATCGGTTTTGATGTATTTATAAAAAGTGTAGGTGTCCTTATTCGGGGACAGCAACAGTTCCGACAACTTAACAAATCTCCATGGTGGTCCCCAGGATGGCCCTACAGGTAATAGACTATTATGCGCTCCACCGTGTAGATGGACGGAGTGAGAAATGAATCAGGTGGATACCTGGCCATGTGACCAACAGGGGTTCGTACAAAAGGTGAATATGGGGTGCTGGGGATGTAGCTCAGTTATTAGAGAGCTTACTTAGCAGGTTCAAAGGTCTGAGTTCCATCCCTGACGTCTCACAGCCCAGGCACGGTGGAGTGTGCCTATGACCCCAGCACTGGGACGGGGCGAGGATCAGAAGTTCAAGGCCATCTTCAACTACATAGTGATTTCCAGGCCAGCCTGGGTTACATGAGACCCTATCTCTAACTAAATTAAAAGGGACAATCTCATCCCTGACAGGCTGGTGTGATCCTCTACCTCACTCTCAACATCTAGACATCCATGCAGCTCCCAGCACACATGCTGGGATGTCGTGGTACCCAGGAAGGTCAAACCTCGCAGCAGAGGTCAGAGGGTGCTAGTGCCTTTGACTCTCAGAGTAAACAGAGCACGGGCCTCTCCCTTGACAGACCAGGGTTCCTCCAAGTCCCAGTTCCCTCCAGAGGTCCAGCAGCGATTGGCAGAATTGCTTAGCTGTCTCAACCAATGAGTCCCCATTCTTGTGGCCAGACCACTCTCCCCCGACTGTATCCCATAAAAGACACCCCAAAACCTGCATTAAATGAGACCACCCCACTACGCATCTCATCTCCAACTCACAGGGCTCCACCAAAGACAGGATGGGAATGCAGTAAGAACAGAGGTCCCTCCACACCATGTTCCCAAATTGTTTTCCCGCCTGGGGTCAGCCGGCCAAGGGCTGCAGCGCGGGTGAAGACATCATTTACAACAGAATGTTTGCCTCGCACTTTCTGCCCTAGCCTAGGTCTTCTGCCCCAGGTGCCCAGCTTCCTGGCTCCATTTCCAACACACTGACTTTGCCAGCCTTCTTCCTCACACTCTGCCGCACAACGCTGAAGGGCCTTGGCTACCCCTCGGGTGGACGGAGACACCAGGGCTGAGTGGCCCAGTAGGATGACACACACACAGCCCCGGGAGACAGTCTAGGGACCTCTGAACAGGGCATTCCTTCCAGAGTCCCGGAGCCTGAAGGTGGGTTCGAAGAGGGCAAGGTGTGCCTGCGTTCCGGATTTCATGGGAGCATGCTCCGAGCCCAGGGTGGCAAGCACCATTCTTGCCAGGCTCTGAGGACTGTGGCAGCCTCGAGTCTGGCTGCTTTTCCTCATCTCTGTCATGTCTCACAAGAGCCTGAGGTTGGAAACACCATTCTATCCCTACTTTGCAGATGAGAGCCAGGGTTGGCAAATGCAAAGACTCCCCAAGTTCCTGTGCCCCTTAGCCCAGGAGTAGGGACTGAAACCTGCTGCCTCTACATTCCTCCCTCTCCATGATGGCCAAACTGGGCCCCTTCTACAGCAGCGGTTCTCAGGCTCCTAAGGCTGTGACCCTTCAATGCAGTTCCTCATGTAATAGTGACCCCCAACCATGGATCTTTTCATGGCTCTTTCATAACTGTAATTCTGCTACTGTTGTGAATCACGATGTAAATATCTGACATGTAGACGGTCTTAGGTGACCCCTGTGAAGGGTCACTCAGCCCCCAAAGGGGTCACGACACACAGGTTGAGAACTGTGGCTCCAGGGGGTTCCCCAAATGCCCAGCTACCTCTTCCCCCCTCCCCAGTCTCCACCATGACCTCACAGCCTTCAAAGCTGGGAATGTAGGCCAAGGAGAAGCTACACCAAGGTCAGTCTTTGGGGATCATGTTAGAGGAAGCACTCCGGGTTCTCAGACCTCCACTTCTTATAAGGACCAAGGATGCTCAGAGCATCCTACCCACGCCCCCTGCCCGCCCTTTCGTGACCTTTTCCCTGTATATGAGAAACTCTACCTCCCTTCACTCTGCACTGTGGTGAAGGATTCCCAACCCCTCAACTACAAATGTGGCACACAATGAGGATCATTCTAAACCCTGGGTCCACATGGAGGAGATGAAAGATGCTAAAGTCTGGGGGATAAATCTGCCACATTCCCATTCCCTCCATTCCTTCCTCCCCACAATGTGGCACCCAGACCTAACTGAGCTGTCAGCACCCAGTCCATTGAAAATAGACCGTGTGATGAATTGCCACGTGCTTCCTGGCATCTTATGTAGAAGGAGCTTAGACAATAGGATGCTGTCAGCTAACAGAGCCCCTTTCTTTCCATCAGTTCATTCACGTGTGAATAAGGCTTCATGGCATTTACATCGCCAAGAAATGAAAAGGAAGAAGAAAATTAATGCTACACCCTCTGTCATTAGAGCGGTAAGTAATTTCTCCCTTTGGAGCTTGGCTTTTAGTGCCCTATCCATCTTATTCAGAGACACGGTCCAAAAACTGCTACCTTTATGCTCAGTAATTATATCTCCTATTTTATAATGAATTTGTATTATAGAATCTAATTATATTAGTAGTAATTGATTTCAAATTCAGTCTAGGGCTTTTAAAGGAGCCTTGTGATGCCAAGCAACCATGTTTTGTACTCAATTATACATGGTTGCTTGCAGACAATCAGAATGAGCCATAAGAATCTTTGAAGGGAAAAAAAATGTACATTTTATTAGCAGTAAAGTGAGTGGAAATGCAAACAAGAAATCTGTACGTCCAAGGAGAAAAGAGAACAAAATCAAAATGTAACCAGCTTCTCATGCATCTCTGAATGAATCATGGTAAATTTGGATTCCATTAGAGATGGTTTTTATTAAACATGTGAATTTTTTATTTTAAGATGCCAATATTTATGATATGCCAAAAGTAGTACTCTTTGCAACTATTTAAATGTATACAGAAAAGTTTCAAATGTCAAGTTCAAGGTGTATGGAAGTCATTCATATGTTAAAGACTGAACGTTTGGGTCTCTAAATGTGTGTGCTGAAAGCCCACTGCTCAGTGTGACGGCAGTGGGCATTGGGGATCTCGGGGATAACTGGGTCCTGGAGATGGGGACCCCATCAATGGGATGCCCACATAATGAAAGGGCCCGCAAGCTCTCTAGCCTCCCTTTGCCATATGAAACACAGCACAAAGACTTCAGTTCAGAGCCGCAAAGAAACTCTCAGCAGACCCCAATCATCCTAGCAACCTTGTCTCTGACTTTCAGCTTCTAGGCCGGGAGAAATCAATTCCTGATATTTAGACACCACTGTCTGTGGCCCTTTGTTGTAACAGTCTCAATAAGGCACAGGTTTTCTAAATAGTGTTATGGTGGCACGTGCAGTAGTTAGCTGCAGCTGGGGTGGCTCACCAAAGAAGACAAGGAGGCATATTTGTTAGGGGCAGACGGAAGGAGACCCCCGAGAAATCACCAGGACTCGAGATGGATGCAAAAGCAGGAGGTTTATTTCCAACGCATTGGAGTCTGCTCCCACAGATGCCTCAAGCGAGGCAGGTGGGAGTGACAAATTAGCACATTCTGAATATGGTTTATATATGCTTTCCAAAGGCAGAGCATAGCAACAGATTATCAGGCATGAGTCTATAGTGATGTGAGTATTAACCTTTAAACTGCTGGCATATAGCAAGGTCGCGGGCACTAGAAAAATGTAAACTTTAGGTTCTTAGTCAATGTGGGTGGGGGAAGATCCTTAGCCCAAGGCCATTAGTCAGAGGTCTATATCTTGTTTGCCTTAGAAGTTGTTTTTCTTACAGAAATTGTTTCTCTTACTTCAATTTTGGGAACTGTTCTGGGTCACATTGCCCCTGACTTGGGCCTACACAATTTTGGTGCTCTCAGAAGCCTGACTAAAGTTTGGCTGCTTTGGTCTTGTCCTTCCATATTCATAATTGCAAGCCCTGCCAGACCTCAGCAGAGGGAACCACCATCAAGGCAAGCGGCATCCTTGATAGTGGAACCCCAAGCATCTGAGCTCAGGTGTTTTTATTCATTCAGAACTCCTCAGGTGCAGATCATAAGCAATCAAACATCCCCCGACATGATTCTAACACCTGCAAGTAATACAAAATGCCAAGGCTTAGGGAGCCCCTCACCCAACTATGCATAAAAGCATTTTAAACATAACTAAAAATAAACTTCTACAACAGGCATGTCAACAAGAAACTGTGCCATGGGCAGGCAAGATGGCTCAGTGGGTAAAGGCACTTGCCACCAAACCTGTCATTCTAGTTCAAACCCTGGGATCCACATGGTGAAAGGAGCGACCCAACTCCTACAAGTTGTCCTCTGGCCGCCATAAGCACCTTGGATTCATGGTTCATGCCTCACCCTGCCAAACACACACAAATAAACAAATGTAATAAAAAAATTAAAAAGAAACTGACATTCACCCAGTTGTCTGTAGAGGAATATTTAATCTTTTAATCCATCAGCATGGCTGCTCTAGGATAGAAAGAATATTGGTACACACCTTTAATCCCAGTATTCAGAAAGCAGTGACAGTACACATCTACGATCCCAGTATTCAGAAGGCAATGGTGATGCACGCCTTTAATCCCAGCACTTGGGAGATAGGAAGCAGACCTCAGGAGTTAGTATAAGACAAGAAGTGACATCTGAGATGAGTCAGAATGAAAGGCAGGCAGAGTGACGGATCAGAGGAAGAGTTAGCAGAATGAGGACACGCCCAACCGTCTTGATATAAAAGCAGGCTCTCAGCTGAGAGAGTCAGGAAACGAGGCGAGAGAGTATGAGACACAGAGACGATGACGCAGTCTGGCTGAGGATAATGCAGAGAAGCAGAGAGGCTTACTGAGGCAGTATGGGGCAGTGAGAGCTCACAGAGACACAGGAGCAGTCTGAGGGGTCGAAGGCAGGGACACAGAGGCAGCTCAGGCAGAACTCAGTATCAGATGGGAAGAGTGCGTCATCTGAAGCTGAGCACAGCAGTTCAGCCAGAGAAGTTGCAGGAGTCAGCCCGTCTACCGAAGTCAGGAGAGTTAGGTCAGAAGCAGTTTGACAGCCAGTTTGAACCAGTCAGCAGTAAGTCTTGGAGGCTTAAACGGTTTAGCTTGTACAGAGGCTGAGGCTGAAGCCTTCCAGTTCTAGGCTGAAGACTAGATTGTACAGAGGCTGAAATGCTCCAGAGCTCCAGGACCAAGGAATGGCGATTGAATTAACCAGAAGATCCAAAGCCTTTGAACCCGAATCAACGTCTACGGCTGTATCTGGCACCAAGGTAACAACACCTTACAGTTGTCAATCCCCGACTCGGGACAGGCTCTGACTCCAATACCTGTCTATCTATTACTGTGTTTCAGTTGTCCCCCTCCCCCACTTCATCACTCTATAGACTTGAAGCAAAAAGCAACACACGTTTTGTGTCCCTTCCTCCAAAGGGGGGGGGGAGGGGACTCAAACTGAGCAGCGACTCCATTGCCTCACTTAGAACCAGGCTCAAAGGCACAGTTAAAACCTTACACCCAGCGCAGCACCTGTGAGACCGCTCCAGGATTAGTTTTCTCATCTTCAGAGCATAAGCAAAGCCATACATCCACTGTACCCACGTTATGGGGTTTTATATGAGGTTTGCACCCAGCATAAAGAAATTACTGAAGAATAAGACACCAAAATTTGAGACAGACTGTGAAGAGTTTTATATTCCATGTCTTCTCTAGCTCTGAATTTATCTAAACTAAACATATTCTTACCGTGGAAGCAAACAGAAGCTTCTCCTCTAGACACTCTCAGATGACTTGCACACTGGCAGACCAGCTGAGGGAGGACTTGCACAGAAAGTAACTGAAGACAAAGCAAAGGCAGAGAGGAGCATCAGCTATGATTGGACATGATTCCAGAAATAGAGAGGTCACCTACAAAGAGAGCACGGTGACACAGAAAACACTAAGCGTCCAACAACATTGTTTACATTTAATATCTTCAGCTCTTTCTGTGCTTTTCTTTACAATGGCAAAATTGATACCCAGGGGACAGAGACGTGTCCTAGGTAACAGGACACAGACTCCTTTCTAGGACAGCCTTCTCCTTTTCCATCTGTACTTAACCTTTGGACTCCTGCACCGGCAATATCAAAGCTGGTGTCTTCTCTGCGCCCCAACAAGGCAACACCCACTGGGAAGAAGAGCTCGGCTGTGCATCAGGGAGACCCGAGTGTGACCCTTCCTCAGCCATCCTTTCCCATCTGTGAGACTGACAGTAAGCCCTTAACGTCTCTCAAGTGTGACCTTCCCTGCCTAGGATGCAGAAGATTTCACCAGCCCCTCAGTGTCCGTGGATTGAGATGAACGGTTGGGAGGGGTGGGTGCGGGTTATGCGGGACGCGTAATCACAGCTTTAATTGGTGGGTAAGATGACCAAGTCCTGGCCGTTGAATGTAGCAACACTCACCGGTCCCCGAGAGCTCTGCTCTTCACTTCAGATACAGGAAAAGGGTGGAGGAATATCTTCATTTTCGACGACCAGTTTCGTGGTGCGATTACGAATTTTTTCTAATTAAGCGGCTGCCAGCGAGATATTTCATCTGAAACCTATTGTTTGATCAAACAGTATTTGTCTTCTGAGAAGGGCAGTTCCTCAGAAAAAGTAATTAAACATGGAAATGCCACACATGACACTCAAACCCTCCTACAAATTTTCAAGGGTCTTTTCAAGATGACTCATGGAATCTGAAAACGGTGTCATAATACGGGCCGTGCTCAGGTTGAGTTCACGATTGGTTAAAGACCCAAATGCAGAGGTTAAGAAAAGCACAGGCCGAGGCAATGCCCCAGCTCTAGGAGGTGTGTGCTACAGCTGTCGACTAAAGAGCATCAGCAGGGCCAGTAGCGAGACCTGGAAGGACAGCTGCAGACAGAGAAGACACCCAACTGTGTGTGTCACAGTCACCAGCCCTCCAGGAAGTAGGCTAAGGCCAAGCCTGGATGTGTCATGTAGCAGTTTCCTTCAAGATAAAACCTAAAACCATCCATCTTGGAGAAAAGCTATTTTTTTCTATCTCCCTCCCCCACCCCCGAGGCAGGGTTTCTGCGTTGTAACTCTAGCTGTCCTGGAACTCAATCTGTAGACTAGGCTGGCCTTGAACTCACAGAGATCTGCCTGCCTCTTCCTCCTGAATGCTGGGATTAAAGGCATGTGGCACACAGAATGTTCTAGGTGAAGGTAGAACATTCCATCCCACAGGGCAGCTCCTTAAACTTAGGAAGTAAACAACTCAAAGGTTTCAGGAAGTCCCTGAAACTGACCAGATTCACTAAGCTCTTCCTTCCCCAAGGATATACAAACAGCAAGGACTGCTAGGAGACAGTCTCAGACAGGCTATGCTGCCTGGAAGAAGCAGAAACCAGCCAAGCTGCTAGAAGAGCCTCAGACTAATGACGAGGAAATCTGGGAATTTCCTGGAAATTTGGAAAAGACACTCTCTAACCTGTTGAGCTGCCTGCAGGCTGCAAAGTGCACTCAAGGTTGCCAACTTTGTGAACTGTCACCCATGCTGGGTTGGGCTTTGGTGATGCAACTGTCATTGAGCCATTTCATTTCTGTTCCTATAAGTGACCCCAGTACAACTTACTGGTGCTCTAAGTTGGATTTTGGTGACATCTGAAGTGTGGTTTGATGTTGGTTCCCTATCTTACGTGAGTAGACATTTGTTTACATCTCCCCAGACACAGTGTCACACATCAGAGCAACTGTGTTGTTCAGGACAGCAGGTGGATGCAGTGTCATAACCTAAGTTATCCCATCATACACAGCAACAGTGTCAGCCTGAGTGCCTCCACCTTGGGTCTAAGCACCAAGGCAGAATGGTTCCGTGTCTTATTATGCCTGCAAAAACTACCCCTCTCCCCATAGCAGGAGGCACAAACTGATGAGTAATTTATTTGTGCCAATAAATAACAGCCCCTGTGAGTACCCAGTCCTATCAGAAACACCAGATGGACAAGATCATCAATCACATCGAATAGAACTCCCTCATCTGGACCACAGAAGGAGCACAGGGCCAATAAGATGGATCAGTGGGTACAGTGCTGCCGAGGCTGTTGGCCTGAACTCAACCCTGATCAGGACCCGTATGATAGATGGAGAGAATCAACTCCCAAGGGTTATGTTCTGAACTCCGCTCTAACTCTGTAGCATTTAAATTTTTATTTATATATTTCTGTCTTTTGAGACGGTCTCTCTTTGTAGTCCTGACGGTCCTGGCACTCACTGTGTAGATCAAGCTGGCCTCGAACATACACAGATCCACCTGCCTCTGCCTCCCGAATACTGAGATTAAAGGTGTGTGCCACCATGCCCAGATTAATTCTTATTTTTAAAATTACCCTATTTTACGTGTATGAGTGTATGCATGTGCACTGCGTCCATGCAGTGCCTGCAGAGGCCTGGAAAGGATATTGATTGAACTAGCATCACAGATGGTTGTGAGCCCCCATGTGGGTGCTGGGAATTGAACCCTGGACTGAAGAAAAGTGGCCAGTGCTCTTAACGACTGAACCATCTCTCCAACCTCCATAATCAAAAATATATGCGACTTAATTCTGGGATGCGATTGGCACGCTGACCCAGTCGCCTGATCATTTCATCACAAGACTAGTCTAAGAGTATTGCCACAGTGAAGGGCCTCACCTCTGCCCACGTGATGCACGGCCTGCTCAGACTGATACTAGGAACTGCATACTTGGACCTGCATTTAATAATGCTACATACAAACAGCCTTGCACTTGTGGTTTGTAAAACTTCATCTCGGGTCCCTGTAGAGGCATTTCTTTGTGCCTGTGCCTGTCTGTGCCTTTAGGACAACCTCTCTGAACCATGAAGGCTCTTTAACTCTTCTGCAGCAATTACACACACACGCACATGCACAGGCACACGCACACACACACTCATACACACACATGCACACACACGTGCACACACATACACACACACACAGTACAAAATGTAGTGTGTGAGAGTTAACTATTAGGGAAGACATCATCTCATGAAAATCCCTCCCCAGTCAGTGTTTGTCTTAAGATGGAAGCAGGGTTGCACCCTGCTGTCAGATGTACTTTGTTGTCAGTTGCACTGTCTTGAATTATCCACCTGCACAAGAGAGAGAGGCCAAGCACTCACCACTCAGAGTGAGGCAGGAGATCCCTTTGTATCAAGAATAAAATCCATCAGGACCCCTGCTGGGCATGCTTTCCCTACTTGACAGTGTGTGGCATGGCTACACACCCTTCTGCAGAAACTAAAACTTTTTGCCTTGCTGAAATACTTCAGATTGTGTGGCCATTTTCCGGAGACCCCAGACCCATTTGTAAATTGCTCAAGGCCATCCCAGCCCCTCCTCCTGAAGTCTCACGCCTCCATCCCCCAATTGTTGCAGGTGTGGATGGGGTCCAGATGGAATCCACTGGGGCTTCCAGGTTCCTGTGGTCGTGGAACTCGGACTCTCGAGAAACCAGACAGCCCTGAGAGCTAGATGTCTCAGCTAGCCAACTGACCAGACCCAGCTAATCCTCAGAAGAGTCTGGCCCCCCGCCTGCGGTTCCTTGCAGCTTTGGTAACTTGAGCACCTGTGTTGAATTTCTGGTCAATCTGAGGGTGGTCTCTGGGTCCCATGACCACGGAAGGAAAACTTGTGTCACAGTTTACAGACACAGATGTTTCGGGTCGCCGTCAGGACCTTCTTTCTTTAGTAAACAGGTCTTGTCTTGTTGCTTAACTGCTCAACTGTGTCAGCCTTAGCTTTGCAAACGTGCACTTTATCAAGACATAAGAAAGGGGATGCAGCTCAAGCAGGCAAGAGCAGAACTGTAAAATCTTAGCCCCTGCTGACTCGGTTCACCCTATAGCGCTCAGGCAGAAACCATTAAGCTACCATAGTGCACGGCAACCTCTAGATGATGTTAGGTGTTAAAACACTAAATGTTTGGTTTGTGTTCTTTTCCTCTTTCAAGAGAACACATCCAAGGGGGGAAGTGGATCAGAGACTTTAGAAAGGTTAGAAGCTCAGATGCCACTGAGTCAGGAGAATCACGATTCTATGTTACATATTTACATAACACCCACATTCTCCTGAATTGGGAAACAATTGGGAATCCCTGGGGCCCTAAATTGGGGCAGGGGAGGGAGAGATTCATTCTTTATCTTGCTCTTTGTTTTCTTTCATTTGTAATCTTAATATTCTCTCTCCCCCCTCTCTCCCTCCCTTCCCTCCCCCCCTCCCCCTCTCTCTCTCCTCTCCCTCCCCGCTCCCGCTCCTCCCTCTCTTTTTCCTCTCTCTCTTCCCTCTCCCTCTCCCACTCCACTCCTCCCTCTCCCTCTCTCTGCCACATAACTGCATGAAATCTCTATGCAGACACCCAGCTCTAATTCTGGCTGAAGGTGAAAAAGGCCATTGCTCCTCACCACTCTCTTCTTGGTTAAGCAAACATGTCCTAGCTAATGCCAACCTAAATGTCTTCGGTGGACATTTTTCCTGCCACCTCTTCACTGGTTTTCTGCTGGAACACCCCCAGTTCATTTTCCCAGCAACCTTGTAAGTCCCTTGGCTAGGTAGAGCTCAGCAGTCCAGGATCAGACTGAGAGTTTATTCAACAGTTATTAAGCTCAGATGCAAATTCAAACCCGAACCCCAGCTGGGTTGCACGGAGGTCTCTGCAGTTGAATGGGGAGCAGACTTATTAAATTATGCATCCAGTGTGCCTTTTATTATGAGAATTATGTGCATTACCCCTCCTCAATTAATTTCAACAATCCTTGGCTCCAAAGCAATTTTAGCAGTTGAGCCTCTGAAAGGGCATTCTTTCCGTTTATGAACCTCAGTCAAGCTGTGGGTCACAGAAGGTCTTGCCTGGGGCTCTTGTCCCTGCCTCCTCCATTCTTCAGTCCTCCTGAGTGACCCCCTCAATCATAGAAACACAGTGCCCCCACTGTGGGGTTCTAATTGTATCTCCTAATCCCCAGGGATTTTCTTCCTGCTCACAAAGAAAGCTCAGCCTCCCTGTTAGCCCTACAGAACAAAGGGAAGAGGGCTTGAGGTGTTTGCAATTGCAGAGCCTGGGGCACGCATGGTTCAGCCAGGCCATCTCATCCACAGTGAGAAAGGGTTCTCCAAGACCAGAGTGAAGATTCTGACAAGCATTGCCTTTGTGCCTACTGTGTGCTGCATACAGTAGGGCCTGTGAGATGCACAAGTCCCTCAAAGGGCTCAGATTACACTTCAAAAAACAGCTCACAGTAGGCTCCTAGTGTTAGCCAGGGCTACACCATTTTGTAAAGTGCCTCCATTTTGGTTCAACTGTGACAGTAATTTGGTTTTCAGAACTAAAATAGCTGTTTCTCTAGCTTCTTCCCGCCAGCAGCCCTATCGACCCCCCCAGTAATGGTGGCCAGGAGAGATGGTTATTGATCACCTGGCATTCTGTAACTGACTACTCGCTGGTTACCCCTAGCAACAGCCAACTGAAAGCCAAAATAGGAAACTTTTCAATCTCCTCTGCACTCTCACCCCTTTCTGCCCTTTAGCTGTCCCAGCCTGTAAACTTTGATCCTTGCAGAGACACGCCAGCCTCTGTGGGCTCCGGGTCTCCCCACCTCCTCTGGAATACAAGTGTTTACTGTCATGGAGTCACTTGGTTCTGTCTCCTTTCAACTCTGACTCCAGTTCTGTCTGAGACAACTGTGTGAGGCAACGTGATGAAGCTGGAGACAAGACTGAAAGGTTTGGGTGGGGGTGGGGTGTGGAAGCACAGCTCTGAACCTACTATCCCTGACCCTAGAAACAAATTCTAGTCTCTCTGCGCCCAGAAAAATTGGGGTAGTGACAGAAAGTTAAATTTGGGAGCAATTGGAGCAGAACAGGGCTTAGGTTCAAGTTTTGCATTCTGCTTTATGACTTGGGGATAAACTGAGCCTGGCGCTGGTCTTCCAGTGGTGACTAAGTCACAGGAGTTAGAGGGATAGAGAGAGGAAAAAACCTCAGAGGAACCAGCTAAAACACCAGGTAGCTACGCAGACAGGCATGTGCCAGGAAATGATTTAATGCTCAAACCGACAGTTACAGCACAATTTAGAAATAAGTATCTGTCATGTTGCTGATAGCCAAATTTAATAAATGCAATGTAAATATTAAAAGTCACCGTTTTCCTAGTCTCCAAGGGAAAGGTCTTCATAAATAAGACTTTCTTCTAGAAAGTCTCAGATCACACAGTTTATTTAAAATTACAGGGCAAATATCAAGCGTAGCTAGGTGCTTAGCAGAAACAGCTATGGGCGAAACACTCCCTTGGCAATCAGTGGTTTCCCTTGGAGATCGGTACGACGTTTGCCACGTCGGTTCTTGGAGTGGAGGTTAGTATCCTCCTTCATTTCAGTGGACTAGGTTCCACGAGAGTGGGAGCCCTGTCTCTTTAAGTTTCACATCTGTCTGGCTTAACACATACTCTTTGGCACATACTAGGCAATTTCCTGGATGGGTGCACGGATGGACGGACAGATGGACTGATGATGGATTGATGGGTAAATAATGAGTGAATGATGGATTGATGAATAAATGGACCGATAGATGGGTGGACAGAGGAAGGGATAGGAATAAAGACATCTCAGGACCAACGTGCTGGTATTTTGCATGCTCAACGGAGACGCTCTGGCTTGTAGTGAGGTCTAACAGTTCCTAGTGCTCCCTGTGGGGCACACTGCTTTGTCTCGGTCAGCTGCGAGACACCTATCAGTGATAACAGCCCCTAACTTTCTCTCTGATACAGTTTTCCCAAATCTCTGAATTGAAGATTTTCCTTTAAGAACATTTTCCACCCTCGCCTGCGTTTTAAAATCCCGCTTCGGAAGCCCAGCGTGGAGGCGCACACCTGTAATCCCAGCACCCAGGAAACTGAAAGGAGGAGTGTCACAAGCTCAGGGCTAGCCTGGGCTGCATAGTGGTTTCCAGTCTGGTCTGAGCTACAAAGTAAAACTTTGTCTCTAAACAAACGAAAGTAAGAGCTTCTTCAAAAGGGTCAGGGGCTGGGCGTGAGGATCGCAGCATTCCAGACAAGGTAAGGTCTCAAGTTCGAGTCCAGCTTCTGCTGTGTAGTGAGACTCTACCTCAAGAGATAAAGGAAAAATAAACGCAGGATAGGATACGGATTAATTTCATTTCTGTCAATGTAATAAAATACCCAAGGAAAACAACTGCTGGAGAAAGAGTTAATTTTGACTCATCAGCTCTAGAAGGACGGAGATGATCACAGTGGGGAATTCGTGGCAACAGGCAGAATGCTGGCAGAAGAAGAAGCAAGAGAGAACAGGAAGCAGGGCCAGGTTATAAACCCTCAAGCCACCCTGGGTGACACACTTCCTCCAGCGAGGCTGCACCTCCTAAAGGTTCCATCGCCTCCCCAAACAGCACCTCCTGCTGGGAACCAAGGGTTCAAACACAAGGAACTATGTGAGACATTTCTCACTGGAATCACAAGTTGACATCAGAGCTGGTATGAAGTATAAACAAAGCCTCTTAGTTTGGAGACATTCTGAAGTAGCTGAGATATTTATTGCTCACCAGATATCCATGCACGTCTCCATATTTCCTAGTCCTCTTACGGTGAGTTAGAACCGTGTGACTAGTCCCAGCCAATAGGCTGTGAGCAGGAAAGATGTTTGTTACTTCAAAGCAAGTGCGCGTTATAGCTGGTATGTGACCTTCCAGACAGCATGGCTACAGAACAGTAGGGCCTCTCTCAGCTGTAACCAGTAAAGACTACAAAAGGCCAAAGTCCCTGTCAGCCCATGCTGCGTGTGGGAAACTGACAAGAACCATTTATTGCTGTGGACAGTGGCCAAGGCCCATGTCCAGATATTAATGGACTGTGCTGGCTAGTTTTATGTCAACTTGGCATAAAGTATGGTCAATCTGAGAGTAAGGGACCTCAATTGGAAAAAAAAAAATGTTTTCAGAAGATCAGGCTGCAGACAAGCCTGTGGGACATTTTCTAAATTAGTGAAGATGGGGTAGGACCCCATTGTGGGTGGGGATACCCCTGGGATGGTAGTCCTGGGTTCAAACAGGCTGAGCAAGCCATGAGGTGTCTGTAAGCAGCACCCCTCCATGACCTCTGCATCAGCTCCTGGCTCCAGGTTCCTTCCCTCTTGGAGTTCCTGCCTTGGCATCCCTCAGTGGACTGGGACTCTGAATGTGTGAGCCAAATAAACCTTTTCCTCCTCAAGGTCATGGTGTTTCGTCACAGCAACAGTAACTAGCCAAGTTATTATTATTACGAATAACCAAGACATGCCAACCACACAAATATAGTGAACCGAGTATTTTGCCGTTCTAGCTTTCTTTTGTTAATGAAAGGCTATAATTATGGCTGCAGTAAGTATATAGCCACTCCTCAGTGCCCCTGTAGGATTGGTGCCAGGAACCCCGTGGATTCCAAAATTCAAGATGAGTTAGACACAGTGACAATGCCTGTCACCTCATCACTCTGAAGACAGAGGCTGGCAGGTCAGGAGCTCAAGACGTCTTCACACATGCAGTGGCTCCATGACTGCCTGGACTGGATGAGACTCTGTCTCACAAAAACAAAACAGGGTGGCAAGATAGCTCAGTGGGTAGGGTGCAGCCTCATGACCTGATCTTGCTTCCCAGAACCCACATAGTAGGAGAGAACTGAATCCCACAAGTCGTCCTCTTATCTTCACATGAGTGCACGCTCACACAGACACACAGACACACACACACATACACACACACATGAAGAAATTGCTTTAAAAGTCATACGCTCATTTTAAAAAACATAAAAGATGAATAAGTTCTTTATACAAAATGGTAAATGGCAAAATATTTGCATATAACCTGTGCATACCCTCCCAGAAGCTGTAAGCTATCTCTGGGTCATGAACAATGCCTACTATGTAAATGCTGTTTGAATAGTTGTCACTCCGCATTGTTCAGGGACACGACAAGAAAATACCTTGTACCCGTTCGATACACATGCAAATTCTTTTTCAGTTATTTCAAACGTGAGTGAGCTTGATTTAGTACCCACAGAGAAAGAGGGCTCACCCTGTGTGGGTACACAGGGCTTTTTACCCTCTCTGTGTCACCCTCCCCCCTCCAGAACAGAATCTGTGACGTTACCCCCCCCCCCCCCCCCCCGCCCCGCTTCTCATGGTTTGTACAACTATTGTAAAACGGGCATCGAGCTATGGAGATGGCTCGTGGTACACATTCTTCATACACAGAATCCAGGTAAAGAGCTGTGTGTGACCTCTAACCCTGGAGCTAGGAGGCGGAGACAGCTGGGTCTCTGGGCTCACTGGCAGCGCTGATGAGTCCAGATTCAGTGAGAGACTCCGCCTCAAAGCAGGGTGGATAATGATGGAGAAAGACTTGGCACCAACCTCTAGCCACCCTCCCTCCCACCCAACCTCCCCTCCCCAACACACACACACACACACACACATGCGTGCATGCGCACACAATCTGTGATCACTTTGTCATTAAACGTTAACCCCTTAAGAGAAGAGTATTTTATTATTTTAGTTTAGTTTATTTTAGTTTAGTTTCAGATTCCAGAGCCTCAGCTCTGCCTGATCTGAATTTTCCTAACCTTGGTGACTTCGGCCCCCTGCGTTTCACTCAGCATGCAGGCGTGAGACAAACAACCCACTCGAGAGAGCTGACTGAAGAGGATGGAAAGGTCCGACTCACAAAGGTGCAGGCATGACTACAGGAGAACTGGGGAACTGGTCCAGAGCCAGCAAGGGCAGAAGCCCGGACCAGAAGGGCAAGTGGAAGCATCAGGTTCTCCAAACTGGATAGATCTGAAGCTGGAGAAGAGGTCACTTGACAGATGCTGTTTCCTGGATGAAGCTGTCTCTGCCATCCTCTGACTCGGCTTGAGCCACAGTCTCCCAGTGGCTCCCGCTGGACAAGCCCAGTGGGAAAATGAAGGACGACAGACAGGCAGATAGGTCCACACAGCTCATCCCATACAGAAGGTGACACCCAGAGAGACCAGTGTGTCATAACTGCAGAACTAGGCTAACAACAACACCCTTGTCGTCCAATTATTCTGTGGAATATATGCATACGTGTGTGTAAATGTGCACGCACACATACACACACACACACACACACACACACAAGCTTAAGAACTTTATTCAGGGTGACACCATTCTGTAAACCTCCCCCCATTTTGGTTGTACTATGATAACTCCCCAAACTACAATGATTTGGTCTCCAAAACTGAAGTAATCCATTTTCTAGATTCTTACCCTCTCCATCCTCATAGCTAATTCAGAGACAGCCTGGCCGTAAGCTCTTACCGTGGGCTGCTAATCAACCACATGGCCTAGAACCTCCCTGCTTTCCCTGAAACCATAGGAAGAAACCCCTCCTGCACTCGCCACACAGCCTTAAACTCTCCTCAGAGCCCCTGCAATGCTGCTGTCTGTTCTCTGACTACCTGTCTATTCCATTCACAACTCCCCTAAATAAACTCTTATCCTAAAGGACAGCCCATCTTAGTCTCCGCCTGACTGGTGTTATGTCAACTTGACATAAGCTAAAGTCATCTGAGAGGAGGGGAACTCAATTGAGAAATGCCTCCATAATGTTAGGCAGACAAACCTGTAGCATTTTCTTTCTAGTGATTGGTGAAGGAGGGCCCAGACCATCGTGGGTGGGAACACATGTCCTGGGTGCTAGCTAGAGGGAAGCAGGCTGAGCAAGCCATGAGGAGCAAGCTGGTAAGCAGCACTCCTCTGTGGCTCCTGCCCTGTTTGAGTCCCTGTCCCTACTCCTTTGGATGATGAACAGTGCTGTGGAAGTGTAAGGCAGATAAACCCCTTCCCCTAGAGTTGCTTTTGGTGAAGGTGTTTCATCACGGCTATAGAACCGGCACGGATATTGAAGCCGTTTCTGCAGAAAAATCATTTTCACCTTGCCAGAGCTGGCTTCCCCCAGCCAGCCATAGATATTACAGCAAAGTCACAGACCTCAGAAACATGGGGATCTTCTTTTTGAGTGGGTGTGGTGTAAACACCCACCTCGGAAAGCCTCATTTGGCAAACCTTTCACCACAAGTAAGCAATCAAAATAATTCCCCTTGAATCCTGTCTTAGTTGCTGTAATAAAAACATTCTAACCAAAAACAACTTGAAAGGAAAGGATTTCTTTCAGCTGACCAGTTCCAGTCCATCATTGATGGAGGTCAAGGCAGGCACTCCAGGCAGGAACCTGGAAGCAGGAACCCAAGCAGAGACCATGGAGGAGCACTGTTTGCTGGCTTGCTTCCTCTGGGCTGCTCAGCTACCTTTCTTATACACTCCAGGACCACCTTTCCAGGGATGGCACCACCTGCAGTGGGCTGGGCTGCCCTATGTCAATTAACAATCGAGAAAATGCCCCCATAGACACGTTCGCCCACAGGCCAATCGGATGGATACGCTTCCTCAGCAGAAGGTCCCTCTTCCCAGATGTGTCAAGTTAATAACCAAGATTAGCTACCGCAAATGCCAAGTCCCAAAACTTTTGGCTGGCTTGCTGCTAGATTCTGTATTAATCCCTGTAGTCAAATTACCTCTGGAGCAGACACAGTGCTGTCTTCAAAGGCTTCGGCAGTTTATTCCTTCTGAGGACCCACCTTACTGGGGGGCCTTGGGGGTCTTCACTTATTTATCCACTTACCATTTTGACCGCTTGAATGCTTACTTGTGGTGAGAAATTTGCTAAATGGTTTCCCTGCAGAAACGGATTCAATTATTTATCCCAGCTCCTGTGTCACTGTCTGATGTGAGACGGAACTTTAGGCTTATTTACTGTATAAGAAACGTAATGGTCTGAGCGCTGTTACAACATCACAGGTTTTCATGGAAGATTTCTCTCTCTCTCTCTCTCTCTCTCTCTCTCTTTCTCCCTCTCCCCCCCCCCCCCCCCACACACACACACAAACACACACACACACACTCACTTAAAAGCAAAAGTTGAGTTTGGGAAGCCAAACTACTCACCTAAAAGTCATTATTCAGCAGAGGCGATGGCTCGGTTGATTGAGCGCTTACCTCACAAGCATGAAGATCTGTTTGATTCACAGAACCCGCAGAAAAGTGAAACCCTGTGTGCTCTGCAGCCCCAGCACTGACAAGGCAGGCAGGTCCTTGGTGGCCAGCCAGCCTAGCAGAAACAGCTAGATCCAGACTCAGCAAAATCCTGTCTCAAAAAAACCAGGGAAGAAGTAATTAAGGAAGCTGTCTGGACGTGTAGTAACCTCTAGCCTCCACATGTGCTGGCATGGGTGAGCACACATGAAGATACAACAGCACATACAACATCACCATCACCACCAAAATGCACCCTCACCTGGGCACCTTTCATAACTTTCTTGCCCTGGATCTTAGCCTCCAGGATTCTGGTACTCCCACCCACAAGGGAAGGGAAGAGCATACTTCAAATGGCAGGTCCGACAGCTGTTAACTAAATGGCCTTGAGCAAATTCTTTCCTCGCTCTGGCCCCTATGTCCTCTCACCTAAAACATGGGAATGATGATAGCATGTGTCGGACTGGAGAGGCGGCTCAGTAGTTAAGAGCCCCAGCCACTCTTGCAGAGGGCCCTGGTTCAGTCCCCAGAGCCCGTGTCAGGCAGCTCACAGCCATCTGTAACTCCAGCTCCACTACATTAAGAGAAGAAAGCATCGGTCTTTAGCCCCACTTTCTTCTGGGGAAGACAAACTAGAACAATAGGAAGCGGGCAGATTTACAGAGCACATTAGAAGGCGGTGAACCTTCTACAAAGAGAAGGAGATTCACGTTGTTGGAAAATGACCAGAATAACAGTTTTAGCAAGAAGACAAAGAAATGGCAGCCCCAGGAAGATGAAGAAGGAGACCATGTGGGCTCTGGGGGTTTTAGGAAAAGGGTATCACAGGCAGCACAAGCGTCCCGAGGCGGGGGAGTCTCTTACATACGGGGTAGACATGACCCATTGTCGTGAATTCTGAAAGTCCAATCAGCAGGATTTAAGGATGTGGGGTGGGAGGGATTGAGAGGAAGAAGAGTTGGGGTGATTCCAGGGGGTCTTGTCTTTGATAAGAAAAAGACTAGAATGCCCCTGGGTCAATGGGACAGCCAGCCTAGCCTTTCAAACACTTCACAATGAAATTTTTCAGCGCTCAACCTGGGATCTCAGGTGATGCCAGTTGCTCGGGTCCTCTCCGCCATGTTCCTAGTCATTGTGTAACAGCCCCTCCAGGCCTCAGGCCTCACCCACCCACCGAGTCAGTCAACAGCACACACCAAGGACACTCCCACCAGTACCAAAGTAGTGTCAGTTCCTGAGCTAAGGTGGCAAAGCCAGAGTTGGGGCAGTTGGAATGACGTGGGCTGCAGAGACAGCTGAGTGGCTTAGGAGCACTTGCTGCTCTCCAGGGAGACGGGTGTTCATCCCAGCACCCATAGAGGGTGGCTCACCACTGCCAGTAGCTCCAGTTCCAGAGAGTCAGATGCTCTCTTCTGACCTCCAAGGGCACCTGCTCGTGTGTGGCAGGTACACACGCAGGCACACGCCAATCCACATAAAATAGAGTAATATATTTTTAAAAAATTAAAACCTGAAGCATACATAATCCCCATACTTGGAAAGCAAAGGCAGAGGGATCATGCTATGTCCAAGGCTAACCTTGGTTACAGAGTGAGTTTCAGGTTAGCCTGAGCTACTGAGTAACACCCTGTCTCAAAACAACAAGAAAGGGGGGGGGGGCCTGAGATAGAAGAGAAAAGGGTGGAGTTAGGTGGGCTGCCTCTCTGTGGACACCCAGAGTCAGTGTTGTGTCTGTGTGTGTGTGTGTGAGAGAGAGAGAGACAGAGAGAGAGACAGAGAGAGCGAGCGAGCAGAAGGCATACCACAGTCCTCATTCCAATCCCTGGCGTTCCCCCCCATCATGCTATCCTGGAGGTCATTGCTTGATGAGCTGGCTTGTACTTCCTGATCCCCCTTCATCCTCCTGCACTTGCGTGCTTGGCTCTTATTGCTGAATGCTTAGGGGTCTTTAAATGACGCTATGGAGAGTACACTGTAATGCGTAACCTTGAGCAATGCTGTTCTGTCTTCATCCCCAGCAACAGCTCCCGGAAGTGGGATTGCAGACTCCAAGGCCAAATGCCTTTTACACTCAATAGGTTTTCCAAATTGCCCCCAAAGGGGATTTGCTGGTTTAATTTTTCTTCAATGAGACCACCAAATATTTTAATAACACCGCTGTGTTACTCCCAGAATTGAAACTATTAATTTTTCTTTTTATTAAGAACATAAACCCATAATCATAAAGTGCTTCCTGGCGCAAGTAGCTCAGGTTCGTGCCACAAGTATTCTCACAAATACAAAGGAATGACTTAATCCCTGCACTCAGCTCAGACAGAATCCAACGGCAGGCACGTGGGCTGGAGGCCTTCAAAATATCCCTCTGCTAACGAGGGAGTCTGCCTGGGTCTGACCGCTCCAGTCACTCGCTACTCATTAACTGTCATCAGAATTGAAATCTGCTTCAATCCCAGAGCAACCTCATACGAGCAGCTCAGAACAAAACAAATTTCAAAGATCAAAATTCCCGGGGAAATGGAAAATGCCAAGGCCAGAATCCGTTTGTGTTTCAGTCCCTTTCAGGGAAGAAATGACTCGAGTTTCCAATTTGCTGCAGCAATGGCTCATTAGGGCAAATTGAGACTTCACACTGAGCAGAATGCCCCATGCTTTCCAAATTGGACACACGGTACCCAGCGCCTCTCAGAAGAAACAAGAACCTGCACAGAAGCCTGGGACAGAGGCAAAGAAACATGAGCCCGGATGTATCAGCTGAGATCCAGCCTGAGCATTTTGGAGGAATGAGAATTCAACTCAAACTGGCTTTGGGCGGAAAATGTTCATTTCATCAGGCAGTTTGATTCCAGTGCTATGTGATCACCATTCCAAAACGGCCTCCCCGTATCTCCTGGTTCACTGCTTAAGCTTAGCATCCTCGGGAGAGATGATCAACAGAAACTGAAGAATTGCGTCTCAAGCCGTGGAGCTCGACATTTAAGAATGCTCGCTGCTCTTCCAGAGGACTCGAGTTTGGCTCTCAGCACCGCATCAAGGGGCTCACACCTGCCTGCAACTACAGCTCCGGGATCTGACCAGCTCTGGCCTCAGCAGACATTAGCACTTGTGTCACATATCCCACACACACACACACACACACACACACACACTCATCACACACATACACACACATACACACACACACTCATCACACACACACACTCATCACACACACACTCATCACACACACACACACTCATCACACACATACACACACACACTCATCACACACACACTCATCACACACACACTCATCACACACACACACAGTCATCACACAAACACACTCATCACACACACACACTCATCACACACTCATCACACACACACACATACACACACACACTCATCACACACACACAGTCACACACACACACAGTCATCACACACATACACACATACACTCATCACACATTCACACACTCATCACACACACACTCATCACACACACACACTCATCACACACATACTCATCACACACACACACACACTCATCACACACACACACTCATCACACACACACACTCATCACACACACACTCATCACACACACAGTCATCACACACACACACTCATCACACACACACACTCATCACACACATACACTCATCACACACACTCATCACACACACACACTCATCACACACACACAGTCATCACACATTCACACACTCATCACACACACACTCACACACTCATCTCTCTCTCTCTCTCTCTCTCTCACACACACATACACACACATACACTGCTTGTTTTTTAATTTAAAAACTAACATCCAACCATTTGTGGTTCCCAGAAACATGCCTCCCTGATAAAACACCATAGGCTAAGAGCCAAAGGATGATAGATAATGTGTCAAGCCGATGGAATAAAAAAGCAGGTTAGCATAGTAATTCTGATATTTGATAAAGTAGACTTCAAACTAAAATCAGTCAGAAAAAAATAAAGCCACTTGTGATGTAGTTTTATCTCTTCCATCTTGGAAGAGAATCACTGAGGGATTGTCTACATTGGGTTGGTTTCTGTGCATGTCTGTAGGGTATTGTCTTAAGTAAATTGATGTAGGGAGACCCAGTTCACTGTGGGTGGCACCATTCCCTAGGTAGGAGATCCTGAATTGAAAAATGAGTAGAGAAATCAAGCTGAACACAAGCAAGCTAGCAAGTCAGTGAGCAAGCCTGAATTAATTTTTCTCTGTTCTTGGCTATGGGTATGGATGTGATCAGCCATTCCAAGTTCCTGCCACATTGATTTCCCCAAAATAATAGATGGGAGCCTGGAATTATGAGCTAAATAAGCCCTTTATGCCATGATTTGTTTTTACCAGGGTATTTTTATTACAGCAACAGAAATGAAACTAGAACACCACTGCATATTATTAAAGGATAGAATTCATTAAGAAGATATAACAATTGTAAATATATATGCACCAAACACTAGGCCTCCAAATTTCATCAAATAAACACTATTGGTCAGAAGAGGTCAGATAAATACAGATAGAATAATGATGAATGATTTCAATAACCCATTCTCACCTCTAGACAGGCCATCTAAACTAAAGATCAACAAAGAAAACACAGAGCAAACTATACCATAGATCAAATGGACTTAACAGATGTATACCCATGTGGTACAGACACAAGTCACCACACTTGACTTCATTCAGCAGTGCTCCTAATGGAAGACACATTCTTTAGCAGTTCCTATGCTCAAAGTTCTTTTATTTTTAAGTGTGAGAAACCCTAACTGACATTAGCTAAAGTCCACATTCCTTGCCTTGGCTGACTCCGTCTTCAAACCTCACTGAAATACTATTTCTGCATTTACTTTAAAGATTTCCAAGAAACCTTCTGTAAGTTCTCCATCCAACTGATGCACCCGCTTCTAGCCTGCACACAACTCATGATTCGCGATGAAACTGTGCATTTACTGGCTTACTCAGTCTGTATCTGTAGAGTAGGATCCTGGCTGTTTACATAATCTCTGCATCCCCAGCTCCCAGCAGAAGACCAAGCTGAGAAGTCACTCAATGTGTGTGTGTGTGTGTGTGTGTGTGTGTGTGTGTGTGTGTGTGTGTGAACACATATCACAATTAAGGAAATAGAAGCCATGAGTTGTGGGGAGAGGGCTTAACATGGGAAGGACTGGAGGAAGGACAGGGAAGGAAGAAAATGATGCAATTATATTTTAATTTTAAAGGTTCTTTGTTTTGTTTTTTTATGTAAGTATGTGAGCAAGTGCTTCTGACATAAGACAGAAGTCAAAAAGCTGCAGAGCCATGCCGACACTGGGTTCCGTCACCCCTGGTTGTGGGAATAGTCCCCCTGGGCACTGTAGGGGCTCCTAGCAGCCCTGCCATGTACGTGCTAGAAGCCAGTACAGCTTCTCTGATGCTTCATCTCCAGGTATGCCAACCACACATGTCCAGTATTGGACACATATCTGTTGTGGAAGTTTATTTTTAGTTATGTATAAAATAATTGTTTTATGCATTGTTGGGTGAGGGGCTAGGCTAGGTCTTGGGGTTTTGTATTGTTTGCAGATGTTGTATTTCTGTGGGGGTGTTTAATTGCTTATGATCTGCATGTATTATCAGTAGAACACCTGAGGAATTCTGAATCAATAAAAACACCTGAGCTCAGACGCTCAAGGTTCCACTGTTAAGGATGGCAGTTGCCATGAGGGTGGTTCCCTCTGCAGAGGTCTGGCAGGGTTTGCACCTATGATTATACCCCCGTGTCCTTTTGACTGAGCCACCACAACAGCTTACTACTACAAATGGTATACAAATGTGGGATACTGACATCATGCCAGCTAATTCAATGTGGAGATAAGAAGAAGAGAAAGATACTCGTGACCTCGCAGAGTCCAGTAAATTATGCTTAGAGCAGTTCCCAGAGGACAGAGTGTAAGATATTAATAAAAGGAAAGCTCTATAAGAGTTGTAAATGAGGAAGAAACTCCTAGGTGAGAGCCATATTTCAGACAAATGTTTTGAATAAATTTTCATGGTGAAAACAGGGTTCAGCTGGGAGCAGGAAAAAGCAAGGTTCTAACCGCTTTTCCTCATCATGGAGCCAATGCTCTCGTCCACCACAGGTGGTAGTGTGCTGTTTCACAAACTGAGTTTTCTGATAGCTGCATTGTATGTGTGTGAAGCTCAAGATGTTGTGTTTGAGATCTATGAAGAAGGGTATGTTTCCCCAAAGTGGTAATGAGAAAGAATGCCAAACTGCTAAACCACCAGAATGTTTCAACCGGAGAGTCTTCCCATCTGTCCAGGATTCCCTGATGTTGTGGAATCCCCAGCTTAGAGCTAAAAAACCAGTTAGTTAAACTGAATAGTTCTGCAAACCTGTCTACAAGAGGTCCTGATAATACATATCTGCTATGGTGATAAGAACTCCCCCTCCCTCCCCATGACAGAACCCTTCCTGCAGACAAGGTTACCAGTTATTTTTCCTGAAAACCAGATTCTATTTTAAAATCTGGAAAGTGTTTCCTCAGGGTCAGCACAAAGAAGCTGTCTTCCAGACTGGCCAAGGTTGTATCTTGTGCTGGTAGCCGAACTTGGTACTGAAGAGTTACCCGGTTTTATAGGCATGAAGGAGTCATGGAGAGCTACTGAGGCTTGGCACTAAGAGAGACCAGGAGAGGCCATTGGTGAAGGTAGTAGTTGAAAGCCCAGATCAAAGGGGTCATGTAAAGAACTTGAAGCTTGGCACCATGAAGAGAGCCCAGGAGAGGCTATTGGTGAAAGTGCAGGCCAGTTGCAGCAAGGGACCCCAGCAGTTTTTGAGATGCCAGTACCATGGGATGACCACCAAGAACTGCAGGAGCAGTGGAATAGAGCCAGCCAGAGCCTGGAGGACAAGCTGTGTGTGCTGCAGAGGGCAGAGCCAGATCCAAGCCCTTTGGAGGAGCCCAAAAGATCGTGAGTGAATTCCAGATAATTGGACATTGATAATGTTTTTCTGCTGTCCAAAGACATTGAGAAAAGCTTGACAGATGTTTGGCTTCTTTCTGTTCTATGCATTAGTATCCTCATGATTGTTCCTCTTGTAAACAGTTTTGCTGGTGTAGTGTTAAATTGTGTTGTAGAGATAAAGCAATTTTTTGATTGGATTATACAGAAAAGGGAAATTGTCATGGAAGTTTATTTTTAGTTGTATTTAAAATAATTGTTTTATGCACTGTTGGGTGAGGGACTAAGCTAGGTCTTGACGTTTGTATTGTCTGCAGGTGCTGGATTCTGTGGAGGGTGTTTGATTGCTCATGATCTGCACCTGAGGAGTTCTGAATCAATAAATACACCTGAGCTCAAATGCTTGGGATTCCACTGTCAAGGACTGGCCATGACAGTGGTGCCCTCTGCTGAGGTCTGGCAGGGTTCGCACCTATGATTACACTTCCGTGTCTTCTTGGCTGAGCCGCCACAGCAGCATATTACAAACACATCCAATACAGGGTCAGACCCATCTTTCCAGCTGCACCTTCCACTCCACGAAAACCGCGAAGTTCTGAGTGTATGGGTTACTTTCTCCCATTGCTGGGGCAAAATTCCTGACAAAAGCAAGGGGTTGACTTGAGTTCATGGTTCGAGGGGACACAGGCCATTGTGGTGGGAAAGTCACGACAGCAGGGACATGAGACAACGTCACGTCCAGTTCACAGTCGGGAGGCAGAGAGACGAGCGCTGGGACTCAGCTTACTTCTTCTGCTTTGTTTTTTTTTTCTAATTCGGTCTATGACCCCAGCTTATAGAACGGTACCACCCACATTCAGGATGGGTCTTCCTTCCCCAGTTAAACCTCTCTGGAAACTTCCTCACAGAGCCATGCAGAGCTGTCTACTAGATAAGTTTAAATCCAGTCAAGATGATGGAGAATTAGCATCATGGTGTGGCAGTCCAGCCCTTGATAAAACACTTCCTCAGAGTCTCAGGGATGTTTAGCTGGAACAAGGAAATAAACTACCAACGTGGTCTGCTTGCCTTCCTGCCCTGTAGATAACTGATAAACTCTGTTTTAGGAGAGAGAAAGGGGAGAAGGAAAGAGGACCCAGCAGGTCTCCAAAAGGCAGTTCTGACTTCAGACATCCACAGGGCTGGGAAAAGGCTCTGAAATTCAACCCAAAGAAACTGCCATGAATAATTTTCCAAGAGGATCACTTGGTCACATGTACATTCCACCTGAGGTGAAGTCCCACTGACACAGGATGCAAACTAATATCAGCCTTCATCAGTTGGGGTCTCTAACATTTGACATGAAAACGCTTGGAACACAGGGAGCAAGCCAAGCTATGAGCCACTGAAGGGTGCACTGTCTCCCTCAGCGATAGAGTTCTATTGAGCCAGGTCTGGTGACTCACGCCTGTAACCCCAATGCTTGGAAGGTTGAGGCAAGAAGGCTGGTGAGGGTTTGAACCCAGGCTGAGGTACATAACGAATTCCAAGCCAGTCTGAACTAAAGAGTGAGACTCTTCCTCAAGCAAACAAACGTGCTCAATTGAAGAAACCTGGGGACTAGGCTGGAGAGGGGCCTCAGCGATTAAAAACACTGGCTGCTCTTCCAGAGAACCTGGGTTGAAATCCCAGCACTCATATAGTGGCTCACCACCATCTGTAACTCCAGTTCAGAGCTTAACAGAGGCACCAGGCACACAAGTATTGCATAGACACGCATGCAGGCAAATCACCCATACATATAAAGGAAGTTTTTAAAGACTTTTTTGTTTGTTTATTTGTTTTTCAAGACAAGGTTTCTCTGTTGTAATCCTGGCTATCCTGGAACTCACTCTGTAGACCAGCCTGGTCTCGAACTCACAGAGATCTGCCTGTCTCTGCCTCCTGAGTGCTGGGATTAAAGGTGTGAGCTACCACCACCTGCCCAGCTTTTAAAAAAATTTTAAGAGAGAAACATGACCCTTTCTCTGTGTCTCTGTCTCTGTCTGTCTCTTGTCTGTCTGTCTCTGTGTGTGTGTGTGTGTGTGTGTGTGTGTTGGGATCAAGCCATGCAGAGAGCACATATACGTCACAGAGTTTTCTGAGTGTCTCCGTGAAACTTCTTTACACCAAGAGAGCTTCATTCTCCCTGAGAGTTTCTTCTTTGGATTTTCTCTTTAAATTGCCTTGTGAGTAGACCTGAGTAGCCTTGCCTAGCAATTGACCAGGAACAGCACAGACTCAGCTAGACAGAGTTCAACACAGCAGCTCACGCCTGCCCTTCCCCCTCTCCCAAGCAGATGAGAGTGGAGGGACATTGCGACGGGAAATGTCAGGTTCCCTCTATGGGGTCTCGCTCTCTGCTGCTGGGCAGAAAGTCAGAGGAAAGATCAACTGCACAAGAAGGTTCCATTCGAGAATGTGAAAATACGGTTCAGGTCAGGGTTCCTGGAGCCTTCCACTTAAACATGACCTATTATTTATAAGTCAGGAATCGTGCAGGGCTTAGGGTGTTCTTGGGGGTAATTTTTAAAATGTTTGCAATGCATGGGACGTTTTCTTCTGATAAAACGTCAAAGAGAAATTCCATAAAAGGAAGCCATGAGCAGAGGCCTTAGCAGAGAAATGGTCGAGAACCCACCCAAGCCAATGCTCAGCCCCAGGCTGCTCCAACGCGTCATCTCACAGAACGGCTGAGAGCAGGGTGCTCATGGTAACTGGGCTTGGGGTATGTGTGGACTCTCCGTGGACTTCCACATGATCCTGAAACATCTGAGGCTAATGCTCCATTTGTCCCCCGACTCTCCTAGAAGCTCTTTCGGTTGGTTGGGTGCAGAACTTCCTGTCAAAGACCCACATCTGCTTCCAAACACTCTAGGTACCTCTTTCTCGTGCCATATGACATACTGATGGGTGGGAAGCCCAGAGTTGGCTATCTCATGGGTTTGGATAAAGCTTAGCTGTGCCTGTCCATCGAGGTTGGCACACATGCGCACACAAGCTTGCTGCAGATGTAGACTATAACCCAAAGCGGGCAAATGAGTGAGCGCGGGTGGAGATATAACGCCTCTCTCAGGGACTGACTCAGAGAACGTGGCCCCCAGGTAATTTAGTGATTGAAAGCTCTGCCCTGCTGACAAAGGCCTTACTTACGTTAGTAAATAGAACCTCACACTCCTTAGCTACAGCCAGCTGACTTGCTGAAAGCCTGAAGTCAAGGCTGAGGAATCCAGCTTCGGTGCCGGCTGTGATAAGGACTCTCCCTTTGCAATATCATAGACAAACTTTAACATGAAGATCTCGGAGGTCTAGGTATTTGAACATCCATTCTTCTAGCCAAGAATTGTGAACAAGTTCAGGAAGCAAGTCCTCTAGAGAGAAGCAGGCTGCAAAAGATTTTGGGAAGGGCCCTTCTCCCAGCAGCTGCGAAAAGCAATTCTTAAAGTTACAGGAGCACTCACCGCACAGACAGACATACAACATGACAACATCTGGGGATAGGTTCAAATATTCCAGTACTAGTCAGGGAGGGGCCGAGGGCAGAGGTCGGCTCTCCCCAAGCTGCTATGGCTTGGGCTGAACTCTGAAGAGTACAAGAACTCTGCATTATTTACTTTTTCTCATCATGACAGAGCACCTGACGGAAGCAGCTTAAAGAGGGAGGGTTTATTCTGGCTCACGGCCTGAGAGGTGCCGTACATCATGGTCAGCTGGACTGGCTTAGTCCGGGATGGCAGAAGGCAGTGGCTTGTTAAATGGCACCAACCAGGAAGCAAAGAGAACTCGGGCCATAAAACAGGCAGCCTATAGCCCTCAAATCCTCGCCCTAGGCCTCCAACTCCCAGTGTCCCACCTCTTCCAACTAGGCTCCACTCTTTAAAGATGCCCCAGCCTCCCAAAAGCACCACCAGCTGAGGACTTGGTGGTTCAAGTACAGACTTCCCCACGTTTGAACCATAACAGACTTTAAATTCAAAACTCCTGGGTCATTGTAGACATGTGTTTGTGGAAGTAGGAAAGCTGGGTATGTGCTCTTGTTGGCTTGATGTGTAACGTGGAAGCACTTAGTTGTACCAAATGTGAAGCCCAGTTTGTGCCCCAGAGAAATGTCCACACCAGCGTCAGAGGTGGGTGACACATCTATACCGTCTCTGGTGGGTGGATGCAGGGGGCACTGATCGCTCTGCCATCGAGGTCCACTAGCATCTTAAGGCACAACAAGCTTGGTGATCCAGAGCGACACACAGACACAGTGAGCCTCAAACCATGGGCAGCGCAGTGGTTAGTTTGTCTTGTCAACTTGGTACAATCTAAAATCATCTGAGAAGAGAGTCTTAGTGATGAACTGTCCAGGTTGAGCTGGCCTGCCCACGTGCCCGTGGGGAATTTTCTTAGTTGGTTTCCTCGAAGTAGGAGACCCCACCTTGAATGTGGGCAGCACCCTTTCATGAGCTGGACCCTGTATTGAGTGTGACAGAGTCAGCTGAGACTGGCAGGCATGCAGCCATTCATTCTCTCTCTGCCCTCAACAGTGAATGTGATCGGCTGCTTCAAGTTCCTGCTGACTTCACTTCTTGGTTATGGTGGGCTGTGACCTAGAATTGTGGCTAAGATGAACCCTTCTCCTCTGAGTTGCTTTTGTCAGAGTATTCCATCATGGCGACAGAAAATGAGACAGACATCGGTGGTGTCAGATGAGACTTTGAGGGGCCCAGGAGAGAGAGGATCCATACAACAGGAGCCTGTGTGCCTCTGGAGTGAGGGACAGATCAGAGGGAGTTTTTGAGGATATCAAGTGAGTGAAGGCGCCCAGAACCAAAGAGCAGCGAAGCCTAGTCCCCTCACACCACAGGAGCCCCTGGGATGCAGGCAACACAAAGAAGGAGCCAGGAACCCATCTGCATTGAGGGCAGACAAACTCAAGGTCTCTCACTGGCGCAACTGAGCGGTGCACACAGAACTTGGGCTCACAGTGGCCTTGTGCCCAGCCTGGAAATGAAGAATAATGTAAGATACTCCCACAATGATATTTGAACTGTGGCTTCAGAGACCACATTTTCATGAATCAGTCCACACCAGGTTTGGAGCTGGAATTGAGGAATGTGACCCTTGGCACACGTGTGTCAAGTTCAAGTCTTCCCTAGAGAACATTTAGATTGTTTCTTTTTTTTTGACCTGGGATGGAATCTAGTTTGTTGGTTGCCTGGGAGACAAAACACACTGCTTTGTACCACTTCAATGCTAAGAGGGTCTCAATGTTGTTCTGCAAAAAGTCTATTTACCCAGCACCAAAGTCCACAGGCCTCACAGTCACACAGGCTAGGTTATTCCCTTCCATTGCAAACTTCTTAGGAAATTAAGAGGGTGGGGTTATTTCTGTCCTCTCTTGCTTTATACCAAATTCCGAAGTAGTCCCAGCCCAAGGTTGAACACACCAGATCCAGCAGGTCGTTGTGACTTTGTATTTCGTATTAGGCCTGATCACCATCAGCTAAGTGCCGGATCTGTGCAAGCTGTGCTTCAGCTGTCATCTCCAGTCCATTCAAACCCTCAAGACAAGTAGTGCTGTTCCCGGGGAAGAAACTGAGGCTCCAGAATAATGGAAAGCACACGGGAAGATAGAACTTTAACCCAGGCCTGCGTGGTCCCGAAGCTGTGCCCAGCTGCAGCAGGCAGCCTGAATGTACAGCCTCCAGCCGTGTGAGGCTTCCTTTGTGGGCTGGCCTCAGACTCCTGCCCACGGCGGTTCACACGTGGGCTGTGCACAAGCTTCGACTCCTCCCCCTGGATCTGCAGAGAAAATGTTTAACGTGGGAGTTAAACATGGGAGATGTCACTTAAACATCAGGAAAAAAACTGACATGGGTCTTCCTGTGAGTGTGTGTTCATGCGTCCGTGCATGTAAAAGAGCACATGTGTGTGTGTGTGTGTGTGTGTGTGTGTGTGTGTGTGTGTGTTCACACCGCAGCATTCAGAAAACAGAGAACAGCCTGAGGTGTCAGTCCTTGGCTTCTATCTTGTTTGAGACAGTCTATTGTTTCCCACAGCTTAGACCAGGCTAGCCAGCCCCTAAACTGGGATTACAGACGCTGGTGCTAAGCGTCCAGCTTTCACGTGGGTTCCAAGGATTCAAACTCAGACCCTCATGGTTTCATAGCAAGTTTCTTTACCTACTGAGCCACCTTCCCAGTCCAGAATTGGATCTTTTATTTGACCGATGTGAAGCATGCCTCCTCTATCCAAGCGTAACATTTCTCGATAGCTTTTTCTCCACTGAGACCAGGTGACTCCAGCTTGCGTCAGGTTGACATTTAAAACTCACCATCACAGTGAGTGTCCAGTTCCTCCCTCCACACCCTGGCCAACATGTTGTTTTTTCTATGACAGTCATCCTAGCTGGTGAGACATGGTTTTAACTCAGATGCTCAGAAATACAGACACCCTGTGCACGTGGGGAGCTGTCCGTGGCCATAGTGCTGAAACCAGCAAGAAATTCAGTATGGTGCACCATAGTGCAAGATCATAGAGAAAGATCAGAAGCAGGTGGGGATGCATGCATCCCCCTCTGCTCTTGGCTGTGGATGGGATGTGACTAGCCACTTGAGCTCTTGCCTCGACTTCCCCTTGTTGCTGGGTAGTAGTTTGCCTACTGTCCCAGCTCAGCAAGGAGACAAGGGGGAATAATCATAGGCGGAAACTCTGCCAGACCTCTGCAGAGGGAACCACCATCATGGCCAGTGCAGTACTGCCAGTGGAACCCTGAGCGTCTCAGCTCAGGTGTTTTATTGATTCAGAACTCTTTAGGTGGTCTATGTATACCATGTGCAGATCATTAGCAATCAACTTCCCCCACATAAATCCAACACCTGCAGACAATCCTATGCGTCCCTTTTTCCAACAGTGTGCAAAAACAATTACTTTAAACACAACTAAAAGTAAACTTCCACAACAGCGATGGACCCTGTGACCTGGAACTGTAAACCAAACCAACCCTTCCTTCCCCTGCAGTGCGTTCTGTCCGAGTGTTTTATTGTCTTCTCATGCCTGCCACCGGAAGTCCCTCTTGTCTGCCTTTTACTTTCCACAGCTTACATCATAACCACCCCATGTATTTCAGTATCTGCCTGTTTCAGTCTGTCTGAGAGATACTCGCCTAGCCTGGTTTGGGAACCTTTGGCCAGAGGGGTGTGGTCAAGGTGTTACCCATCTTTTCCACGCTCCATCTCAGCGGTTTCTCCTTCTTAGTCACAGCGGTGTCCCCCCAAAACCTAAGACAGTCCCTGGCGAATCTATGCTTGTTAGATGGTGGGAGAAAGTAAGAGATGGACGGCAGGAGCCAGTTTCAGCATCTTCTAAATAAATATGGGACCATGTTCTATACAGTTGGTGGGTACTGTGGCACATTTGGTGGCCCTGGATTCATCTACACCCTCCCCACACCACGGGTACCATGGAGACCTCTAAGAAGCTGTTGTTCTGATATAAACTTAAAAAGGAGAAATTAGTCACTTAATTTTAAAGTACACGTGCATCTGTATAACTAAATGTAAAAATAAAAAGCCTGGGAAGGTGTTGGTTCTATAACCAGCACCTATTTTAACTTTCTGAGACCCAGACTTCTGCTGGCTTGTCCTGCTTTTTCTGTCAGGCTGAGCTTCTGGGGGTTGGGTCCTGTGATGGTTTGAGCTTCCAGATAGAGCTGAGCATCCGGGGAAATGATGACTTTCTTTCAAAAGTCATGTACTACATGCAGATAGACAGACAGCCAAACAGACATACACACACACACACACAGCACGTAAAAAGAGCTGCATGTATCAGCCATTTATGCCTGGAGGCCTGTGTTCCATGACAGACAGGGATTGTCTCACTTCCTGTAACCAGAACTGACACTCTGTAGCTTTCTTTCTGGCTTCCTCTAAGTCACGTGCCCTCTGACCTGGGCCCTAGACACTCAGGAAATAGTTCCTCAGGACCCAGGACCCAGCACACCCACTGGGCTGGAACGCAGAAGGGAGAAGTACACGACATTTGACAGAGTTGTCTCTGATTCAGTTCCTCATCGTTGTGTCTCCATCCTTCTGGGACTACTGTAAGACTTCAAGATGTGCTTCCCCCTGCTTTTCTTGCTTTTCTTGTTGTGATTATGTTTATCTTATTTGTTTGGTTGTTTTGCTTTGAGACAGTTTCGTTATGTAGCCCAAGCTGCCCTCAAATCCGCTGCATAGTCCAGGCTGGCCCCTTCTCAGGATCTTCATACCTTGGCCTCTTGATTGCTGCATGGCAGCCTTGCCCCGCCATGCTCAGCTCAGCCTTTCCGCTGTCCGCAGCATCCCTTGGCCTCTTCTTCTGTAAAATGCCAGTAAATTCCTGTTCCCTTTTCTGTATTTCCCTCACTTCACAACTTGTCAAACATCCCTCAGATTTTACGCTTCTTAGCAGTTTTTATAATCCCTTCTGAACTCACGGTCTAGGTATTTCACGCTTGCCCTGCAGCTCGCCTCTAAACGTTTAAAACTTATAAGTGGCTTCAGTGTCATTGTAAGGTTGTGCGAAGGTGGTGGGGGTGGGTACAGCTTTTTAGCGCCCGGGAAAGCGTCTATTGTTATTGGTTACCAGTATTTCTATGGCGAAGTGAACACCAGTCATGTGTCAGCCAGCCTCCAAAGAGGTGCCTAATAGTCCTCACTTCCTGGAATCCACACCTCTGTGGATTCCAGCGTTGAATAGCAGTGTTTGACCAATAGAATATCACAGGCGCGGTGTGCACAGCTTTCAAAGTGGAGCTGTGAAAAAGATCTTGGCCTCTGCTGTGTGCTTTTAGGCTTACTTGGGATTCTGTAGGGACTGGAAATGACCTGTGGTAGCCATACTTGCAGTTTTGAATAGATGAGTTTATTAAGTGTGTAACAAGCAAAAGTCAAAAGTATAAATAAGGGCCGGAGAGACGACTCAGTGGCTAAGAACAAGTATTGTTCTCGCAGAAGACCTGAGTCCAATTCCCAGCAGCCACATTAGGCAACTCACAACTGCTTGTAACTCCAGCTCAAGGACATGCCTCTAAACTCAGGCACATGCACATATACATGTAAATAGATAATAATAAATATTTTTAAATATAAATAGCAAGTGACGGGTAGATGATAGGTGGATGATAGGTGATATATGGATAAATAGATAGATGATAGGTGGTTAGATAGAAATAGACAAATAGACAGATGATAGATAGATAGATAGATGATAGATAGATGATAGATAGATAGATAGATAGATAGATGATAGATAGATAGATAGATAGATAGATAGATAGATAGATAGATAGATAGATAGATAGATAGATGATAGATAGATAGATAGATAGATAGATGATAGATAGATAGATAGATAGATAGATGATAGATAGATAGATAGATAGATAGATAGATAGATAGATAGATAGATAGATGATAGATAGATAGAATGATAGATGATAGATAGATAGATAATAGATAGATGATAGATAGATAGATAGATAGATAGATAGATAGATAGATGAGATAGATAGATAGATAGATAGATGATAGATAGATGATAGATAGATAGATAGATAGATAGATAGATAGATAGATAGATGATAGATGATAGATAGATAGATAGAGATAGATAGATAGATAGATAGATAGATAGATAGATAGATAGATAGATAGATAGATAGATAGATAGATAGATAGATGATAGATAGATAGATAGATGATAGATAGATGATAGATAGATGATAGATAGATAGATAGATAGATGATAGATAGATAGATAGATAGATAGAGATAGATAGATAGATAGATAGATAGATAGATAGATAGATAGAGATAGATGATAGATAGATAGATAGATAGATGATAGATAGATAGATGATAGATAGATAGATGATAGATAGATAGATGATAGACAGATGGATTGATGGATGGATAGAAAGACATCAAGTCAGATACTCATCACATCCAGCAGAAACCCACCGAGGAAGTAGAGGCTATCAGCTGGAGTTCTCCACTGAGCTTTCTCACCATGGCTGGGCACCCCAGGACTAACTTCCCCACTTCTCTTGTGGTTTCCCGTTATAGCCACTTTTACACTATGGGACAGGCGATGGTAACCTCTGTCGGAAATGATCTGCCTTCTTTTTTAGCTGTTCTCAGGGCACGTTTTCATTCTCGAACCGTTGGGGGACCAACCCATCCCCAGACAGGGGCCTCGGAGGACACTTTGCGACAAACACGGTTGGGCCTGAAATGAAGAACGATGCAGCCCTGTTTCTAGAGCCAGCCTCTCTTGAGCTCAAAGTGCCTGGCCCCTGTGCTGACAGAGCCTCAGGTGCACCCTTGAACTTTCTCATGGCTGTGGCAAAATATCTGATGGAAGCCACTGAACAGAAGAAAGGTTTATTGGAACATGACAAAAAACACAGTGGTGGCAGCGTGAGGCCTCCCAAGAGCTCACCGCTGGGCCACACTGCCTTCCCCCTACTCCAATGCACTCCAGACCGTTGCCTATTAAGTAGGTTACACTGTTTGCCACAGATCCTGAATCTGTGGCTTTGGCTTAGGCCCAAGAATGTGTGGTTAAAAGAAGCCCTTCTCCTGTTCTTGCCCAGGCGATGCTAGGCCGAGGATGTCCCCTGTCCCAGGTGATGCTGGGCAGGGGTCCCCTGTCCCCCTGTCCCAGGTGATGCTGGGCAGGGGTCCCCTGTCCCAGGTGATGGGTAGGTGGTCCCCTGTCCCAGGTGATGCTGGGCAGGGGTCCCCCCCAGGTGATGTTGGGTAGGTGTCCCCCCAGGTGATGTTGGGTAGGTGGTCCCCTGTGCCAGGTGATGTTGGGTAGGTGGTCCCTGTCCCAGGTGATGCTGGGTGTATGGTTCCCTGTCCCAGGTCCCAGGTGATGCTAGGCAGGTGTTCCTCTGTCCCAGGTGATTCTGGGAGGGTGGTCCTCTGTCCTAGGTGATGCTGGGTAGGTGGTCCCCTGTCTGTACCCAAAGAGAAGATGCTCTGAAAACTGGTCCCATTTTCATCCCAGCCCCTGCCCTACCAAGTCATTTGCCCAAGCAATTGCAGCACAGGAAATGGGAATGAATTGAATGCATTAACCCTCACAAACGAGCCAGCTTGTGGGATGGGAACAATGTTGAAGCTTTTAAGAACACAAAAGAAGGCCTCCTCCAAATCTGAAGCTGGAGGCTGGCAAGCTGTGCTGCACTGCGGGTGACAGCGTGAGGCGCCACAGAGGTTCTCTGCCTCCCATAATGCACCCCGGCCAACAGGCCAACAGCTCGAGAGTCACCTGCAAGGAGCAGAGGCCACTCCCATCTTCAAACCTTTTGAATTCTCTTCTGTTTGGGCAGCTCTAAGAGAATTACATCTATTTCTTAATGGTTGGTGTTTATCACCAACACTGTATTTGAGAGAGCTTTTTAACATCTCCAAAACTAGTGTAGCGGGTGGGGAATGCTGGGCTGGTGAAGCACCCGCTGACCTAGGACTCGTGTCTCATGGGACGAGAACGGGGGCAGTGAGAGGGGAAGAAGGGGTCTTAAGAGAGTGGAGAGGGGGCATTTTCAGTGCGGCTAATAGAATACACGTGATGTGAAAGCAGAATGGGGGCACTGAGGAGAGTGGGGCAAAGGGCAGGGGAGGGAGAAAGGGGAGGGGTCACAAGAATAAAGCACAAAAATGCCACAGTGGCACAAAGCTTCGAAACCAAGAGCTTGCATTGTACTTCTCTAGCATACTATCTTATCCTTGCCGATTCGTGACCCGCCTTCTTGAGTTTGGCATATGACTTGGCAGTGTCTGACTAGTCTAAATCTCTAGCCAGGTTCTCCTTGAGAAATTCTACATCTTTGAATCCAAAGTACAGTGCCTTGGTGCTTGAACAAATGAATTAATTAAAAAAATATTTGCAGAAGCCTGCGGATTCTTTAAATCCATTGCCAACACTTAAAGATACTCGAGGGACTAGAGAGATGGCTCAACCATTAAAGACCTTGTCTTACAAGCATGAGGTCCTGAGTTTAGACCCCCAACACAAATGTGGGGGGAAAGAAAGCCCCCATCACAAATCACAGAGACCTGAGTTTGTGATCTCAGCGTTAATGAGGTGGAGACATGTGGATCCCTGGGACTCCTTGCCAACCAGCATAGCTTTCTTGGCAGACTCCTGGCCGAAGAGAGACTCTCAAAGTGAATGAATGAATGACAAGGTGAACTGCTCCTGCAGAGTGACACACACCTAAGGTTGACCTCTGGCTTCCACAACTACACACATTCAAACACACACACACACACAAATACACAAGAGAGTTTACAAGAGACTTCACCTTCAGTTGGGAGGAGCAGCACCTGTCCGATTTGACAGGTACCCAAAGCTTATCTATAGATACGCTACTTCAGGAGTGCAAGCCAGGAAGCACTGATCTGAAGCTAGGAAGCTTCAGATAAGCACGACCACCTGCACGGGGCTTCACTCTGCTGATTTATTCATTGACATAAGCTTGTGGTTCAGTGGGCATAGAAGATTGGCCACGTGCTCCTCCAGAGTGACCTCCCACCCAGTATATCCCAGACTGACTTCCCTCTCCACAACGCCAGAATGACCTCCCATCACGGTATACCCCAAGTCCTAATGACCCCACCCCACCGCATGTATCCCAACTCCCCGGTGACCTCCACGCCAGTAAATCACAAAGAGCCAGGGGCCCTGCCACCATGCAACTACAGCTGCACCCTGAGATAGCTTTGTCTTCTCAAGAAATCTCCCCTTTCTACCCATTCTGCTTCCTTCCCCAGCCAGTAGCCAATGGGACAATCTGCAAGGCTAAGGGCCCTTAGCTGATGCACCTTAACCGGAGCAGGTGCAGTCTGGAACAGGGTTTACACGCCATCTTGTTTCCACTACAGGCCACTCTGGCTCAATGCTCTCAACTACAGATCTGTGCATGCTGTGTTTCCACATTTCTCTTTGAAGATATATCCATTGATTTGTACATTTTGTACAAAATGCAGATTCATTTTGAATGTGCTAACAATGTTCAACAAGGAAAGAAAACCATAACGGTTTATTTCTTTGTATTTAGCCCTGTGTCTCCCAGTGTGATGGAGATACAGCCACTTCCCACAAGAAGCAATTTGCGACTCACACAGAGGCATTTTACTGAAAGGTGGAGGGACTCCATAACTCAGAGAAGCTGTCTTAAGTACTTGCATTTAGAAATTACAGCTCTCACAAAACTATTCCAAAAGTCGTGGGCTGGATCTCTGCCTCTGTGATCATGGCCTTGGGAGAGTCTGCAGTGCCACCTTCTGGGTATGAATGGCTGCTACAAGGGTACCCTGTGCAGAAGCAGCTCTTAAGGACCCAAGGCAACCAGGACCTGGTAGCCAGGGAACCATACTCTCTTGTAGAGCGTGGCCTCTGCAGTCTCAGCAACCTCAGACCAAGTGCCTCCCAACAGAGCGAGCAGCCCTCTTCCAACACACCTGAAATCCAGGGACAGGAAGGGCTCCCAAGAGCTGGTCAGCCACATGAGGTAACACGGCCATTCTCCCTCACCTTCCTGAGGCCTCTGTTCCCCCACCTGAAAAGCTTAAATGAGGCCAGACTCCTGGGGTGGTTGTCTCCAGAACCAACAACAGCTAGTAACATCGAGCCTTAATTTCTTCTAAACAATGCGGTAAAAAATGACCATGACCAGTAGCAGCGCTCCTCATAGTGGAAAGAGCAGGTAGCGTGGAAGCACATGACAGGCCCTGAGAATATTTGTAAACCTTGACATCCCAGGGATGCACGAGTATCCCAACCCCATTCATTGCTGAGGGGAAAAAAAAAAAACTCATTAAATATCTTGTTCAATGTCAACTAGAGCCCTTTGGAATGTTTGGTTTTCCTCTGAAGAGTTGATGGTTTTAGTATAAGCAATAAATAGACCACAGGCACAGAGGAGAGACGGCACACAGGTTTATGTGCAGAAGCACAGCAGCTAGACGAGGTATGGGACCGAAAAGAGAAGGTCAGGTAGCCGAAGTTTAAATAGCTCCTCGTGGGGGGTGGGGGTGGGAGTGGAGGTGCTGGTGATTTCAGAGGGATGGTCAGTGATTTGGGGTGGGGAGGCTCAGAAGAGTCAAAGGCCTGGGGCAGAGTGCTCACCTAGTGTGCACAAAGTCTTGGGTTCCATCATGCACAAGGCTCGGGGGTGCAGGCTTGTCACTCCAGCACCTGGGAGGTGGAGGCAGGAGGATCAGAAGTTCAAGGTCATCCTCAACTACTTAGTGAGTAAAAGACCACCCTGGACTACATGAGACCCTGTCTGAAGGAAAAGAGGAAGAGGAGGAGGAAGAAGGGGAGGAAGAGGAGGAGGAGCACTGGAGGCTTTCTCTTGACAGGTCCAGTCAGGTAGAGAAAGAGACTTGGATTATCACCAACAGAGGGGAAACTGTGAATTGCAAAGCCGTAGGAACTCTACGTTTTGTTGTTGTTGTTGCTGCTGTTTTGGTTTGGTTTTTTTGTATTCTTTGAGAACTTCGTACAGCATATTTTATCATATTCTTTCCCATTCCCCAATTCTTCCCAGAACTTTCCTCACTCCTTATCCACCCAACTTTGTCCTTCCTCTCTCTTAAAAAAAAAAAACACATAAAGAATAAGAAAAGAAAGCAAAAAATGCTACTGAAAACCAGAGTCTGATTTGTGCTGGCCAGCTACTCCCGGTCGTGGGGTTTGCCCTTGAGTTGAATGCCAGTGTCACTGCAGTGCAGAAACTGATTTTCCCTCTCCCAACAGCCATCATTTGCAAATAGCTTCTTGGCTAGGGATGGGACACTGTGCCCTGTTCTGATCCTTCTTGCTGGAATTTTGGTCTGGCTTGTGCAAGTTTTGCCCATGTTGTTATATTCTCTCAGAGTTCATATGTGCAGTTGCCCTGCTATGTTCCCAAAAAGGATACCTGCTACTGTTGTACTGTGTGGTGGTGTGAGTGAGAACAGCCCACATGTGTCCATATGTTTGAATATTTGGTCCCCAACTGGTAGAACTGTTTGGGAAGGATTAGGAGGTGCGGCCTTGTTGAAAGGGGTGTGTCGCTGGGGATGGGTTTTGGAGTTTCAAAAGCCCACACCACTCCCCATTTAGCTCCTTCTCTGTCTGCTTAATGATTAAGATGTAAGCTGTCAGCTACTGCTCTAGCACCAGGCTTGCTTACTGTCTGCCGTGCTTGCTGCCATGGTGGTCATGGACTCTATCCCTCTGAAACCGTAAGCCTCAAATAAACTCTTTCTTTTATAAGTTGTCTTGGTCATGGTGTCTTATCACTGAAATAGAAAGGTAACTAAGACAGAAGTTGGTACCAGGGAGTGGGCTGTTGCTGTGACAAGCCGGACCCTGCTGTGTAGGACTGTGGAAGACTTCAGGACTTTGGACTAGGAAAGGGATTGAGCGCTGTAAAGTTAAATGATGGGAGCAAGGCTTGACAGGTCATCCTGGTGGGAGTGTGGGGGGCAATAGTGCTGAGATCGGTGTGAACTGTGGAGGCCCGGCTGGAGAGGTTTGGGGGGATGCCAGAGTTAGCAGCTGGGCTAGAGGCCATTCCTGTGATAGATTCTTTGGCAAAGAATGTGGTTGAGTTTTGCTCTTAATGTGGAGCAAGGAGAACACAGTTCCATTGCTGGTGGGAATGCAGACTTGTACAGCCACTATGGAAATCAGTGTGGGGGGTTCCTCGGAAATATGGGAATCAATCAACCTCGAGATCCAACTCTACTACTCTTGGGCATAGACCCAAAGGGCTCTTCTCCCACCACAAGGACACTTGCTCAACCATGTTTGTTGCTGCTATTCATAATGGCCAGGAATTGGAAACAACCTAGCTGTCCCCCAACAGAAGAATGGGTAAAGAAAATTTACACAATGGAGTATTACTCAGCTGTTAAAAAAAAAAGAAGACATCATGAAATTTACAGGAAAATGGATGGAACTAGAAAAAATCCTACTGAGTGAGATAACATATGGTGTGTATTTGATTATATGTGGATATTAGCTGTTAAAAAATTGATAACCAAGCTACAATCTGTAGACCTAGAGAGGTAAGATACAGAGAAGGGGAGGGGAACTGGGGCAGAGGGGGCAGATGGGAGAGGGGGGAGGGGAGTGGAGATGGGATTTGGGGAGGGAATGCAGAGAGATACAGCTAGAATTTAAAAAAGAAAAAAAATCTGCTTGCTGCTAAATTGGAAAGTTTGGGACAAATTTCATTGGCAGAGATTTTAAGGCAGACTAATATTGACTCTGTTGGTTTTTAATAACAGACATTGACTCTGTTGGTTATTAATAACCACTGTATTGCATGTCTACAATGAAAAAGGGCAAGCAGGGCAAAAAGAAGTCGGAAATGTAGTCTTGGGAGGAAACGCACGCCAGGACATTTCATGTTGGAGCCGAGGCTTGTGCTGAAGGATAGAGACCCGATGAGAACTGGAACAAAGTGGGTGCAAGCCAGAGCAAGCCCCGCCCAGCTGGCCCCGCAACTGGTGAAGGGAACAGGCCTAAGAAAGTTTCCATTCCTGAAAAGCTACAGCAAGTCAAAGTTTATGCAAATATAATGGGGGTGGGGGGCTTCATTCCAAGCAGGTAGCCAAACTTGGCAATCTTGGCCACGTGGTTCTGGCTTTAGAGTTGTGGGTTATCCAGGAGTAAAGGGGTAGAGGAATTTTCCTCCGAGGTTAAGGAGAGCCACTGAGTGCAGGCTGTGTCAGCAGTCCCTCGGGAAAAGCCCTGCGAGGCCACTGCCTACCGCTGTAGAAGCCTGGACTACTTTGAGGATACCAGGATGTCCGAGGTGCCAATTCCCACCCCCCACCCCCCACCCCCGCACTATCTGCCAGGAAGAGCTGCACACAGAGAGAGGAACCATTCCAAGAGAGAAGTGTATTACAGTCAGCAAAGCCCAGAAGGGTGGAGCTGTTGTAGAAGTTTGTCTTTTGTTATGTATAAAATAATTATTTTATGCACTGTTGGGCCAGGGGCTGCCTAGGCCTTGGCAGGTGTTGGATTTCTGTGGGGGATGTTTGATTGCTCAGGATCTGCATGTGCTATCAGTAGAACACCTGAGGAGTTCTGAATCAATAAAAACACCTGAGCTCAGACCCTCAGGGTTCCACTGTCCAGTATGGTGCTGACCAGGATGGTGGTGCCCTCTGCTGAGGTCTAGAAACATTTGCACCTATGGTTATGCCTCCTAGTCTTCTTGGTTGAGCCTACACAGTAGGTGTGCTCCTACAGTGGAGTCATCTAAAGTCCTCTGACAGCAGACATGGAGCTACAGATTTGGAGTTTGTGCTACGGTATTTGGGTCTTGCTTTGGTTCAGTTCCTGCTCAGTATGCTCCATTCCTCCTTTTTTGGAAGGAGCTGAGAAGGTCTCAAGATGCAATCACTGAATAAATAAATAAACTCACTTCCAGTCATAAAGAAAACTCTCTCTGCCCGCTCTTGAAAGGATTCCTAATTCCTAACCCTAACCCTAATTGGGTCTGTGAAATAGACAGTAGACGAATCAGCCAAAGAAAACCCATATGCATATGCAAGCAAGACTCACAAATTCAAAACCCCAAGGTGAGCCAGATGGCTGAAGCTCATACAAGACTCTGACCACAGAAAGGGGTGGGTGCCTGGGGGCTGGGGTGGGGAGGGGCCGACAGCAAGCCGAGACACAGCTGGACCTTGTCTCTGAGGACAGCCTCATCACGGGGCTCTTCCTGCCGCTGCTCTCCTGACGTCTGTTTCTTTTAGAAATGGACATCGCTTTTGCAGAAGGTCACCATTTCAGAGCTGTCCCCACATCGGCAGTGTCTCCAAAGAGCCAGCTCAAAGTAGGTCAAAGATGTGAGTGACATCCCGGTCAGCCTCCTGCAGTCACCCTTTGGGGATGGGGGAACAGGGAGGTGTCCTGAGTCCTACTAAGTTTGGTTTTAATTTTATTTTTTACAATGAGAAAATTAGACTTATATATATTTTTTTAAAGTTTGGTTTTTAAATCTTCCACAGTCATATGATAGAATGGGCTCTGACTGGCTTAGCAGTTATTGATTTAGTCCCTGTCGTGCCTACGCTTCTCAGACATGACTCAGCGTCCCCTCTGTCGTTATTAGTAATAACTTCCCACATTGCCATTAGCGACCATTTCATACAAAACAACCTTCGGACCTCACCGGCCCAGTTCTAGATTCCCCCTGAGTACTGAGAAATGACGGTTTCTCTCTGAAAAGCAGTAGGATTCTCGGAATGAGGCATCAGCTCCTCGAGCCAAGGACTTTCCTCTCGCTGATGGGCTTACTCTCCCTGCGGAGCTCAGTGTTCCAGATGCCCAGGTGCTGTAACCTGAGCACCCACCCCCCAGCCTAGACCAACCTCCACCTCATCACCTCCTCCTCCAAACGGATGAGTGAGAAAAGCCACAGCGAGCCCAGTGTGTCCTAAGGCTTGGGGAGTTGGCATCTTGGCCAATTCTGTGCCAACACTCTGAGTTCTCTCTCAATCTCTCTCTCTCTCTCTCTCTCTCCCCTTTCTCTCTCTCTTTCTTCACAGCAGCCCCCTGAAGCAGGGACTGTCTTTGTGCCCATTCTACAGGTGAGGAAGCTGAAGCTCGGAGGCATGGACTGACTTGCCCACTCACATGGTAAGTGTGAATTAAAAGGGCATGCACCCTAGGAAATCAGATCCCCAAACCTGAAGCCATAAAAAGTTCTTTGCCTTGCCAGATGGTGGCAGTGCACACCTTTAATCCCAGCACTTGGGAGGCAGAGGCAGGAGGATCTCTGTGAGTTCCAGGTCAGCCTGGTCTACAAAGTGAGTTCCAGGACAGCCAGAGTTACAGCAGAGAAACCCTGTCTCAACCCCACCCCACCCCCAATAAATAAATAAATAAATAAATAAGGTCTTTGTCTTGAAGTACTGGGCCGATCTTCCACCTGATTCATAGAAGCAGAGAGTGGAAGGACCAGAGTTCTCTTAATGACTCACAATCTCCATGTTCTCACCCCATGACACAGACTGAACACACTAGATCCGGCATCCAGCAATGGCCTCCTGCAGTGCTCACTACAAGCAGAGAGAGGCAGGCATGTATCCAGTACCACACTAGGAATTGGTCACGTCGAAATCAATCATGTGTATACCCCCTGAGAAAATCAAAGGCAGCCCAAAAGTCAGCCCATATTCAGGACTGGGTAATGGCTCGGTGGGAGGGCTTAGGTGTGAGGGTAATCAGAACTCAAGTAAATCCCAGGTGAGCAGGTGTCCCACCTGTAACTCCAGCCTTATGAATCAGAGGCCGATCTCCAGAGTAGGCTGGATAGCCAGAGTAACTGTATCAGTGAGCTCTGGGTTGGATTGAGAGCCCCTACCTCACTGACTAAGGTGAAAGAAAAATGGAGGGTGATTCTTGACGTTAACCTCAGTCCTCTACATGCATGTGCATGTGTGCACACTGAACACACATCCACAAGTGTGCCCACCTATATGCAAACATGCATACAGACACGCGGACACACCACACACACATAAAAATGGGAAGGGAGGTCTGTCCTAATTCAAACAGGGGAAACTCATTCATGGGGCCAGCCACACAAGAACAGTATCAGTGTCATTCTGAAACAGGTCGACAGCCGTCACATAGGCTTACGGGATGGGGAAGCCCTGTGTCCAGGGTGTCGGGGGTTGAATGTAAAGCGTCCCCCAAAGGCTCGTGTATTTGAACACTTGGTCCCCAGCTTGTGTCTGGGGAGATTGTAGAACCTTTAGGAAGAGGAGCCTGGCTGCGGGAAGTAGATCACTAGGGGAGGGCCTTGATCTGCTTCCTGCCTCCCTCTCTGCTTCCTGATGCAATGTGCCCAGGTGTGAGCAAACTCCTGCTACCAACATCTGGGCCCTCACACACGCACACTGCCTTCCCTGGTTGTGGAAAGTCTTCTGAAGTCCTACTTTCCCGCTGGTCATGCATAGTGGGGTTGTGTAGTAGTACACAGCCCACCAAACAGGACCAGGAGGCATATTAATTGGTGCAAACTCTGCCAGACCTCAACAGAGGGAACCACCATCATGGCCAGCGCCGTACTTGATCGACAGTGGAACCCCAAGCATCTGAGCTCAGGTGTATTTATTCTTTCAGAATAAATGTTTTATTTAGAAATAAAAAGAATAAATATCTCCTGATAGCACGTGCAGATCATTAGCAATCAAACGTCCCCCACAGAAAGCCAACACCTGCAGACAACATGAAATGCCAAAGCCCTAGGCAGCCCTTCACCCAACAGTGCATTAAAAACATTTTAAACATAACTAAAAATACATTTCCCCAACAGGATTGCTTTCCAGAAGTCACAGAGATGTGTATGGCCTTATTTCCACATTGCAACAAGAAAGCTGGGCTCAAGGGCTTTTAAGAATTATTGTTTCAATTCTGGGAGGTACTGTATGAGTGAGACTGTCAAAGGAAGCCAAAAGAGGGTGTGGAAGCCTCTAGAGCCCGCGTTACAAGTGTAAGCCACCTCGTGTGGGTGCTGGGAACAGAACTAAGGAAGGGCTTCGGCAAGAGCAGCAAACTCTCAGCCTCTGAGTCATCTCTCCAGCCCCTCACGTTTTCTTCCAGATCCTTGGAGCCACATGGCTAGTAGACACAAGCTCTAGAATTTAATTCTGATCCATTTGCCTCCGGAGATCCTGTCACGTGACCGCCCTAGGATAATGTCTCACTAGGGAGAAGACAATCAGGGCACACCAAGGAGATGGGTACCTGATGTGTACTGAATGAACAGCGAACGGATGAAAGAATCTCAAAGAACGGATTGCCAGGATCTGAGGCTACAGGGACTAGAGAAAAGCCAGTGGATTCGATTACCAAATCACTGTAAATTACCAATTACACTAGAAAAGGAGATCGCCTATGTATCCATCGCCAAGAGATGGTCTCAATCAATCACGGCACCAGTGGTTTCTATGAGAATGGCCCTCATAGGCTCATAGACTTGAATTCCAGATAGTGGCACCGTTTGAAAGGATTAGGAGGTGTGGCCTTGTAGGAGGATGTATGTCACTAGGGGTGGGTTTTGAGGTTTCAAAAAACCCATTCCAAGCCCAGAGTCTCTCTCTTCCTGCTGCCTGCAGAATCTGGTTGTAGAAGTCAGCTACTTCTCCTGCTCCATGTCTGACCTCATGCCGCCGTGCTTCCCGCCGTGATGACAGTGGACGAAATCTCTGGAACTGTGAGCCAGCCCCAGGTAAATGTTTCTCTTTGTAAGAGTTGCAGTGGCCATGGTGTCTCTTCCCAGCAATAGAACGCTGACTAAGACAGCACCACAGAATGCCCTGCGGGTTTGAGAAGGATGCTCCAGCACTCCAGGCTCTACAGCAAAAACATCAGCAGGCTACAGTTGTATTCAAGAATCCTCTCCCATGCGAGTGTTCCCAGCAGCCGCGCTTCTGCCTGGAGCAGTGGTGGAGCTGCCCGCCCGCACCATGCAGCATGCCGTTTCCAGGTAGTGGGCCCAGGTCCTTACTGCATATCTTCCTGTCTTTGCGGGAGCCCAGTAAGTTGGTGAGAACACAGGAACCCGGAAGACAATGCATCAGGGGATATCAGGGGTCGTCTCAACTTTAATTCGGCGAGGACACATTTATAGGGGTACGGGGAGGTGGGGGAAGCATAGGTTTAAGACAGGTATGCAATTCTACCAACCACAGGTGGCCCTCTTGAGAGGACTGGGACTTGGGCGGGGAATCCTGGTTTGTGACACAGGAGGGAGGGACACGTGTTCCTTTTCAGCTCCAGGAGCCTAAAGACACTAGCGTCCTCTGACCTTTCTGCTCCACTTTCTGCTCTACTTTCCCGGGGTCCCACAAGCTTCTAAAGGGAAAGTCATGTCAGAATGTGCACAAACACAGCCCCATTTCCATCCATTCCTGGGAAGAATACTTCAGCAGAATTGGAGTCGTGTGGGTGGTGACCTGACAGCGTTACTGTGGAGGAAAGGACAGCAAGCAAGCAAAGCAGAAGTGAGCGGCAGCCACGGTGTCGTGGCTCCTGACCTCATACCAAGCCCAGTCCCATAAGCATTTGTAGATTTTTGTCTTGCTTTACCTTCTGCTATGCCAAACTGTGGCTAAATAGACCTTTTCTCTTTAAAAGTCACGTGCCTCCAGAATTTCATTGCAGTAAGATGAAGTTGACTAATGTTCCTTTCTTCTCAGCAACACTTTGAAATGGATGGGTTTCATAGGGACATGAGCACCAGGAAGTCAGTTATTTACAGTAGTGTGAGCACCAGGAGCCAGGGCCTCTGACAGGTTACACAGGGGTCTGAGCACCAGGAGCCAGGGCCTCTGACAGGTTACATGGGGGTGTGAGCACAAGGAGCAGGGCCTCTGACAGGTTACACAGGGGTGTGAGCACCAGGAGCCAGGGCCAATGACAGGTTACACTGGGTCCTGAGCACCAGGAGCCAGGTTCAATGACAGGTTACACAGGGGTGTGAGTACCAGGAGCCAGGGCCTCTGACAGGTTACACAGGGATGTGAGCACCAGAAAGCAGGCTCACTGCCATCTGAGAGGCTGCTGGCCATAGAAACTGCACTGAGCACCTGCTTTCAAGTACCTTCCAGAGGGATGAGGGTCAATACTTTGTCCTGCCAACCAATGAGAACCAGCTCAGAGTCCAAGCCAAATCGTCTCTTCTCCCTCCTGCTACAGAAGGAAATCATTTTCTATAATGAGGTCTTCATGCTGATCCCTGAGAAGGAAGCCTTGTTATTACTCAGCCTCTCTTCTTAACTTCTGGGACATGCAGCCAGTTTTCCTCTCTGTGTCATCAAAGTGTGAGTCTGATCTACAAAATGCTGTGGCCTCATAATCTGACCATGAGAGGTGTAAAGAGGGCATGCTGCAAATCATATTTCAGTTTTCAATTCCAATAGAAACGAGCTGACGGTGGGGGTTTGAGGGTGATTGTTTCCATCTGCTTCTACTGTCCATACCCCAATTGCTTCCTGAGAGAGTTGCGAGTTCTGTCTGCGCCAATGTCAATTCAGGGGCTCTTTATTGTGTGTGTGTATGTGTGTGTATATATATGTGCGTGTATGTGTGTGTGTGTGTGTGTGTGTATGTATGTGTGTATATATATATGTGTGTGTGTGTGTATACATATGTGTGTATACGTGTATGTGTGTACATGAGTATATATGTGTGTGTATGTGTGTGTATATATGGGTGTGTATACATATGTGTGTATATGTATATGTATGTGTGTATATATGTGTGTATGTGTGTGTATGTGTATGTGTGTACATGAGCGTGTGTATACATAAGTATATATATGTGTGTGTACATGTGTGTGTATGTGTGTGTATGTGTGTATATCTGTATGTGTATGTGTGTACATGAGTATGTATGTGTATACATGAGAATATGTGTGTGTGTATGTGTGTCTATATATATGTGTGTATGTGTGTGTGTATATGTGTATGTGTGTGTTTGTATGTGTGATGTGTGTATGTATGTGTGTGTTTGTATATGTGGTGTGAATGTGTGTGTCTGTGTGTGTGTGTATGTGGATGTGTATGTCTGTGTGTATATATGCGTGTGTTTGTATGTATATGTAAGTATGTGTGTCTGTATGTGTGTGTATGTGTGCGTATATATGTGTGTGTTTTCATGTGAATGTGTGTGTCTGTGTGTATGTGTGTGTTCATGTGAGTGTGCATGTCTGTGTGTTTGTGTATACACTCATGCACAAGAAAAATGATACACATGTGGGGGTCAGAAGATGACTTGCAAGAGTCCATTCTCTCCTTCCATCTTGTGGGTCCCGGGGACCAAACTCAGGTTGTCAGTCTTGGCTGCAGGCACCTTTACCCGCCGAGCTGTCTCACTGGCCCAGTCCTTCGTTTTCCTTCACGTCATCGTCTTGCTGTGCTGGACCCGGTGTTGGGAAGCTGCAGGAATCTTGCTATGTCTTACTGCAACTCTCCAGGATGGCACACAGCAGCCAAGAGCCACATGCATAAGGACACAGAGGTATGACAAAATAAAATTCCCAAAGAGGGATTCAGGGACGACCTGCTTTCCCAACTCAGCAGCTACAGGTCACCACAGGCTGCGCAGAGAGAACACCACGAGAGTGTTACCTGTGCGGAGTTCAAGCCAACCCCACGGTGTGTGAATGGTCCTTATTTTGTGTATTTGTGACTTTTCTTGAAACAAATTAAATCATAACCTGAGTCCCCGTTAGTCCACTGTGCCCAAAAATTCCATCCCTGCACCCTGCATGAACACCCTGCAGGAGAGGAGAGGTACAGAATTTGCAGTATGTAGAATATTCCAGAAGAACCCTGTGATTACCAAGGGGTAATTTGAGATGTGGGGGACTACTAGGTTCACTTTAGAATTATTTTTCTTAATATATGCATGAGATAGATCTTATAAAGGTTACATGATACAATATTGAAATGTTATTATCAATTAACATCTCTGAAACTATCATCCAAGCGCTCAGAGCTCTCGTTATTCTCCCGCTATCATGCAAGTGTGGTTGTGATTTCTGAAAAGCCTGGAGTTCTGGGGGTGGGAGTGTAGCTCCATGGTCAGAGCGCTCACCTAACATGAAGGAAGCCCGGGGCTCAGTCCCTGTCACAGCGTGGAAATGGGTGTGGTGGTTACACCTGTAATCTCAGCACTTGGGAGGTAGAAGCAGGTCAGTCAGGAAGTCCCAAGGTCATCCTTGAAACATATCCCTGTCCCCGGGAAAATGCCTATCCCAGCATCCCTGTCTTAACCAATGGCTTTTACCCCGGAGTATAAAAGACCATCCCCTCCCTGAACCCCATAGTTCAAGCTAGCCTGGGCTATGTGAAACCTATCAGGAGCAGAGATACATAGAGAGGAGAGGAGGGTTAACTTCGGGTATCTTCTTCCTTAGCCTCTTTCTACCTCGTGTTTTGAGACAGGGTCTCTCACTGGCCTGGAACTCACTGATGGAACTCACTAGGTTAACCGGCCAGGAAGCTCCAGGGATCTGCCCAACTGTGGTCTCCGCAGGACTGTAAGTGTGTCTTATGTGTGTTCAGGGGATTGAACGCATGTCCTCGTGCTTGTCTAGCAAACACTTTGCCAGCAGAATTCCCTCTCCAGCTCTATTTAATACAGGTTTTAAAGACTAAGAGAAAACCAGGAGCGTGTTGGCAGAACCGTAACAGTGGTAGTTAAGATCCTGGTACTTCGTCTCCACCCAGCGAAATATTTCACCAGCTCCCCCAGGCCCACCCAGCATCCCTAGCTATTCTAGCTTAGCTTCTCTTTTACTGAGGCAAATACTATGATCAAACTCAGCCGAGGGGAGAGAAGGGCTTCAGCTTATGCTTCTGGGTCACAGTCCACTATGGAAGGAAGTCAGGGCAGGAACCCAAATCAAAACCATGGAGGAACAGTTCTTGTTAGCGCACCCTCTGGCTCACCTCAAGCCCAAGCTTGTCTAGCTATGTTACAGAGCCTAGATCCACCCACCTAGGTGGGAATCTAGGGACGGGACCACCCACAATGAATTAGTCCCTCCTTCTTCAATTAATAATCTAGACAATCCACCATAGACATGACCACAGGCCAATCAGATCTGAGCAATTTATCAAACAAGGCTCTCCACTCAAATGACTCTAGGCTATGGCCAGTTGAAAATTAAGCCTAAGTAAGACACCAGCCACCATCCATGCCCTGGTCCAATTCGTCAGGCTTGTGTGGTGTCATGGAAGCCTCACAAAGCTTGGTGCTATAGCTGTGACTATCTCCACCTTGATAGGTTGAAAGACTTAGCCTCGGGGGTAGGTTCAGCCCACTGGAGCAGAACTGGGAGCTGAGCCTGAGACTGCGGTCTCAGCCAGTCTGTACCATGCGCTCTCCAGAACACTAGGTGATGCAGGAATCCAGTCATCGAAGATCGGGGCAGCAAAAACCCACAGGCTTCACACAATTCTATCAACCATGCAATCTGAGAGATGTTCCCTTAACTCTGAGTTGAATTCTTCATCTTCAGGGGAAGCCAAGGGCCTCTGTGCCTTCCTGTAAGAGCTGTGGCAAGGTGACACTCTGGCCCAGAAGAAGGCTCAGCCCCACTGTTGGCACCCAATCTAGCGTGCGGCAATGAAGGTACACGTTATATTTAGATAGAGTTCAGCGACCCTGACCGAGAAACGTAAGCCCCTTAGCTCTCAGGCTGCCGATCCGTCCAACGCACAAGTCTCCGTACCCCACCTCACTAGGCTAACACGGGGTCTGGACACAGAGGACACCAGACTCTGGCCCTAAGAGGAGTCTGTCCTTGCTACAGTGCCCACTACTTGGCGTTTTTAACAATTTTGGAGGAAGGACCCGTCATTTTCGATGCAAACTGAGTCTCTTGTTCATTTCCTTTCTTATTTCTCAGGATGCTCTCTGCCTTCCTCCACCATCCCAGGCTGTATTCCCACCAGGTCCTGCGGGCCCTTGTTGCAGCTCACTCCACCTTTTCCGACCTGAAGCTGGTTTGCCACCATGGTTTTGCCATCCTGACTTTGTGACTCTTTTCTCTTGATGACAGAATGTTTACCAAAGCACGAAACTTTTTTTTTTTTTTTTTTTTTTTTTTTTTTTGAGTAGCCTGAGCTGGCTTCAAACTCTCTATGAGCCTCTCTATGATCCTTCTCCCTCCGCTTCCCAGATGCTAGGGTTACTTTAGGCTTTCTCTCTTGTGCGTAGTTCCCAGCTGGTTCTGGGATGCAGGTAGGAGGAGCCAGTGCAGCTGCAATGTTGATACGTAATAAGCAAAAGCCACTGAGGCCACTTCTCCTGCCTGTTAGTGGCAGGGGTCACAGGGTATCAATAGTGATGCCCTAATCTGTCCCCTCAAGGACAATGACCCAGACAGAAAGGCTGCTGGGACCCCTTCCCAGAAGGGACTCCGCTCAACCCTGCAGGGGTGCCCGACAGCCAGTCCTCAAAGCACTGAGGCTGGTTCCTTGGAGCAATTTAGAGCACTAAGCAGAAGGAACTAGTGCCCACCTCAAATCCCCAGCAGATGACTCTCCTGCAGAGGTATCTCAGCCCAGTGGCTGCACTCCCCAAGCCTCAGACCCTCCTGTGTGAGAGAAGGGCCTGTGGAGAGTAACAAGCACTGGGTTCAACCCCCAGCACAGAAGGGGAGAGAGAGACCATACAGGTGGCTGGGCTGAGTCTGTTGTCCTCCACCGCCCTGGGTCTCCTCTAAAGAGTCGGTGGTCTTGGTATTGTGCTTTGTATTCTTACAGAACTTTGAACTACCATTGTCTGCTGACATCCTGTAGAAGGAGAACGCCTGCACGTTTAAGAGTTGAGGGCACCATCCACGAGCTGGACAAAATCAAATTCGACTGGGCTCCCAGGCAGGCTTAACCTAAGATCTCCACCCTGTGCATCTTTTTAGCTATTTCTCAAGGGGTTTATTGGCACTAACTCCTCAACAGCTGCCACTCGACACCCAGCAGTGTGAGATCAGATCAAACCGATTGGGATAAATCTCATCCCAGCCAAGAGGGACAATTGAGACCCATCCACCAGATGGCTAATCAGGGAGGTCTTCAGAGACTATTGTTCAGATACAAGTGGGGGTTGTCAGATCAAAACGGGAGTCACGCTGTGCACAGCGGCTGGCGCTTGCCTGCAATCTCAGTACTTGGGAGACCAAAGCAAGGGAGATTGTAAATCCAAGGCTAGCCCAAGCTAGCCAGGCTGTGTCTCAAAGCCAGGAATGAAAAAGCACAGCGACCCCGTGTCAACCCTTCCAAAAATAACTCCAGATGAGAAGTCTCAGGTCGTGGTTACCTGGTGTAACCGAATGCCGTCTAACCTTGGTCCCTGCGTGCATTCTGTTCCTGTTTGTTGCAGATGTAGTAGTATTTTGGAAAGTTTTAGACTAATTCATAGCTGCTTGGCGTACTCTGATGTGCACAGTTATGTGCTGGAAAACCCTCTTACTGATAAGCCAGGCTGACAATCAAGTGGGCGCATGACAGAAGGATGCGGGCCTCCATGTGGCACGAGGCTATAGGTGTGGCTTATTCCTAGCACTGGGGGCTGTAAGGGCAGAGAGGAAGACGGGCACTTCCATCTGCTGTACTCTGGACACACCTGTACTTGTGTGTGTACATTGGTAACTCTGCACACACGCTATTCCTCATTTAATATGAGCACGTAGCTAGTGGTCGACAGCATTTCACAGCGCTGTTCCTCACCCGCCCTCAAACTCTGAGGGAAAAAGTAAAATGTGTTGTTCTCTTATCCAAGAACCATAAACCAAAAATCACAAACTCAGCATTGTGGGAACCAGGAGGCCCCCGGACGAAGTACTATCAGGAGGCCTTTCTGACCATGGGGTTTGGACCAGACACCTTTGAAACATCCCAGATGTTTGTCCACTGTTTTGTACACCAAGCACTAGGAAAAGGCCCTTTCCAGGGTCTGTGTAAAGGCTTCTCCCAACAGCCTCATGAGAGGCAGGGACTATTGGTGTCTTTATCTTAGTAGTGAACAACTGCAGCTCAGAGAGGTTGAGCCACCATCTCCAGGCCACACAGCTGGACTTGCAGGACTGGTTTGACTGAGGACTGTACCCTTAACTAGTCTTCGAACACTCTGAGAAGCACTCCACACAGGATCACTTTGCCCCTTTGAGACATTCTTACAAACTTTGATAAACGGAACCACACACGTCAAGTATGGCTTCTGACTGTAAAAGCTTGGTTAAGCTGAAATGGAGCTAACACATCTTGAGACTCTTAGCTTCATGTGTTTTATTGTCTTGGGTTAATGAGACAGAGGGGCTGGCCTGGAGCTCGCCATCCTCCTGCCTCTGCTTCCCAAATGCTGTAGTTGGAGGCCTGAGCCGCCATGGCTGTTTAGAGGACTGTTGAAATGGTTTCAATGGAGTATAATTACATAGCATAAAAGTGACCTGCGCTTCTGTGGTGACCCCTCGCGGCCTCTGCTCCTTGAAGCCCAGCCCACCTCCCACTCAGCCCCAGATGTTCACGATCCAGATGTTCCGAGTCTCCAGAGTTTTGTCTGATTTGGCATTCTGTGAAAATGAAATCCTGCAGCATGTTGCTCCTGTGGCTGGAGTTTTCCATTTGGCATGGCAGTCCTGAAACTCATCCCTGGGGTGGAGGTCAACTTGTTCCTTTTAAAAAATAAGTGTAGGGTGGGTGGGCAGTGGTGGCACATGCCTTTAATCCCAGCACTTGGAAGACAGAAACAGGCAAATGTCTGTGAGTTCAAGGCCAGCCTGGTCTACAGGGTGAGTTCCAGGACAGCCAGAGTTACAGCAGAGAAACCTGTCTCGAAAAACCCAGTAGTAGTAGTATTCGGGAGGGGGCGGGGAATGTGTGCAGGTCAGAGGACGACTTTGTGGAGACTGGGGTTCTTCCCTTCCCCTTTTCCCTGGGTCCCAGGGGTGGAACTCAGACCCTCAGCTCATATAGCAAGTGTTTTGCCTGCTGAGCCATCTCCCTCACCCCAGTTTGTCCCTTTAATCCCTAGCGAGTGGCTTCCACTGCAGAATGTGCCAAAGAACGGGGAATGGAATGGTTCCATGCTGACAGACATCTGGATTGTCTGGTTATGAGCACTGGTGCCTTCTTATTTTAGTCTTCTGTGCACATGTGTAAGACAGCGTCTTGTGTGGTCTAGAATGGCCTTGAACTCCTAATCCTTCTGTCTCTGCCTCCTGAGTGCTGGAATTACAGACCTACCCCACCATGCCAAGATCTCAATTTACTTTTGTTTCTTTTTTAAGTTATAAAGACAAAAGGGTTAATTTTGGCTCCTGGTTGCAGAAGTCCAAGGTGGAGGGGTCACATCTAACTTAAGCAAGGCTTTCCTGTGTGTTCAGGTACCCGGGAGTGCAGAGTCAGCAGGTGAGAGAGAATGAGTTCTTGTCATATTTTTGTCTGGAATAGAAATGTGAGTCTTCGCTTCTCTTGAGACCTTATGGAGAGGAGTTGCTGGGCAACCTGGTTTGTGTACTTTTATTTGTAAACTATTTTCCACAGTGGCTGTGTTCGTGTTCACAACAACAATACGGTAGGGCTTCTCCAAGTGTTAAGTACTATAGTTCCTTTCTTCTTCTTTAAGATCATGTAAGCATTGGTCTTCCACGTTTCACCCATTTCTGCTAGGAGGAAAAACAAAGGTGCATGAGCCTTCGGCATAAAATAACCGCCAGCCACACTCCGCCGTCTGGAAACTCAAAAATCCTGGAAAGCCCTGAAAAGATGCATTCCACAAAGAACTGGCAGGAACTACTGAGACCCAAGCTGATGGACTTAGCGGGGAGACCACGCCCACTCCGCTTCAGGAGGCAGGACTCAGCCAGGGAGGGGCCGAGGGGCGGGGATGAGAGTGCGCGTCTCCGATGGCCCCGCCCACCCCAAGATAGGCTGCTTCTGCGGACAGTGAAGCAGGTGGGTGGAGCAAAGCGTGCGCTCCTCTATGAAGCACCGCCCATCCCGCGCTCAGCTGGGCTTTGGGGGCGGGGTCTGGAGGGTGTGTGCGGGGCGGAGCCTGGCGGGGAGGGCTCGCGGCCCCGGCCCCGCCCACCGCGCTGTGTTGGTTCCCGAGTGGGCAGCACCGGAGCCACGCTCGCGGCGCGCCATGGCCCGGGTGCTGGCGCTGCTTGGCCCGGCGGGAAGAGTGGGCACCCGGCTGGGGCCCCGTGGCCCTTGGCTCCTGGAAGCCGCCAACCCCTGCTCTCCGCCGCTCTGGGCCTCGGCCTTGTCCCGCCCAGGGCCGGACGCCCGGCTGCTGCGCACGGCCCGCGGGGACTGCCTCAGCCGCCAGGTAAGCCTGCCTCCCAACACCCACTCGGACCCTGAACCCCAAGTGACCCGAGCGCCGTGCCAGGGCCAGCCCCAAGGACAGCTTTGCATTGCACCTGCTCGAAATGGGTCACCTCCGGGATCCCTGAGTTTTCAGATCCCTAGGATCCGAGAAACATCTCTTGCTGTTAGCATCAGGAGAAACTGAGGCTGGGGTGGTATGATGCGCGGCCCAAGGTCATGGAGTCGCCCGCCGAGCCCCAGTTTCGAAAGCCAGAACAGTGGCGTTACCGAACGGATCGCAAGGGGCCTGAACTCGCTATGAACTTCCAAGCAGGCCTCTGAAGTTGTCCCTTTTGAAGTTCAGTTCAGGCCGGGGCACCGGGCCCAGGAGGCGGCTTCGCGGTGCCGGTGTATCTAAGGTCTCGCTGTGCGGGTTGCTCCACCCTTTTTATCTAGCTGGAAGAGCAGGCTCCCAGGGCAGACAGTCCATCCTGTTTCGTCGTGGTTGCCTTCCTGGGAGCTAAGAGTGAAAACAAGCTTCTATTCAGATAGCAGCGCCAGCGCAGCTCAAGCGGGTCTCTGAAGAAAGTAGAGGAGTTTCGAGGTCAGAAGCCTCAAGTCGTGGCACAAGGCTGGTCCCTGCAGGAGAGGGCTTCTCCGGGTCTGGATCCACCACCGTTTGTGGACCCATGACCTCAGACCCAGAGTCCAGGGGACCTGGGACTGCATCTGTCCTTTCAGAAAGCTGAACTAGCTAGCTCTTTGCCACCAAGAGTCTGGAGGACCACCGCCATCAATCAGACAGGTCTGAGCACTGTCTGCTCTTGAAGCTTTTCAGTATGTAGCCTAGGGGATCGGTCCCTGTCCTTGGGTGTCTTGCACAAACATGAATGGACTTCCTTCTCCTGTCCTCTCCTGCTTGGCAGACAGAACACTGGCCTCATCTCTAATCCTGAGCACAGGGCAGAATGCTCAGATCATACCAGGCTGCTCCCTGGTGATTCTTCAGAGCTCAGCATAGCTCTCCTCTCCTGCAGGAAGTTTTCCCTGACTACCAGTGATGTGCCTCTTCCCAATCCCCACACTGTCTCTTCTCTGGAGCCCTGATCTTCTCTGCCTTCATGATTTGGAACACCTTTTCGCCTTGTTCTGCTACACCTGCCCTGTTGACGATGAGTGTGGTGCGGGCTCCTCGGATCCCTGTCTCTGCCTGCTTAGTCGGCAACATTGAGGAAATGCCTTCTCATTTCCCTGTCTGTGAAGTGAGATGTTAATAAGCCACTTCCCAGAGGGTCGCTGTGGTAGGAGAGAGCGTGCTAGGCAGCATGGAGCACACACCGCAGCAGGCGCCCTGGAGCCCAGGAGCCAAGCTTGTTTCTGCTGCTGATTGATGTATGGATGGAGTCAGAGTGGGATGGGAGCCTAACGGTAGGTCAGAACAAAAGGTACTCCTTGAGAAACCATGCTGGAAGAAGGGCTTGCCCTTGGCCTCCATCCAACACCCACTCCTCCTCCACCCTGGCTGCCTTCCTTCACGGGAGACCAGCTGGGGTCTCCAAATGTTCTAGACATTAAATCAAGTGTCTGAGTGACAGCCGGCCTCTGCCTACAGCAAGGATTGCAGTGTGCCACTGGAGAGGGGGAAGATAACAGCCCAACCCCCCACTCCTGCACAAGACGCCTGCCTTGTCACCCTGTATGATCCAGGGTCACGTAGACCAAGTGAGTTGGGGGGCCACTTGTGACATTGGTGGGGAGGGTGCTCTTAGGCAAGTGGCTCTTGGCTCCCCTTATCTGATGCACAGCACCCTCCCACCGGCCCCTCCCGACTCCCTCCCCTCACCTCCCTGGTATCTTACTGTTTGCTGCCCTCTGCCCCCTAAGGTCTCCTTTGAGGTTTGTGCTCACCACACCGTCCCCCACTCTGGAACACTCTGACCCAGGGAAGATAGAGAGGTGCAGTGCTGGGACTGGGGTCGGGTTAAGCACTGCGTTGTCCTGGGTTATGTGCTCCACCCCTCTGGGCTCTGCAGATCCTCTTCTGATAAGGGGTACGCTGTGAGGATTGTATGGACTAATACTTTCATGGCTCTCAGAGTACCATCCCGTAGGCGGTAAGCACAGGTCAGCATACACGGTTTAGCAGATGAATTTAGCAAATGTCTCAACGTGGTGTGGTCAGCCTTCCTGCCCCCTCTCTAATATGGCTTCCTCTGGTTGTTTTGAATCATTGTCTGTGTATTCTAGCCAGGCTGGCTTCCAACTCAATAATCCTGGACTTCTGATCCTCCTGTCTCCATCTACAAAGTGCGGGGATCACAGGCTTAAACCACCAAGCTGGGTTTACACTGTGCTAGGAAAGGGAAGCTTTGCACACGCTGAACACTCCACCACTGAGCCACACCCCGCCTAAGCGCTCTGAGGTCGGTGGCACACACTCAGGCAGTCCAGAGTGGTTACGGGTAGTTAACAGCAATACTTGATGGAGAATGAGTTATACAAATGCCCCGTTGCTTGCAAGTCACTTTCATAAACCCCCTTGGTTTAGCTTTTTTAAACTCTCCAGGGACCTGCAAGAGAAATGCATGGTTCTTCATGCCCTGCAAAAACAGCTATTCTTAACAGGAGAGACTTTTCCAGAACTTCCTGGCTCTGGAGGACAGGAAGAAAAGCTGCCTCCACCTTTATTGGTCATCCATCACTTGACACGCCTCCTCCTTGAGCCCTGGGCTCTCCTACTGAAACACTTGCAGAGCTCTGGTTCTTTCTGATAAGTAATCCCCTCCCCCTGGGCTACAGATGGGACAGCCGAGCAGATAGGACAACCTGCAGACCTCCCAGTGACAATACTTCCATTAGGCCAGTGTCATTCCAAAGCCCATTGAACTTGGCCCTGGCAGTCTCAATTATGCCCCATTCTCCATTCCCCAGAGCAGCCATGGCTGTATCTGCTGAGATCCCCTTTATCTCATACCCTCAGGTTTGGCAAAAGGCGGTCTGGCCAGAAGAGGAGAATAGAGAGGCAGCCAGCTAGAAAATAAACAGCAGCTTCTGCGGGGCTGGAGAAGGAAACATTAGGACCAGACATTTGTTTGTTTTAGCGAGGAGAGCAGGCTGGAGAGATGGCTGGATGATTAAGAGCACGGGCAGCTCTTGCAGAGGACTTGGGTTCAATTCCTAGCACCCACAGGACAGCTCACAGCCATCTGTAACTCCAGCTCCAGAGGCTCTGAGGCCTTCTGGACACTCTGCATGCACATGGCACGCAGACGGACATACATGAAGGCAAACACCTATACAAATAAGTAAATCTGAAAAGTCAAGAGGGAGCCTTGACAAGTCTAATGGTGGTACTGTTTGATTTTGACTTAAAGGCTGCAGTGGAGGGACTCTTGAAGGAGGTAGCATTTGCATTTCCATCTGACACGTGGGATAGACACACACACACACACACACACACACACACTCCACCCCTGCAGCACATCCTGAGCTAGCAGGGCCAGCTCAGAGGGCCAGGCGAGCAGGGCTTTGCTTCTCTAAGCTTAGTGGTTACCTTCCAGTCACCCCTGGAACTGATGACAAGGCCCAGTGCCCAAGCCTTTTCCCAGATCTGAAAAAAAAATCAAAGCTGGGCTTACAGGCATAGGTACAAACAGAAGAGCACTCTAGCTGCCCACTGATCAGAATCCACAGACAGCAGTGTTTATATCCCCAGGGGCTGGTAAGGGGCACAGCAGGGTCTTGAACCTTACCCCACAGTGCAAAGTGAGGGCCCAGAGCTTCTCTGGCAGCTGCCACAGCAAGTGAGGATTGAGCTGGCGGTCCCCTGCAGTAGGGTGCAGCTGGCTTGTAGGCACAGTTGGTGGGCAGGAGGATTGCTGCTCAGAACACAGGGCCATTTCCTTCTCATTGGGGGAGTCCTGGCTCATCTCCTGGGGATCCTGACGTGCTCAGTTTCCTTGCCTTTGCAGAGTTGCTCAGCTGCAACACACTTTAAAGTCAGGAAGGAGTCTGTCCGGGATCAATAACCAGAGGTGACCACCGAGAGCCAAAGACTCATGAATCCTTTGGTTAAGAGCACTTTCTCGTGGAGGTGTATCTTGTCTAATTTGTCTAATCCAGGTGTGGCTGGGATCTCTGTTGTCTGTCCCAAACTCAGCAGACTCAGAAGATGCATGTTAAGATTACCCCATCTGCCCAGGAAGGTGGTTCGGCGGGTACAACACCTGCCTGGAAGTCCTGGCGACCTGAGCCCCACACCCACTGTGTGTGCTGAATGAGAATGTCCCCGTAGGCTCCGGCATTTGAACACTTGGTCCCCAGTTGGTGGTGCTGTTTGGGGAGGTGTGGCCTTGTGGGAGGAAGTATGTCATGGGGTTTGGCCTTTGATTTTGTGGTCCTGCTCTACTTCCAGTGTGCTCTCTGCTTCCTGATGTGATCTCTCAACTTCCCGCTCTTGTCGCCACCAAGCCTCTCCGCCATAGACTCTTACCCTCTGGACCTGTGAGCCAAAACAAACTCTTTCCCAAGTTGCCCTTGGTCATGACGTTTTATCAGAGCAACAGAAAAGTAACTGATACACAGACACAAAGGTGGGGAAGAGAATCAACTCCCCGAAGTTGTCCTTGAACTCCACATTCATACTGTGACGTGCATGCCTGTGCGCACGTGCGTGCACACACACTCACAGAGAACACTTAAAAAGATTGCTACACAGAATGGGTGGTTTCTGTACATGTCCTGGTCAGTATCTTGTCCAGATTCCGTCCACCCCGACGTTTCCTGTGTCAGTGAAGGCCCAGAGCTCTTGGAGCTCCAGCCTGTTCCAGCCCCACGCCCCTCCCGGAGTAGTGCAGACTTGGAGCTGTGAGCTCAGTCCACAGATATGGGTGCTCCAAGCTCTCAGAGGAGTCACGTTTCTAATTTCCGGGACCAAATATTTGACAAAAGCAACATCAGGAAGGAGGGGCTCCTCGTGGCCCACACCTTGAGACTGTAGTCCGTCTTGGTGAAGTCCTGGTGGCAGGTTGGCGAGGTCGCTGGTTCAGTGTGTCTGCCTTGGTGTTGGTTTCCGTCCTGCGCACACGCCACTGGCCCTCTGGCAGCCAGAGCAGCTTGGTTCCCAGCATGCGGCTGGTGTCTCAACCCGGCCAGGCCTCCGCTCTCTGACCAGGAGTTGGGGGGTGGCGGGTTAGGGCAGCGGGAAAGCGCTGGGGTGGGGGTGGGGGGACCGGGCGTGGGTCCCGTGGACTTATCGTGGGCCCTGACCACCACGGACTGAGAATGGGACGAGACACAAAGGAAGCATATCACAGGAGGCTTTGCTCTCCGTTTATTCCAGCAATCCCTTCCCTTTATCCCCCCCCCCCCCAGAGGGGGCGGGGTCCTGGTACTCCGGGTTGAGGAGTCTTACTTGCATAGTGGCAGGCACCTGGCCTCATGGTCATCACAGAGGCAGAGGAAGGCACCTTATCAGTGGATGGACCTATCCCAGCTACAGTGCAGACACCCATCGACCAAGCCATATTCCTTTTGCCTCCGTGAAGCAGGCAATTTATAATTAATATTTAGCTAGGATCTCTCCAGAGCTAAAAGAGGAGGAGTTTGCTGAGCATCCTTTTCTGCTCACCTTTCCAGGGAGCAGGGTGCTTCCCAGCCGCTTTGACTGCTCTTTAGCCCACACCTTGGGAAGCAGGAGTGATTGATGCTGATGCTCGGCTCGATTTCTTCTTTTTATTCGGCACAGGAACCCCGCTCAGGGAATGGTGCCACCTACATCCAGGGTGGGTCTTCCTTCACTAACCCCTATTGCAGATAAGCTTCTGTGTGGCTCAGCAAAGAAGACAAGGAGGCGCTTCCATAGATGCAAACCCTGCCAGACCTCAGCAGAGGGAACCACTATTATGGCAAGCGCCATACTGGACAGTGGAACTCTGAGCGTCTCATCTCAGGGATTTTATTGACGCAGAACTCCTCAGGTGTTCTATTGATAGCTTGTGCAGATCACGAGCAATCAAACATCTTTTACATAAAGCCAACACCTGCAGACAGTACAAATGCCAAGACCTAGGCAGCCCTTTTCCCAACAGTGCACAAAACAACCATTTTAAACATAACTAAAAATAAACTTCTGCAACAAACGCTCTTTGAAATATAGACCTACCCAGAAGTATCTCCTGAAGTTATTCTGATCAAGCGTTGAAGCTCTGGCCATGAAAACTAGCCCCTGCTGTTCCTGTGCTAGAGGTCAAGTGTCCAAAATCTGCCTCACTAGACTAAAGTCCAGATGACAGCAGGACTAGTTTCCTGAGGTTCCAGGGCAGAATCCATTTCCGGCCTTTTGCAGCTTCTAAAGCACCTCCCTGCCCTCCCTGGCCACGCCCACATACCCATAAACCAGCTGTACAGCACCTTCAAACCCTTGCCCCCTGCCCCCCACCCCGATAAATCCAAGTTAACATTCCCATCTCAAGATCCACAGCCAGATCCCATCTGCCAAGTCCTGCAGTAGGAGGCGACCTGGGTATCTCCAGGCCCATCGTCCTGCTGACCTGGCCCCTGGTTTAGTGGGAGCGAGAGTGTGGTAATTGACATCTGCACGAGTAGATAGGGGTGCACAGCTCAGATAAGTGTGAAAGCCAGTGGCAGCCACCAACCTAACCTCCCCTTGGTCTGTACGCAGGAGCCCAGCAGAACCACTGAGCCCGGAAGCGGTGCAGGCGGCACAGAGAAAAAGCTAAGCAAATCCCAGCAGCTGAAGAAGGTGTTCCAAGAATACGGGGCCGTGGGCGTGTCGCTGCACATTGGCATCTCTCTGGTCTCCTTGGGGATCTTTTACACAGTTGTTTCCAGGTACGATTTTTGACGGTGTTCATTTTGTTTGTGGCTGGATGTTGTACCTCACGCCTGTGCTTGGGAGGCGGAGACTGCAAGTTCCAGGCCAGCCTGGGCTTCAGCATGAGACCTGTCTACAAATAATAAATAATGGAAGGAAGGGAGGGACGGAGGGAGGGAGGGAGGGACGGAGGGTGAGCAGGCGGACTGGGGACGCACATCCCAGTCAGGAGAATACTTGCCCAGCGTTCACAAAGCCCTGGGTTCCATTCCTCAAACAACATCAACCACACCTGTAATCCGAGCACTCAGAAGGTGGAGGCAGGAGGGTCACAGGTCATCCATCCTTGGCTACATAGAATTTGAGGCCAACCTGGGCTACATGAGACCCTTTCTCAAAAACATTTTTTGTCTTGTTTTGTTTTCTGCTGTAAGGTAAGCTAGTATATGAATGAATTTTGTTATTCTTTGGTCTTTGGTTTGGGAGTTTTTGTGTGTTGTTTTCTTTGCTGAAGCCTACCTATACTCATCCAGTCCCTTGTATTTTTTAAACAGGATGGTCAGGGTCAGCGGGATGGCTCAGCAAGTTAAAGCGCTTGCCGCACATGCCTGACAACCCGAGTTCCATCCCCAGAACCCACAGTGCAAGGAGAGAACCAACTCAAAGTTGGCCTCTGACCTCTGCATGCGTGTCATGGCAGGGGCGTGGCCCGTACACAGACAATAATCATATGATTTATTTTAAAAGTAAAAATAATGTTAACCTCCTAGACAAGTCAGTTTCTTCCTTTAATCCCTGGCATTGATTTCTTTGTCTCTTTCTCCCCCCAGTGGCGTAGACATGTCTGCAATCCTGCTTAAGCTTGGCTTTAAAGAGTCCCTGCTGCAGTCCAAAATGGCGGCAGGCACAAGCACATTCGTGGTGGCCTACGCCATCCACAAGCTGTTCGCACCTGTGAGGATCAGCATCACCTTGGTTTCTGTGCCCTTCATTGTCAGATACTTCCGAAGAGTGGGACTGTTCAAGCCTCCAGCTGCCAAGCCTTGATGACCGCTCTGTAGCGATGAAAGCCAGTTTCTTCTGAAGTACATGATTTGGGTTGGTTTTAGGGTGTTTTTTTTGGGGGGGGGGGCAGCGGCTAATTGCTACGTTCCTTGTGGGTTGATTTTACTTTTCCCAGCAAAAATCAGGTGTTTGGTTTTTTTTTGTTTTGTCTTAATGCTGTTCCTCACAGAGCCATGTATGTGACTTAAAATGTCGCCAAGGCATCAAAATGAGTTTGACAGCCAGGCCTGGTAGTGCGGGCCAGCAAAGCCAGCTACTCAGGAGGCTGAGGCGGGGGAGCTGAAGTTCAAGACCTTCTTGAGCTACTGAGTCTAGGGTCAGCTAAGTAATTGAGTAAGACTGTGTCTCCGTAAACGGTGAAGAGAGGCTGAGTGCCCAGAACCCTCGCCTGGCATGCAAGAGGGCCTGCATTCAACCCCCTGAGCAAAGAAGAAGTAATCACAAAACAAGACTGCCTACACAAAAGCTCCTTCTAGATCAGTGGAGCACTGTAATGGAATCACTTGACTCCTGATACTATGGCTCCCCCATATTCAGGGGAACCCAGATACTCACATAGAAGCTAAAAGCATCCCAGCTTTCTTAGACAATCCACTGAGCTGTCTGAAACTTGAGGCATTCCAGAGCTGACAAATGTTTACAGTGCGCCACTATTTAAATTTTTTAATTGAATTAAATCATGTGCATGAAATATTTGTACCACTTTCTAAAGGAAAAAAAAGGGGGGGGGAAGATTGCTTGTTCTAACTGGAAGGCAACCATGAAACCATGCAAGTTGGGGAGAAGAGAAACATCTTAATTGGGGTTACACTGCTGTGATGAAACCAAAACCAAAAACACTGTGGGAGGAAAGGGTTTATTTCGCTCATGTTTATTTCGTTCAGTTCATCGTCAAAGCAGCGAGGGCAGGAAGCTGGAGCCGATGCAGAGCCGTGGAGGGGCTTGCTCAGCCTTTCTTACAGAACTCAGGACCACCAGCCCAGGTGTGGCCCCACCCACAATGGGCTGGGCCCTCCCACATCAATCACATTAATAAAACGCCCTACAACCCTATAGCCAGACCTTATGGAGGCGTATCCTCCTGTCTCTCACTGTAGCTGTGTCAAGCGCACACACAACTAGGCAGCACAAGAGATTGGGCAGGTGTGGGTACGGTCTACCAATGGAGGGTGAGTGTAGGAGGAGGTTAGGATAGAAATTCAAGCAGAGACTCAAAACTGAGGCCTCCTCCTCCAGGAAGCCAGGAGCACGTAGAGCAGGAACTGGCCCCATCACCCAAGCCGCCCCTCTGGGCACCTGTTCTGTCAGATCCAAATTCCTCAAACTCGAAAAGGCAGTTCAAATATCCAGAAATGGCTTCCACCTGGATGATGGGATTTCTGACAGACAGAAGCCAGCATTCCTCCGGAACTTGTGAAACCGGTTCCCCTCCACCAACAGGAGAAGGGACATACAGCTCTCCTGTGTGTCTCCCAGAGTATCAAAGTGCATGCTAGTATCACAAGTACCTGATACACATCTCAGAGTCCAGGCTAGCATCCTTTCCCTCCCCATCTCCTCCTCCACCCTGACTCCCTCCAGCCCTGACTTCCCTTCCCCAGCTGCTCATCCTAACCTGGCTCCTCTCACTACCCTGCTCTTGCTGCTCTGTGCTTTATTTTCTATCTCCTGCTATGCTCCCCTCTCACAGGTAGCCCTGGCCATGTCCACTCTACTTCTCTCTCTGCTCTGGACTCTTCCAGATGCCACTAGCTGTTCTTGTATCTACAAAACAAAACGTTTCCCCTTAACCATGCCATGTCAGTTTATGCAGTTCTACCCCGGAGAGGCAGTGTTTGAACTCTGAAGTCTGCTTTGGCTGCATGGTGGAACACATTGCATTTTTCTTGCTCACAGCCCCTTTTAAATTACTTTGACAATGAAAACAAAAAGAACTGTTAACCGGCAGAAAGCACTGTACAGAGATCTGGCTGGCAGTTTCCTAAACCAGTTACCCACGTCATCTGTCTCAGTTAACATTTAAAAGAATTTTTGTGAGACAAAATCTCTATTCGTGGGTTCTTTGAAGTGGGATTGCGTTTTTTTCCTCTTAATGCAGCCTACTGCCAAAAGCTTTTACGGATTAAAAATCAGAACTAATTCCAGTGGCATCCACGTAGTAGACCAGGATGCCCTGGACAGCGTGTGGACCTGGTGGGGTGTCTCTCCATCTTGCCCTGTGTTGAAAGAGCCATGTTAGCTTCAGGCTCCAAGATCTTCACGCATCCTACTCAGGACCCTATGTAACATCTATGCAAAGAAGCGCACTGAAAGCAGCAATAAAACTAATCGTCCCTACAGCCTGTCTTCCCAGCCTCATGCCTGGCAGCCAGAACCGGGGAGGCTGAGTTGAGAGGTGGAGACTAACACAGACCTTCCAGCAAGGCATGCGGACCTGCTCCTGCCTGTTACCCTTAGTGGAACCGGAGCAAAGAAACTATTTTACGGAAGCCGTTGGTTGCCATTAGTTTTTAAAGCAGACCAAGCAAGCAGCTTAGATTCTGTGAAACAAATAAAAGTCTTTGTAAAATGTACGTGTTTTGTCATCTTCTGGAAAGCCATCGCTGCTGCCGGTTAGGAACAGAACCCGTGAGTGTGGCAGTGACCCGCTATTGGCAGGAGCGGAAGGAGGCAGCGCCCCACGCTCAGCATGGACCCTGTGGTCACATCACAGGAACCGCAGCTTGGGTGGTCAATACTCGAATGTCCTTCCTTCAACAAAATTATGCAAAGGGATGGGGACCAAAAGCTTATTTGTCCCAAGGGAATGGCCTCTGGTTCCACCCAGGCGTGTTCTGAAGTGTGATGGTCCAGCTGACACTTTACACCGGCCACTTGCATTCCCAGTATCTGACATCTAGTTTCCAAGTGGGCTGTGAAAGCCTGTTCCTCTAACCCCAAGTTCCCTCTGGTTGACGGACAGATGACCAAGCCTGCTCACCTCTGGCCAACAGTGAACAGGTGATCAAATGATTACCCGTGTACTCCAGGTGGACATTATACATATATTTATATATTTAACAAGTTTGCACACATGACAGAACTCCAATATAGGAGACAGCCCTTAACATCTAGAAACACCTGAGCCAAGTCCAAGACAGAGGTAGCACACAGGCTCCTTTACAGTGGTTGAGGATCTGGTTTCCAAACAGCCTTAAGAAGCTGAAGAGAGCGTTCTGAAGGGGTGCCACTTGAGAAGGAAGTCTGTACAAATGTTTAACATTTAAAAGGAAACTACATACTCATTCCAACAGCCTTCCCAGGCCTGGCGACCCAATAAGTTACACACACACTCAGGCACTTGAAGGTTACGACACAGGGGGTCTCTGGGGAGGCCGGGCAGAGTGATAACTCTCCCATGGTAAGACCCCCCCCCCAAGGACACTGTGGGCATGGGGGGGGGGGGCGGGATGCGACAGCTGCAGTGGAACGGAACTTCCCTCCAGATCATGAAACCAGGCAAAGCAGCATGGTTCTTGGAGATTGGACAATGTCACATGTGCTCAGGTGGGGCTTTCTGGATGCAAGGCCAAGGACCGCCTCCTGAGCCAGGCGTACTGAGGGTGGTGACGGCAGTCAGAGAGGTCTCAGTGGGGCTGTTTCTCACAGTTGCGCAGTGACCATGACTCGGGATCCCTTAAGATGATTTGCTAGTTGGCTCTTTGTTTTTTTGGCCAGTTGAAGGTTTTAAGGAATTAGCTGTGATCCAGGGGTGCTCAAGGACTTCAGCTAATGTTAGCCTCTGGCTTGAGTTATGCTTTAACAGTTTTGAAATGAGGTCCCTGGCTCCCTCCGTCACGTAGTCAGGGAATGTGAATTCAACCTGCAGAATAAACGGCAAAATGACACAACAGGGGTCAGACGTGTGCACGAATGAACATCAGTCCTTGGCAGGTACCCAACCACAGACCTTACCCGTGATATCCTTCTGTAGGTCTCCTGGTGAGTGTGCGCCTCGAAAGGCGGCATCCCGACCAGGAACTCGTAGCAGAGGACGCCGAGGCTCCAGAGGTCCACTTTCTCATCGTGCATCCGGCCTTCGATCATCTCGGGGGGCAGGTAGTCCAGAGTGCCGCACAGCGTGGTTCTCCTGAAACCACAGAGGCTGGAGTGACACCGAGACACGCTACAAGGTCATGTGTGAGCAGACCATAGGCCGGGCCAGTGCTGCCAGGCAGGTGTTCTCCTAAATGCCCACTTTTTGATAGAAGTGGATGGAGGGAAGCGCGTGAGATCACACACTTCTCCCTGACCTCTTAGGGAACCTAGAGAAACAGTGTACTGCTCTCATCAGTAACAACGTCACACAAGGCTGAGGCAGGACAGTGAGTTCTGGAGGCCACCCTGGGCCTCCAGACCCCGTGTCAAAAACACCACAAAGTTGTCATGCAGTGTTCTCCGTAAATACACAAGAGCTCTCATTAAGGGACACCACAATTCTAGGCTCCGAGTATTAACAGCTGTAATTCCAGCATCTGGTAGGAGAGGTTCAAGGCCAGCCTGGGCTACAGTGTGAGGCTGTTTCAGTGAAGGGGGTAGACGTAAGAAATGTTAGGTCTACAGAATGAAAGAGGCAGCCACACACTTCTTGGAATTTTATGTGGCTCTTTGGGGCTTCGGCTCCTTCTGGTTTGGGGGTTTAAAAATTTTATTTTACATGTATGGTGTTTTGCCCGTCTGTGCACACGAATGCTTTGTGTCCAAGGAGGCCAGGAAAGGGCGCTGTATCTCTTGGAACTGGAGTTATTGTTGGGAGCCACCATACGGGTACTGGGAGCTGAATCCAGGTCCTCTGCAAGAGCAGCCAGTTCTCGTAACAGCTGAGCCATCTCTCCAGCCATTTTTTTTTAAAAGTCTTGCTATGTAGCACAGATTGGCCTCCAAGCAGCTACCCCCTGGCCCCAGCCTTCTTAGCTGCTTCGGGATTATAGGTGTCATGGTACCTTGCTGAGTTCTTTTGTTTTTAAGACAGCCTTACCAGGCTAGCCTTGAACTTGAGATCCTTCCCTTTCAACCTCTCAAGTGCTGGGATTAAAGCATGTACCAGCACACTGGGCCTGGTTACATTTCTTCTTCCTCTCACCTTACACAGAGAAGTGTTATGTCTGTCTGTATCTGTGTGTGTGTTCTGATTTAAAAGCAGCTATGAAATTTCATGGACAGCTGGAGAACTCTGAGTGTGGACTAGATGTCAGGCATCAAGAACTCTTTGAACCTGCCCGGCGGTCACAGTGGCGGTGACTGTGTAGAGAACCTCTCCCTTGGGATGCACAGAGGCCCCAGGATGGCACAGCAAAGCCAGTATGAAATGGAGCTGTGCACCGCTGTGCCGCTGTCACCAACGCCGACAGTGGAGGCTACCGTTGCTGAGGTGGTGTGGGCACAATCTGCCACTTCTGGTGCCCACAAACACTCTGTGGGATGCTCCACAGATAGTCCCCAACAGCAGGAAACTGCGATGGGGACTGAATTTGAGAGGCAGCTGGAGCATGGAGCTGTCAAGATTCACATCCGTGATCTCTCCTGAAACCTGCAAGCTGGGTCTCTACCCTGATGTCACTGGACAGGTGACAGCGCGGCTCGGTCATACAGCCCCACGACAGCTACAACTCTCTGGTGTTTGGTTCACTGGGTAACAGGAGTGCCCACTGATGTCAGTCGAGACAGTGTCACAGTGCTGCTGGAGAAACCGAAGTGACCTTACACTGCACTGCTTTTTAAAACAGGCTTTACATTTTTAAAAACTACATTATTTTTGTGTGTGTGTTCGCCCCAGTGAGATGGCAGACCACAGGGTGAGTTAGTGGATGATTTATAGGAGTCAGTTCTCTCCTCCCATCAAGCAGCTGCTGGGACTGAACTCGGACTGCCAGGCTCAGCATCAAGAACCTTTTAACAGGCCTTTCTCCAGCCCTCCAACAGGCTTTTAAAAAAACATCATTTGGCAATATTTTATAAAGTAATCCCCAAAGGTGGCAAGACCTCAACAGCAAATGCACACCTTAAGATACTCCATTCACATGAAATGTCAAAGCTTTTCAAAGACAAATTCAATTTGCAAAGTTTGGAAAGTTTGCCTACTTTCCAGTAGTTGCATTAGACAATGTCTCTGCGCCAGCTTTAAGGAGACCAGAAGGGTCTGCTCCTGCTGTTGACACAAGCAGCAGGAGCCAGGCATCCTCGGAGATGCACCCACACTACTGTGGCTTCAAAGTCCCGAATTACTGGCACATGGCTCTGTCTTGTCCCCCCCACGCCTCCCTCCAAGTTCAAGTCCCTCCAGGACAACACATCTGTGGATATCAACCATGTATCAGTCATATCTCTAAGTTCACCACCCTCTTCCATTAGCTTCTAGGGACATTCAGCACCTGTCAGCCAAGGCCTGGAGTGCCAGAGCCCAGAATAGTCACAGAAAAAAACCTTTATAGGTCTAAATTGCTCCAATGTATTCCTAGGTCAGCCAAGCCTACTTATTTCAGAGTAGACTAGAATTTAGTTAAGGATCCCCACCCCCATCCCCAGGGTGTCTGCTAACTGCTTCCACCTCTGGAATCCCATACCTGGAAGATGGAGCGTGCACGGACCACCCGAAGTCTGCGATCTTCAACTCTCCATTTGACCCAAGAAGCAGGTTCTCTGGCTTAATGTCTCTATGGATGACTCGCTTTGAATGACAGTAGGACAAGGCGTTTGCCAACTCAGTGATGTACTGTTGGGGAAAAAAAGCGTTGGAAGCCCAGGGTTTAGGTTTTATGTAAGGCAGCCAGGCAACTGTGAAAGTTGATTTAACATAAACTAACACATTTTTTTAGGTTCTGAAGCAAACACTGTAAAAAAAGGGTAAGTTTATAAACACCAACTGCACTGACTGACAGACTCACTCGGGGCTTAGTCAACAGTCCGCTAAGTGAGCACGTGATCCTGAAGGGCAGGAACGGCACTGGCCTCAAGCTGGAACTGCAGTCCCGCCAGCCACCCATGCAGAAGAACTGCAGTTAGCGATTCGGACGGTTAAGCAATTTCTAACCGTTTAAAAGGCCCTGAGTGGACGCACAGACCTTGGGCTTGCACAGCCTACAAATCTGGAAGAAAGAATATGCTTGTTACCTGCCCTGCAATCTGCTTTGCGTCCCACAACAGGATACTCAAGATAAAATCTAAGTTTTAATCAGCGTGAGAGTATGCAAGCAGAGACGGAGGAGGCAGGAAGGCGTCCGCCAGCAAATCGGTCCTTTCCTTTGGCTGTCTCTCGAAGCCTTCCCAGCCCTGGGCTAGCATGTACTTCAGCAGTACCTACTTTCTCATCATGCCTGACACCTGAGTTCTAGTCATCTCAGGACTTAGCAAGTAAGCCCAGCACTAACAGTTGCATGTGGGCTGGTGTGGCCCAGCGTGTCCGAGTGTATCAAGTGAGTATGTAACTGGTAAAAACTTTGTTTTCTCAAAAGAAAATAAGACAGAAAACTAAGTCATTGTCGAATAGGATAGTTTTCATTCTGTCTTAGCCCAGAGTCAAGACCAAACTTTGGACCACAAAAAACTGAGTATGTGAAAGCTGCTCTTCCCACAGCAACTGAGCCGACGCTCACGGCGCACTGGCAGGCAGGGGCAGTGGACGTCACTGCCGGGGCCGTGGGGGCCGTGGGCAAGCAAGGGGCGGAGACTAGCCAGTGCTCCCTAGTGCCCCTTCCCCCACCCTTCCCAGGCTGTGGGACTGTGGCTAGGCAGTCTTACATCTCCCTAGAGTTGTTTAAATCATGTAAAGAGTAAACAGGTAGAGTGCTATTCTGTAAGAAATAGTCTTGGCTCACATCCCATAGATCAAACCCTTAAACGGAGAAGTGTAAACATACAGCTGAAGCTTATGTCTGCATATGGGGTTTGAAGTAGAAATAACACCAGAAACTGATGGACAATCTCCTTGTTTACTTTTGAGAAGAAAACTGGTCAAATGGATGATTTCTTACTAGTGGCCAATTAAAGAACTTGGTAGCATTTGGGGAGAAAAGGTCAGGTAGCCTATGATGCAGCATGTGGGGAGCAGACTGGCTGTGAAAGAACTCTGCGCTCTTAGGAACGCAAGACCACAAACTGAGAAGCTGTGAAAAGCGCAGACTGGGAGGGAGCATCTGCGGGGCGCAGGCAACAAAACACTAAGGGAACCGAACGCGGCAACGAGGGAAAACACGTAAAACGAGATACAGACATCTAATAACATATATAAATGGCCAACAGCCAGCGAGCCGGTGTCACTTGCCACTGGGAAACCACAGATCAACACAGGGAGACGTTAACTACACCCGGTCAGAGCCGCTGAGTCCAAAACCCTGCCGGCAAGGCCAGAGGAGGAGGAGCACTGGTATTCAGTGACAAAAACTGCCACCAACCCACACAGGCATGCTGCAGTGACACTCACACACCAATGCAGGACCATTAAAGAGACAGTGGGTGCCGCTCACTGCTGGGATGCAGCATATAGCTGAGCCCGAGTGGGGGCGGGGTCTGTCCACAGTGCTCACTGCTGGGATGCAACGTACAGCTGAGCCTGGGGAGGGGGTGTCCACAGTGACCCCGTGCAATGGCTAGCTAAGCATCAGTGCATGCCCGTTGCACTAGGATGGATGAATACTGATCACTAAACACGTGCCCTCCCTGTCTCTGCAGCTGACCACCTAGAAGTAACCCAGCAGCAAGAGCTCCCCAGTGACCTCAGACCTCAGCTTCTCTTAACATTCTTAACCAAGGAGTTAAGATCCTTGAAGAAGGAACGGTTGTTCCAAGAGCAGGCCGGATAAAGCCAAGGCCAACTACTCTGTGCCAGAACGAGCACACACGGCCAGAAGCCCCGCAATGGCAGTCTACATGGGAACCAGAAGAGGTCCCAGCAGCCGCCCCCGGAATGACAGAATAAAGCAGTGCTGACAAACAAAACAAGTGCTCGCGTTAACCAAAACAGGAGAGACTGGCCAGTCTTCAGGAGGACCCAGGCTCAGCTCCCAGCACTGACGTGGGTGTTCACACCATCTGTAACTCCAGCTCCAGGGCTCTGACTCCCTCTTCTGGCTCCCAGCACGTGGTGCGTAAACAAGTAGCAAAATACCCATATGTAGAATAAATCCAAAGAACTAAGACAACAGGGAGAGCAAGCATCCTCCTAGCATACACTCCTCTGCACACCCCTCTTCCGCACACCCCACTCCTCTGCACGCACCCCTCCCCTCCACCCCACTCCTCAGGCTGACCCAGGCTCAGTGGCTTTGGGAGTTCAGCGCAGACAGGGGGACATCGACTCTTCAGCAGAAACAAAGGCTGGAGATCTCCCAGGCACAGGACGCTGAGCTTGCCACCCAGGCAGTCACATGATCGCACAGCGGCGAAGTGTCACAAACACGCACTTCCAACCAAGCCCTCCCTCAGTCCCGCGCCCTCTCCAGTCCTGAGGAAAACGACGGTGGCAGCCTGGCACCAGCACTGTTCAGTTGTGAGGAAGCACAACACTAACTGAAGTTGCTAACTGCAGTAAAGAGATCACCAGATGACAGGGGAGGATCACATCACACACTGCCAGAGACCCGCAAGCCGACCACGCACACACGAGGCAACTGCGCTGCCGTGATTTTCCCTGTTTCAAATATCTGACCATCCTCAGCCCTTCTGTGCAGACAGAGCGGACACCACAGGAAGGGCGCAGCAGGGAGACAGGGAGGACAGTGGTCTGGGCGAATGCACGTACCGTCGCCGCTCTCTGCTCGGCAAACCTGGAGAGTCTCTGCAGCTCTCTGTAGACGGTTCCAAGGGGCGCGTACTCTAGAATCAGATAAACTCTGGTGGCATCGTGGAAATAGCCATAGAGCCTGAGGATGTTGGGGTGCCTGCAACAAAGAACAGGACCGTGACACCGGCTTCAGAGCTGACTCACGAGTACTGCGCGGTGACCCCGCAGTGAACGGACCTCAGAGCCGGCACGGAACACACCCAGACGCCAGAGTCTCAGCACAGAGATGTATTTGCCCAGAGGTCCTTGGGGAAGACGGTGGAGTACACAGGGAGGGCCCTAGGTGAGAAGGGGGAAAGGGGAGGTACAGTTGGAGAACACTTGGGGTGGCTGATTCTGATTGGCTGGGAGGAGAACAAAGGAGAGGCGATGTGGGTTTTTGAAGGGGGAGTGCTGTGAGGGGTTTCTGGGAGATGGGCCTATGTGTGTGTGTGTGTGTGTGTGTGTGTGTGTGTGTGTGTGTGTGTGTGACTGGACCTAACTTTCATATGGCTGTCTTTTCGTGACCGGTCACCATCTTGAGGCTGTGTGGGAGATGTCCTAACACTCAGGAGATAAAGCCAACAGGGCATCACATAGCACACATGAGATCTGAACGCTGAGCCCACCAGAGGAAGAGACCGCATACGTATCCACACATGGATGTCAAGTACAAACGGACCCTGGGTTTAGTCCACACCACTCTCCTTTTAGCTCTCTTTACTCTCAGGGGGAAGCTGTCAGCCGAGCACTGATCTCTGTGTGTTGAGCAAAGCACCCCTGCACCGAAGTGCGACATGCAATCAGGAGACACAACCAAGGCCAGCAGAGGAGTGGGCTGGTGCCAGGTGGTTGGGAGCACAGCCTGCTGGGGGTGCCAGCATCACACACTGCCCCCAGCCCCTACTCTGCCAAGTGATGGCAGGCCAGACCAGCCAGATACCAGAGCTTCAGTATTGGCTTCTGAATCAAACTTATAAAACAAAACAACAAAATTCACGGACCAAACCACCACCAAACTGGGTCGTCCCAGTACTCCTGAGGAAAAAAATCCCAAGAAAACCACTTGCTTCAAGTCCTTGAGTGATGCTTCCTCAGGACATCACCTCCTCTATGGGAAATGGTAGCTTTAACCTTCCCTGTGATGTCCTAAAGCCTGGAGGGGGAGCTCTCAGTTTCCCCAGCTGCTCTGGCCGAGGCCCACTCACCGGAGGTGAGACTGTATCTCCACTTCTCTTCGCAGCTGGTGCTCCACGCCTGCTTTCTCCAGCTGCACCTTAAACAGGACCTTCAGAGCCAGGATGAACTTGCTTTGCTTCTCTCTTGCCAAATAGACATTTCCGAACTTTCCTTTACCCAGCGGGCGACCAATGTCAAAATCTTCCAAAGTCCATTGCCTTCTAGAAAGTAAGGCGAAATTTTAAAACATGAAGAGCTCTCTAATCGCTTGCCAACGAACAGTAGGCCTGTTCGTGCTGACTGTACTCAGGACGCACCCTCGACAAGAACCAGTAATGAGCCACAAACGCTAGGACCAACTTCCACAGTTGCTATCAGCTTCCTGCTGGCAACAAGGGACAATCCTGAACTCGGGAAGCAGGAGCCTCTTTGGGGAGTGGCCCAACATAGCACTGTACCCCAGAATACGGACTAATGACCCTCACCACACGACAGCAACAGTACTGGGCAGGAGAGCCTTGAGGACTGTGTCCCCAGGACAGCTAAACGGCTGTGGGGTGTTAGACACGGGGCCACTGTCACTGGCAGATCCATCGGGCTGTTCCGACGGCCAGACTACAGAAGTCCGCTGGTTCCATGGCTTCCGGTCTGTGGGTGTGTGGTCTTTGGCATGTGCTTTTTTTTTTTAAAACTCATTTCTTTTTTAAATAATAAAGTTTTAATAGGATTTTTCCATGAAAAGATTAATAAAAATAACAACTTTTGAGCCCTTGGTAGTTTGATTTTAAAGTGAGGGTGTTAAGATTAGTGGCTTGCAGTCAGGTGGGTATTCTGGTAGAAGAAGAAGAAGAAAGCTTACTTTTTTGAGTCTTCAGTTTTCTGTTTTGATGCCTGTTCCTTTTCAGAATTATCTCCTATATGAAATAAGTTACAATGCTGTTTTTAAGAGCAGCTATATATAAAGTTCTTAAAAAAAAAAAAATCTATGAACAAAGATAAAAAAAAATGGTCCCATAGCCAGGCATGATGGCACACACCTTCAACCCCAGCACTTGGTATATACGCACATAATTTAAGTGAGTTTCCTGCAGACTACCTGTCTGTAATTGGCTTATTTTGCAGAGTATGCTACCTCCTTCTGAGGGCAGCTTTATTTTCTCTCTTTCCCTCTCATCGTTCAGGTCTTATCACCCAAGTGTCTTGAATCTGCTCCCTAAACAGGTAGCAAATCTACCCACACCTGTCCTTTCTGGAGATGTCTTAGGACAAGTTAACACTGAGTTTGGGCCCCTTCTGTATATGTGCATTAATAACTGGCTGCCTGCATGATGCGGCTGCAGGGATTGAGATGATGCAGAGCGAGGCGAACCCAGAGCCTCTGTAAGCACTCACCAGCTGCTCAATCATCAACATCAACCCGGCTCCAGCCACTGCCGTCTGAGTCCAGCCCCCCCTCAGACGCCCCCGACCAGCAGTCTCTCCCTGACACCCAACATCCCCTCCTGCTCCAAAGAACACGTTCAGTAGCTTCTGTTTAGCAGAGCCAGCAATTACGTCTGCATTCCTGGCACTGGCAGAGTCTATATACACCATCAGACTTGGGCATGACATCCGTCTTCTCTTCATCCTCAACAGACATGGTTTAGGACACGCCAACCCACCCATTTGCTTTCTGAGCAACCACTAAGAATAATGACCATCCAGTGCAGTGAAGACTGGCTTACCAGAGGCTGCAGGCTGGGGCTGCTCACTCTTCTGGGGGTTATTGAGCCGGGAGACAGGTCGAGGACCGCCGGCAGCTGGCAACTGCTTCTGCACCGGCTTCTGACCTGCGACAAGTTTCTGTGCTTGTGCAGGGACACGGTAGGAGTTGGAAGGACACAGGACCCGCTGAGCCTGGCCGCCACTAGCCGATCCTAGGTTCTGGGAAGGAATCTGCTCAGTCACCAAGACTCGTTTTGGACCAAAGGGAACTGTGGTCTGGGATGGAGAGAAAGCAGGCATTTTGGCCTTCAGGAATGGCTGATGGTACCCTGAGAACTCATCCAAGTTTCCTTTGTAGTCTAACAAAACTCATAAATACTGTGGATAATACATGGAAATGAGGGCTGGAGAAGAGCACTGGCCGCTCTTACAGAGGATCTGGGTTCAGTTCCCTGCACCCACAGGGCAGCTCACAATCATCTGTAACTCCAGACCCAGGGGATCTGACACCCTCTTCTGACCTCAAGTGCCAGGCACACACACGGCGCACAGATCCATATGCAGGTAAACAACATAAAATTCACATAAAATTCATATATTCATTCACGTAAAATATAAGTAAATCTTTCAAGTAAAAAGGAGCCAGATGGTGGTGGCACCAGGCAGTGGTGGTGTGCACCTTTAATCCCAGCACTAGGAGGCAGGGGGATCTCTGTGAGTTCCAGGACAGACAGAGTTATAACAGAGAAACCCTGTCTTACAAAACAAAACCACAAAGTAAGAAGGAGGGGGACGAAACTGTTTTATTGTTCATGTGGCTAAAGGGATGACTTGAATGACTCCCCACACCCTCCCCCCAAAATCCTGCTCCATCAGCTATTCGTGAACTGCTGAGGACTATATCTTGGCAATAAATGCAGGCTGCTTGACAAGAGTTCTGGCCTGCTGAAAGCCAAGAGGATTGTGGCTCACCGGCTACTTTAAGTCTCATCAATATTGGTGTCTGCACTGCTTATTAGTAAAACTAAAGTTGATCCTCGAACCAGCTCTTACTACCTGGGTTCCATCCAAAGTCCAGACACCAGGCACAATGGCACACACACACACCTGTCGTCCTCTTACTTGGGAGGTGTGGCAGGAGCACCGAATTCTCGGCAGGCCTGGGCACACTGGTGAGACCATCTGGTAGGCAAACTCCTCAGAGCTTTCTATCAAAACCTTGAAAACGATTTTATGTCTAGGATAAAGACTGAAAGAAACCTGTGACTGTCCAACAGTCTTATCATCAAGCAATTTTGCAAAGCGTTCCAAATTTAACATTATGCTGGGTTTTCCATAGCTTATCACTATTGTTACTGTTAATTTCCCTGGGTCTAACTTTCAGAGTTCTTATTCAACAGGGTGTCACTATGTGATCCCGGCCCGCCTGGGACTTGCTATATGGAACAGACTGGCCTCTGCCTTCCAAATGCTGGGATTAAAGGCCTGCCCACCAAGTCCCACACGCAAAAGAAATATTTTTTAAGAATGTAATCTTCAAAACTAAAATGCATAGAAATTAAGTTAGTTTTCACTGGGAAAGGCGGGGATTTCAACAAAGAAGAAACAAACGTAGGCTCCTTCAAGAGCAATTATTCCCGTGCGGCATCACTTCTAAATAGTGTCACGGTTTAAGTAACTGCTAAAACCGATGCCAATCACACTCGAGGTGGAACTCTCTCCTGCTGAAATGAGAGGCTCAGGATCCACCGCTAGCTCAAAGGGTATGAGGTTTCAAGTAGAAAGCCATTTCCTGAAAAAAACAGAGGCCCACAGCCTAGGAGGGCTCCAGGCAGGGTCAGGAAGGGACCTACGGTTCCCACCCAAAGCAAAAGTAGGAAGAAGTCCAATACCAGAAGAATTTCCATAGGAGCTGTCCAGATGGCTCAGTGGGTAAGAGCTCTTGCAGCCAAACCTGACAATTGAGCCAGGTCCTCGACACCCACATAGTGGATCCCCCTGACAACCTGCATCCGCTCCCCAGACCCACATGGTGGAACCCCGACAACCTGAGTCAGACCCACAGACCCACATGGTGGAACTGACAACCTGAGTCCACTCCCCCAGATCCACATGGTGGAATCCCGACAACCTGAGTCAGACCCACAGATCCACATGGTAGAAACCCCCTGACAACCTGAGTCAGACCCCCAGACCCATATGGTGGAACCCCAACAACCGGCATCAGACCCCCAGATCCACATGGTGGAACCCCAACAACCGGCGTCAGACTCCCAGACCCATATGGTGGAACCCCGACAACCTGCGTCAGATCCTTGAGACCTACATGGTGAAACCCCGACAACCTGTGTCAGACCCCCAGACCCATATGGTGGAACCCCAACAACCTGCGTCAGACCCCCAGACCCATATGATGGAACCCCAACAACCGGCATCAGACCCCCAGATCCACATGGTGGAACCCCAGCAACCGGCGTCAGACTCCCAGACCCATATGGTGGAACCCCGACAACCTGCGTCAGATCCTTGAGACCCACATGGTGAAACCCCGACAACCTGTGTCAGACCCCCAGACCCATATGGTGGAACCCCAACAACCTGCGTCAGACCCCCAGACCCATATGGTGGAACCCCAACAACCTGCGTCAGACCCCCAGACCCATATGGTGGAACCCCAACAACCTGCGTCAGACCCCCAGACCCATATGGTGGAACCCCAACAACCTGCGTCAGACCCCCCAGACCCACATGGTGGAACCCCGACAACCTGAGTCAGACCCCCAGACCCAGATGGTGGAACCCCTTGACAACCTGAGTCCGCTCCCCCAGACCCACATGGTGGAACTCACCCAAGCAAATTGCCCTCTGACCTACAGAGTGGCACATGCATGGGTACACATAAGCAAAATGATCTCATTTAAAAATCACTTTGAAAAATACGATTGCGATTACAGGTAATTCTGCTTACCTTAACAGGCCTGGAAACACAGTTTTCTTTACATCTGTCCATGTCACCTGAAGAGAAAAACAAGAGCCTTTCACTTAAAGGCAGCCGCCTGCTTTAAAATGCCGTTGTGCTCGGCAGTCATTGCACACATCGCACAACAGGCCAAGTGTGAGGTCCCTTCCACTGGCAACCGCTGCATCAGGCCACACCCTCTCATTCTCTTCCCTCCTGGACATGTTCTTTCTGCTTTAATACATACTGTCCACCACACGCATAGACTGCTTAGAATACCTCCTGCTTTTAAAAGCCCCATAGCAGCCTCAGGCCATGGTCCCAACTCTCATCTCCCCGGGAACAGGAAAGGTTCCAAACTACCTACTCTTCTCTTCCTCCCAAGTCCGTTGCCATTGGGCCATTTAAATCTCAAGTCTCCAGTCTCTCAGCTTCTCCTGCTGTGGCAAACCACGCTAGCTCACTCCATTCCTGTGTAACAGGTTTTGACCCGTCACTTTTGCCCTCCCTTTCCAGGTCTGTCTACCTTGTCTAGCGACCTCGCTAGCTGTTTCCCACCCTCCTGGCTTGGCTCCATTTTTTCCTCCAGTCTGAGTCCTTCACCTCCCCATCTACACCAAATGACCTCCGCAATTCCCACTCGGCTCTTACTACAAGTAAGAAAAGTGCTCGTGACGAAGCAGGCTCGGGCTCGGGTTGCCCTTTTCAGATACATGGTTGCTGTCAGAGAGACAGACAACTGAGTATGTTCCTGAGGAGCCCATGATGTGGAGACTGGGAGGCTAGACGGGAGGCAGAAGCAGTAAGTGAAGGACCTTGGTTGCCCCCACCTCACCAGATCCCTGTTAGGAAACTGAGCTCCTGGGCCCAGACACCAGCTTGATTAAACCACCCTGCCTTTTAACGTTCCCATGATTCACCACACCAGGGTCCTAGCCCTAAAAGATTTCTATTCCCTACACCTGCAGTGGAACCAGGATGTCCTTTGATTTTGGTTTGAGACAGCGTCTCTGTGTAGCCCTGGCTAGCCTTGAACCTGGGGATCCTCCTACCTCTGCCTCCCAAATGTTGGGATTAGAGGAATGAGGGACCCAGCCTTATGTTTGTTTCTGAGATTCCAGGCTGGCTTCAAGCATGCTATACGGTGACGGACTACTTTGAACTCGTGATCCTCCCGCCTCCACTTCCCCAGTGCTGGGATTACAAGGGTAGCCACCACGACCATTGCATGAAGTGCTGGAAATCAAATCCAGGGCATACTAGGCAAGCACTCTACAAACTACACCCTCAGATAGGCCCCACTTTTGAGACAGGCTCTCACACTGTAGCCGAGGTTGGCCCCCAACTCAAGGCTATCCTCTTACTTCAGACTGCTGATATGAGCAATCACTTGGTGGGGGGGGGGGGTCATTTTAACTATTCTTGTTGAGCCAGGGTCAGACATGCAATTCATGCAGGCTTCGGACTGAGTATGTAGCTGAGGACGACCTTTAACTCTGATCCTCCTGCCTCCACCTCCTTTAAAGGAACGAAGGTGTTAATTTCATGTTAAAGCATGGGATTAAAGGCACGGAACACCGTGAAGGTTTAGACAGTGCTGGAGGTGGGGGTGTCGAACCCAGGGCTTCCGGGATACTCTGCAAACTGAGCTTCAGAGGGTGTACAATTTGAAGCAGACGGTCAAAGTAGAGCCAACATACACTGCCCAGAAGGCTGCGGAGAGAGCAGCACCGGTCCTGGGTACCTAGTCTACAAGGGGACTCTCGTTCATCAATTAACACCAACTTAGACCCCGCCTCTCCAAGCTCGAAGCAGTCCCCACTAAGCAACACCACCACCGTCCGTTTGCAAATTACTCGGTTAATTGGTGGTCCGGGGCCCCAGTCCCAGCAGATCCTAAATCCAAGGAGGGAAAGGGCTTCTGGATCTTTCTTGCACCGAATGCAAACCCACTGAGACAGCTCACTACCCCACTGCCACTAAACGTCTCCTTTCGGTTTGCAGCACCCAGGCTCGCCCTCGCCCGCCCGCCCGCCCGCCGTCCCGGTCTCCTTCCTACCCACGGGCAGGATCCTGCCTCTGACCGAAGCCTCCAAGCGATCCCGGGAGCTCAGCCGTTATAATTCAAAGGTTCTCCTTTTAAAATAGGAGTTAAACCATCTCCTCCGGAAGCTGATTGGCTAGAGTCGGAGCGACGCCGCTCTGTGATTGGCTCGTCGTGAACGCAATTGTGGGAAGCGCGTTCCGTGCAGTAGCTGGGGCGCAGGCGTACTGAGCCGTCAGAGCCCGGAAGTGGTGCGCCAACGGCCCGTCCGATCTGTGGCCGTTCTATCGCCCGTCGTGCTCCCCAGGATCGGGCGTTTGCTGGTCACACAACAGCCCTTTGGGTCCAAGGTTGTCGCGGAGGAGATCAGCTCGGAGGAAGTGAATGAGCGTCTCGAACGTGCCAGTGAGTAAGATGGCGAAAAGCGCAGACTTGCGGGAGAGCGGGAGGGTGTTCGGTTGCTCGGCGCTCGGCTGCGTGCCCTGTGCGCGTGCGCAGTGAGTGCGCACTCAGAGCGATCGATCGGGCACGATTCGCGCCTCCATTTTTCCTAGAAGAGAGCGGGAGACCGAGACCCTGATCAGCGGGTACGGGGTCGTCGGGGGCGGGGGGGGGTCGTAGGGGATGGGCTAATGCGGTTGGCTGGGGTCTGTTGTGGATCACGTGAAGGACTGGGGCGAGCAGAGAGGATGGCAGGAGGCCGTGCTCCCCAACTCCGCGTCCCAGAGTTGTCCGGCCCGGCCTGCACCCCGGGTCTCAAAGGGCCTCGGTCCCGGCGGGAGGGGGTCGCACGGCTTCGCCCGGGCCCTGCATCCCCGGGTTGAGCAGCTCTTGATCGGCCCTTCCTGCCTCGTGCCTCTGCGTCCCGTCCCGCGACCGGAGAGGATATAAATGGACGTGCCTGCGCCCCCTTGGAAGTTCTGCGGGGAGTTAAGTGAAGGCTCGGCCACTTTTTCCCCCCACTTTTAAATCGCGTGATAGAGCCCCAGGTGTTCCCTGGCAAAAGCGAAGGGACGATAGACCAGTGGTCTAAACTCTGCCCTCAACTTTTGGGAGCTGACTTTAGCTTGAATGGGTGTCCTAGACTCTTGGAACTCATTTCATGCTGTCCTCTGTCCTGGTGTCTTAGGCAAAGGTAGATTTGTGTGCGTTTGTCCCTAACATAAGTGCACGACTGTATTGAATACCTTAGTTTACTGATCGAATGTTAATTAGGTGCTTGGCATAGTGTCTGGCGGTAGGAAGTACTTGTTAACTGTTAAGGACTCGCATCGGTACGATGTTGTGTGTGGTCTTGCAGGTTTTTTTGTTTGTTTTATTACTGAGCCTAGGGCATCTGGCAAGGTAAGCAAACACTGTAACCCTCGGCTGTTTCTCCAGCCCTTCCTTCTCGCTTGCTGTCTCCAGACATCTGTAGCCACACGCTGGTACTTATCAAATTACCCTCCCAAGTTGATTCAGAAACCATCATCTTCAGTTTTGTTTCATATTCTTGGACTGGAGAGCTTAGATCCTTCCAAATAAAACTTGAGAGTGCAATCTGTTCTGATATTTGCATTTCTTACTTGTTTTGGTGGTATCATTTTTTGTTTTTTAGTGACAGGGTCTCACTATAGAGCCCTGGCTGGCCTCTGACTCCGGGTGTAGACCAACATGCTCTCAATCACAGAGATCTTCCTGTCCTTGCCTCCCAAGTCCCGAGACTAAAGACTGGGGCCACCATGCTCAGCTTTTGGCAACATGTTTATTAAGCAACTTCACTTAGAATCTTTCAAAAGCATTGAACTTGGATTATTTTTCATTTTGTTTTCTATGATGTATTTGTCGTTTACTACCTCATCAAGCCGTATAATTAGAGTAATAAGCTCAGTTGCCTGAAAACAGGTTTTAAAAATTAACATAGCAGTCACTAGTAGATTTAGAGCCCAGCTGCTGGAAACAGTAAAGTAATCCAGGCATCTGGCAAAATATCAGCTATCTGCTTATTGCAGGTACCAATGTTAACAGAAGAGATAAAAGGGAAAGCAACAGAGAGTAGAAGTTGCAGGTGGGTAGTTTAGCCAAGAAGAAAAAATTGGGGGTGGGGGGCGCACGGTTCTACCGTAACATCGGTGACATCTGAATAGCTTCTGGATGCCAAGCACCCACCTCTGTGCTTTCTGGCACCATCTTAACTAACCTTCAGTGACTTAGGTAACAGCCGAGGAACCTGGACCCAGAAAAACCAGGTCACGGATCAAAGATAACGCAGCTAGTCAAGCTGAGATTGAAGTATGTGACTGCACCTGGCCTGGGAGACCCCAGCTGCTGGGGACTGAGGGGGGCCTCTGCCTTTCACTCGACACCTGCTTTCTCTTGCAGCAGTCAGGGGAACTGTCATCCTCTTCTGCAAAATGTACAGAACCAAAGTGGGTCTGAAAGACCGCCAGCAGCTCTACAAGCTGATCATTAGCCAGCTGCTCTATGACGGCTACATCAGCATCGCCAATGGCCTCATCAACGAGATCAAGCCCCAGTCAGTGTGTGCACCTTCAGAGCAGCTCCTGCGTCTCATCAAACTAGGTAAACTGGGCGTGGGACCAACATCCCAGAGTGACATTTGAGGTGCTTGCCCCGGGGCAGTATTTGAGAGTACACCTGTGTGGTTTCCGTGTTGCGTGTGTGCCGCCGAGGGGTGAGTGAAGTCCAGGAGATAGAGCTGGTTCCAGTGTATCTGTACGCATCACCTGGGCACTCCCCTCAGTCTGGGCGCAGGTGTCATAGCAGATTGCTCCTTTCACCCCTTTAAAGGTAATTCTGCCTTCCCTGTGCTCCCTTATTTGGTTACCCGACCACAGTAGTCTGCTTCATTCACTGCAGATGCTATCTAACTTGCTTTGTTGTTTGAGTCATTTCCTCAGTCTTCACCGTCCCGCTCTGTGCTTACCAGAAAGACTGGAATCTCTGTAGATATCAGGACCTTATGTTGGTCATTGGTATATCCTGGTCCGGGATTTTGAGTTACCCAGCTGTGTTGGTAACATAATAAAGAATGAAAAACGACTTCCTCTTGGAGTAGTTTAGCCCAAGAGTGAGCTCAAATTTGAATTCTCTGCTTTTCTCCCTCTGTTTTCTATCTGTCTGCCGTTTGTGGTCTGTGGCCTGTCTGTTACATGTCTCCCAGATGTCCATCTCTAAAAAAGGACTTCGCTGGGTATTTATTGACCAGCGCAGAAGACGTGGTATGGGGATGGAATGAGAATACATTTTTACAGAAATCTTTTAGAGTTTTACAAGGGAAGAAGTTGCTTTACTGACTCACATGACCCAGAAGAGCCCTCAAAACAGGTGCTCTTAGCCTGTGTCTGCTTTGCTCCCAACATTCATGGGAAGTTTGTTTTGTTTAAGGTTGCTTTCAGTCTTCAGGCTGCTTTCCACAAGTGATCACAGCACACACACACTATCCTGGGTTGCAGCTAGAAAACATACACAGCAAGAGATGTTTTCAGAAAAGATACCACCACACAGAAAACATTAATTCCTTTGACTTGATATTGCCTCTTGTGAAACTTTCCTGCTGAAAAATAAAGTGTTCCATATTAGATTTTAAATATTTTTAACTTTAAGTTAATTTTAAGCTTTTAATTCTAGTTATCCATAAAAGTGTATAACGTTAAAGACTTGTTATGATGGATTTTATTTTAAATGATTAAATGACCAAGCAAGTTCCAAGTTATAGTACAGGTCTGTTTTTGTTTTGAAAAGTGAGAGTTGTGTGCATTGAAAGAAGCCACAAAAGTTCTTCATGTGTCTTGATTTTTCCTGTACCAATTATGATTATTGTTTATGTCATATATGAGCTTATTTTTAAATCTAACACTTGTTTGTTAAGGGTCTTTTTGACGGGGTGTGTGTGTGTGTGTGTTTGGGTTTGGGTGTTTTGCCTGCACTGTCTGTGCACTGTATGTATGCAGTGCCCCTGGAGGCCAGAAGAGGCTGTCAGATGCCCTGGAACAACAGTTACAGACTGCTTGTAAACTGCCACGTAGATGCTGAGAACTGAACCGTGTGCTGTGGAAGAGCAACCAGTGCTCTTAACTGCTGGGACATCTCTCCAGCCTCTGTGTTTTGTTTTTGTTTTTAATTTTTTTTGGGTTTATTTTTTATTTTATGTGTATGAGTGTTTTGCCTGGTGTATGTACATGTACTACGTGAGCGCCCAGTACCACAGAGGCCAGAAGGGGTCATCCAGTCTCATGGAACTGGAATCATAGATGGTTGAAATCACCATGAGGATGATGGGAACTGAACCTAGGTCCTCTGTGAGAGCAACATACTTGTTGCTTAACAACGCTGAGGCATCTTTCCAGCTTCGTTTTATTTCTAAGACAAGGTTTCACTGTGTGGTCCTGGCTGGCATCAGCTCACCTGTGTCTGCCTCTCATTAGTGTTGAGATTGAATGAAGGTGGACGCCAGCATGTCCAGCTTTTTGTTTGCTTGCTTGTTTGAGGTAGGATTTCATGTCTCCCAAGCTACCTTTAAACTCAACATGTAGGTGAGGCTGATCTTAAACTCATGATCCTCCTGCCTCGGCCTCTAAGTTCTGGGATCACAGGTGTCTGTCTTAACACCCATCAAACATATTGTTTGTAAACTTCCGTATACTTCAGTGTGGTGTCCTTTCAAAAGCATTTCACTGATGTTAGCTGTGTGGCTAATGAACATCAAAGTTGCTGCTGACGGACCACAGCCCTGAAGACAAGAATCCAGCACTGGAGGAACAGCTCCGTGATAGGTCATTTGCCTAGCAGGTGTGAGGCCATGGGTTGTCCCCAATACCACAAACAAAGTGTCGTTTCCCTACTTAGAATGGGGAATGTGGATTAACTACAGTGCGCTGTTTTTATTGCATTATATAGGTGTCATTAGAGAGTGGATTTGGCTGTGGAAGTATACCCTGCTACAACCCATTCTGCCCGCAGCAGTGTGCGCCTTGCCTGGCATGGGCAGGGTACATGATTGTCAAGCATTTGGCCCTGTTGGTGGGCTTTCTTTTCACTCTGGACCCAGAACTTGTCTTGCATTTAACAGCCCGTGCTCTTAATTTCGATTCCTTCAGGGATGGAGAATGACGATACCGCGGTTCAGTATGCAATTGGCCGCTCCGATACAGTTGCCCCTGGCACGGGGATTGACCTGGAGTTTGATGCAGATGTCCAGACGATGTCACCCGAAGCTTCCGAGTATGAAACCTGTTATGTCACTTCCCACAAAGGCCCGTGCCGAGTGGCTACCTATAGCAGAGACGGGCAGTTAATAGCCACAGGATCTGCTGATGCCTCCATAAAGATACTGGACACAGAAAGAATGTTGGCCAAAAGTGCCATGCCAATTGAGGTACCATTCCTGCCTACCATTGCTCCAGACAGCGCGGCTGTGTTGTCACCACCTCTGGTTTGCCCCAGGGGACTGTGGGCTTGGACCAGGTGCCTCTGTCCCTTGAGCATCTATCTCTCCTTTTCTTGTTGGTCCAGGTCATGATGAATGAGACTGCGCAACAGAACATGGAGAACCATCCAGTGATTCGAACTCTTTACGACCACGTGGATGAAGTCACATGTCTTGCTTTTCACCCAACAGAACAGATCCTGGCCTCTGGCTCAAGGGATTACACTCTAAAATTGTTTGATTATTCCAAACCATCTGCAAAAAGAGCCTTCAAATACATTCAGGTTAGTGCTATCAAAGGAGCATTGACTGTGTTTTAGGTGCAGTGTTTTCTTAGACTCAGTTATTTCATGACTACTCTTTCCAGGTGATCTCAATGGTTACCCCATAAAGGACATGCCCTAGGTAGCACTTAGACAGACTCCATTGCTGTAGGAGTCACTGGCTGTCCTGGGTCCACTCCTTCTGACCAGGCAGGACTGCAAATAGTCGGTCATAGCTGTGAGATCTGTCATCTGCTGGGTTTTCCTTAGTGTTTACTGCTCTGGAGCAGATTGCAGAAGCTCTTTTCCTCTCTAGTGGCTGTGTGGTGTTGGTCCTTTAAGCCATGTGTAAGCATCCATCTGATTGATTTCATCCGGTGTTCATTTGCAAGCGAAGCTCCTGTCTGGTTTTAGGAATGTCTGACCAGTTCTCTGCATCCCGGGAAGCAGGGAAGCGCTTCTGTCTCCTGCGCCTCCTGCGGCTCTGTCCGCTGTGACTGACGCTGCCTCTGCCCTCACAGGAAGCAGAGATGCTGCGCTCCATCTCTTTCCACCCTTCTGGAGACTTCATCCTCGTTGGAACCCAGCACCCTACGCTTCGCCTTTACGACATCAACACCTTCCAGTGTTTTGTCTCCTGCAACCCCCAAGACCAGCACACTGATGCTATCTGCTCCGTTAACTACAACCCTAGTGCCAACATGTACGTCACTGGCAGCAAGGACGGCTGCATCAAGCTCTGGGATGGCGTCTCCAATCGCTGCATCACAACCTTTGAGAAAGCCCACGACGGTGCAGAAGTCTGTTCTGCCATTTTCTCCAAGAATTCCAAGTACATCCTCTCGAGTGGAAAAGACTCTGTAGCTAAGCTTTGGGAAATATCCACAGGGCGGACGCTGGTGAGGTACACAGGTATGTGGAAAGTGGTGCTGGGGTTTCTCGGGGACCAGATTCCTGAGGAATGGGATACACTGGAGGAAAGGGGTTTGGACAAGGCTTTGGCTCATCCCTAGGCTAGTCAGTACAGGTAGCCCCTGAATAGGTCGCCAGTGTCAGTATATGAAGTAGACCCGGACCCAGCAGACAGGCCAAATAGAGCGCCGGCTCAGTTCCCCATTGGTTTGCTCGTCTGGTTCACAGCAGAGTGCCATGGGCTCCTTTTATGGTGAGTCTGTTTGAATTTTCCCGGCATTGGTAATCAGTGCAGGTCGAGTGCAGTGATTGCTTTGTACTGCCAGGCTTCATTCTGTTCCAGAGACTGGTGTTGGGTAGAAAGCCTCCTGGGAAGGTCCACTGCCTTTCTTGTGAGATGTTTGTGTCTCGCACCGAACATACCGAGGTCTTAGCTTGCAGGAGACCAGTATTGTAAGAGGCTCTCTGAGGTTAGCATCTTGGAGAGGGACTTGGTGACATCCAGGCCACTAGGGTGCAGCACTTCTCTCTGCATGGCACAAGCTAGTTGCCTAAAGAGCCACTTTAGTCACAATCCTTGGTAACTTTATGTGATGTCGTTTGGAAAGCTTCTCTTAGAACCAGGTGCTCCTTGCTGAAGCGATCAGCATGAACATGGAAGCGCTCCGTTTACAGCAACAGCCCATGTTTTCCAGGGGACGGTGCACCAGACTGCTGCCAAGAGCCTAAATTTGTGTGAATGCCAGAGGTGTGGTTTATGGGCTTATCTTAGTAGGATTGCAATTTTGTTTCTCTCAAAGTAACGTATACGTGCATTCCTGATGTCCTGCTCCCCAAGCCGACACCCTGGCATCAGCACATCAGGCTCCGTTCCGGTTTGTTAGATTGCAAAGTGTTACTGAAATAATGGAAGGGGAAAGCTGAAGTGCACATCAGATGTGTTAAGTTCACCGTGTGTTTACGTAGTAGACAGGTTAACACTCTGAATCTAGAAAGGCTACAGACAAGGAAAAGACTAGCCCACGGTTACAGGAAAAGAGTCACAATTGGCAGTATTTCGTAAGAGAAATAAAATGGACAGTAGAGTATAAAGTGAGCAGCCTTACCATAAACCTGAGCAGTAGCAGTGGGCGCAGCTTGGCTTCAATCCTTCACCAACTGAAAGGACTGTGGTTTTTGTTGGCGAAAGTTTGAAGAAGTCAGTACATTTTACTGATAAGTCATTTGGTGAATATTTCTGAAAGGTAATTGAATGTTCTGTCGTGTTTTGTTTTGTTTGTTCTTTTGTTTTTTGAGACAGAGTTTCTCTGTTGCAACTCCGGCTGTCCTGGAACTCACTCTGGACCAGACAGGCCTCAAACTCACAGAGATCCGCCTGCCTCTGCCTCCTGAGCTAGGATTAAAAGCGTGCGCCACCGCTGCCCAGCTTATCCTGTCAAAAACTTAAATACGTGGTTTTTGTCACACTTAGAAAGATAAGTCCCTGTACTCACGCACAGAATCATGTCTGTCAACATTATGTGGAGTCAGTAGAAGTTAGGAACATACACAGGCGCAAGTTAGAAGCCAGAGTCCACCGCAGAGCATTGAGTAGGTCTGCCACGCACCTGTGACGGCATGCAGGCTTTGCAGACGTGTTAGCATCTCTTGGGCGCTGGCATGGTGAGGCTCCTGTGTTGGCACCTGCAAGGGTAGGCTCTGGAGAGAAAAGGAAAACTTGTATTAGGAAGTGTCTACCCAGGAGTGCAAACCTCAACCTCGCTAGGTACGAAGCGTGTGTTTTTCTCTATAGCCATGTCCTCTTACGGATCTGTGCTGTGTGCTCTGCATGACAGTAGCACGTGACCTCTGGTTTCTGCAATTAGAAGTCCATGTGCAGCGCACGGGTATTTGGGAGGCTATTCACCAAAATACAGCCTTATCGAGTAGTGAAATGCCTGGCTGTTTCCATCTTTTATACACTATGTGATACTTTAGTTATAAAATGTCTTCTGTTTATAGTCACAAAATGATGAGTTTGACATTAGTTTCTCCCGAGATAGAACTATGTGCAAGGACTTCACACAGCACTGTTCAGTGGACACCAGCAAATGGCCGGCAGCTGGAGAGTCCTTAGCGGTGCCGGACAGTGCCCACACCGTAGGTTTATGAACTGTAGGGATGGATGACGTGGCACCAGGTTGGTGTTCGCCTACAGTCCATCAGCAGTTGCTGGGGTGGTGGGCCTGGCGGTGACGGGGATGGCAGAGTGCTGGAGCCTTGTGAGGGTCTCCCCTGCCCCTTTCCAGGCTGACATGTTGGTTTGTGTGGCAGGCGCAGGTCTGAGTGGACGGCAGGTGCACCGGACACAGGCTGTGTTCAACCACACTGAGGACTATATTTTGCTGCCTGACGAAAGGACCATCAGCCTCTCTGCTGCTGGGACTCTAGGACAGCTGAGCGCAGGAACCTGCTGTCCCTGGGCCACAACAACATCGTGCGCTGCATCGTGCACTCGCCCACCAACCCCGGCTTCATGACGTGCAGTGACGACTTCCGAGCTCGGTTCTGGTACCGGAGGTCCACCACTGACTGAGCCACCCACTCCTGGGGTTCTGTCTCTCAGGACCCTGCCCTCCTCCCTAGTCCCGCCACCGCTGCAGTCGTGAGCAGTTTGCACCATCTGTGGCAGGTGTGCGGCCACACGGCTGCTGCCCTGGATTTGTATGCGGAAGCTCTTTTTTTACCTTGATGTAGAATTGTGGTGGAAAAAGCTGGAAACAGACCTGTACAGTCACCCTGTTGTGGTGATTCCGGTGTGGTTTGCACTGGCTTAGTGAGTGCAGGACTTGCCGTGGCTTTTGGCTCTTGTTCCTGGAGAAGGGCAGGATATTGAAGTGCTTCCTGGGCCTCAGGAGAGTCTCACGAGGACTGCCGTCGGGTTATTTTGTCATCTCCTGCGCCCGTCCTGCCCCCTCTGTATTTCCTTCCCAGATACATTTTGGCACATGAGGTCTGCAGCGCTGAGGACCTCGGGTTTTGTGCCATGCGGAACCACCATACAGGGATCCCAGTTCCGTCCTGAGGTGCCGTCGTCCTGGTAATAAAGCTCAGATCTACAACCTCACTGGTCCTTCTTCTTCACTTCAATAAAACTGAGGGTTTCTAGGCACTGTCTGCCAGTCCTGCAGCATCCTCTTGTTACCAGCAGTGCCTGCTGTCATGAACGCTGACTGGCCTGTAAGCCCAGCGAAGCAGGAGGATCAGGAACTCAAGGCTTGACTTGGCTAAATAGCAGGTTTGAGGTCAGCCTGGGCTACATGAGATCCTGTATCAAAAAAAAACAAAAACTGAACACTGGACATAATAGTATACACCTTTAATCTCAGTTCTCAGGATGCAGAGGCAGGTGATCTCTGAGATCCCAGCCTGGTCTACAGAGTGAGTTCCAGGGCAGCCAGAGTTACATAGTGAGATCTTGTCTCAAGGGAAAAAAAACAAAAAACAACCAAGCAAAGTGGATGGTAATGGTTTGATGGGACACATAATCAAAAATATATACAGTCTAAGGGCCTGCTGTTGCTTGCAGCCTGACAGTACTTCTCATTGGGGTGCACAGGGGAGCACGCTCTTGGAAGGTTGCTGCAGGGTGCCATCTGGTTCGTGTCTCTCTCGAAGTGTTTGGGAAGCCGGCAGTGTTTAGTTGCATGTAGGTGGTGAGCCCTGCATGCCCTGTTACTAACAGTCTGCTTTCTATTTCATTTCTGAAGAAAAACCCATCAAGACCTAGGCTGAAGTGCCTGGACACAGTGCGAGAGCACTGGTAAAGTAGTTACTAGGCCACAGTCATTGCTGTGTTGGGGGAACTGTGACATAAACAGTCTGTTCCAGCCCCACCACTCGGGGCGGGGGTTCACTGGGCTTGGGGTCAAAGTCCCAAAGAGCTATATTTCCTGTGTCCACTTACACTTTGATTTTGCATTCTGCTTCTCCAGTATTTTATCTTGGCCACCTTGGGGTGCTGCCCATAAGATTATAAGAAAGCTACTGAGTAGGGACAAGAGCGGCCCCTTCTGCCCTGCAAGCTCCCCACTTTCCTGGGCTTCCTGTTGCTTTCAGGCTGTGACACTGCAGAGCAGAGGCTTGCTACCTCTGTCCCTGGCCACACTCCCAGCACATGCTGTCAGGACGCTGCAGGTCACTTGTGAAGCAGTCAGAACTGACATTTGCAAAATCAAGAAGCTCTTCTCTGTTTCCAACATAGTTTCCTCCCCTCCCCCTGTCCCTTCTCTCCTTCCTCTGAAAAGCCACATTAATATTTGAGCTGGTGCACATGTCAAGAATATCACACAGACTTGGTGTTCACATCTCACTGATTGTACCGCCTAACACCCTGGCGTTTGAATGATGAATTTATATCTCGTCAGAATAACCTATGCTTTTTATGTTATTTTTTAAAGATGTGATTTCTAAAATAAACTCTTTTTATATAATGCTAACATAAAGCTAGTTTGTGTGTTTGGAGATTGCCGTGAGCCTCCCCACACTTGAGCAGTTCTAGGCCCTGGTGGTGGTCCTGGCGCTCATCCTTCAAGTCCTCCCTGTGTTCCTGCTGGCTCCTTACTCTTCTCTGAACTGCAAGGACTCGAATGTAGTTCCCTTTCTTTGGGTCAGTTCAAGAAAACTCTTTTTGCTTTGTACGTTGATTTTCTTTAGGAAAGCAATATGGGAGAGTCTGGCTTCAGCTCTGATCTTGACAGGTAGTAAAGCTAGTCACTTGTGGCTGTGTGTCCCTTAGGTGCTCAAAGGGCTTCAGCTCCAGTCTCCAGCCCACACTTCAGCCAATGGGAGTTGACTTTAGAGCACTGTCATATAAACAAATTCCAGGGAGACTTGAGGGTAGGGTAAATGAGGTGCCGTGCAACCCTTTCGGTTCGGTTCGGTTCTAATGTGAGCGTTAGCTTTAAACTTTGTATGGTGGAGCTAGCAAGAAAGCAAGAGACTTCCTCAGAGAGAAACAAAACAAACGCAGAGGGTTAGCAGTGTTGGAGCCCAGCCGGCTTTGTTGTCATCCTTTGTCAGATGATGGTTTCTGAGCAGATCTGAAGCTGAGCCTTGTGAGGTGGGAACTTTGATCAAGACTCAAAAAAGAAAATAATAAAAGAACAGAACTAAGTTGTTTTGTTTTGAAGTCCCAGAAAGTTAAGATTGAGCTTCAGTGTGCCCCTCTCACCCTCCATAAAAAAATAAACTTTACATAAGTCCACAAGCTCTGCCCTAGCTTGGGGGTTTACAGGAAAGGTGGGGTGGTGCAGTGGGGGAGTCCTGAGAGCCAGCCTGAATCCAAGTGCCTCAAACGGGCCTGGAACTGTTAACAGTACCCAGACTGCTGGGAGAAAACCAAGCGGAAATTTAAAGCCATCTCCGATGAATAAGTAGCCACGAGTGCCTTGCAGAAGCCAGCCCAAATCTGTATGAGAACATCTGAACCCCAGCCCTCGGCTCTCACAGGTAATGAGGACACAAGTCCCCACCATGCCAACCAGTGCAAACGAACAGACCTGCAGAGTTAGAGTTATCCACGCAGAATGTTTACATGCATAGATTATGTATGCCAAGAGAAAGAAAATTGGGGGCTAGAGTTGTCACCCGACCCTAGGATTCCCAACCTGCACAGTGACCTGGGTTCCATCCCTAGTGTCACACCAGCCAGGCATGACACACGTCTGCAGTCCTAGCACTTGGAAAGCAATTACAAGATCAGAAGTTCAAGGTCATCTTCAGATATGTAAGAAGTTGGAGACCAGACTGTCTCAAAAAGTAAACTGAGGCCGGCATAATGGTACACTCATAATCCCAGGCGTAATCCCAGCCTGGCAGCTGAGGCAGGAAGATTGCTGTGAACTCAAGACCAGCCTGGACTCCATAGTGAGTTCCCAGCAGCCAGGACCGTGCCGGGACCATGTCAGGACTCTGTCTTAACAGGAAAGTGAAGAAAACCTGAAAACTGCACAATTTGGACCCTTACCGCAGCTTCCCTACGCCCCGTTTCTGGCCTTTCTCTGGGGTTTTCTCCCCTTACTCCCTAGGTGTTTATTTTCCTCCTTCCTGAGGCTGCTCTCCCGGGCACCTCTCGACATCCTCCCCCGTGACAACTGCATGCCTCTGCATTGTTTTCTGGTTCTCTGTTCTGTCAACAGGCAGCCTTCTCCTACGGCTCCCTACCCTACCCCACCACCCTCGCATTTAGCAATTCTTTTCCATCTTTTTCTCCTTCCAGTTATTACAGTGATTCCTTTCCCCTTCAACCTGAATCAAAATTGAGACAGTGTGTATGCGCACATGTGCCGTGGAGGGAAGGGGAGAGAGAGTGTGTTTGAGTGTGTGTGTGTGTGTGTGTGTCTACGTGCACATGTATTTACAAGTGCCATGGAGGGAAGGAGAGAATGTGTGAGTGTGTATGACTGTGCACGTGTATTTACAGGTGCCAGTGGAGGCCGGAAGGCATCCCATCTCCTGGAATGGGTGTTACGGGCATTTGTGAGCCACCAGACATGGGTGCTGGGAACCGAACAGCATCAAGTGCTCTTGACAACTGGACCATCTCTCTAGCACCTGAGTTTTGGTTTGGTTTTAGTTTCTGGCGCATGTGTAGGTGTGGTCATGTTCTCCGACCATGGGTTCCAAGGAGCAAACCCAGGTCATCGGGTTTGTGCCACAGTGACCTTCCTGCCAAGCCGTTTCCCCTCTCAATCTCACACAGTCTTGAAGCAATACAGTCCAAAAGCTTCAAGGTCTTAGTCAATCTTCTGTCCACGCTGCATTCTGCAGTCTTTATGGTCCTGTACTAAGCGCCGGTGTTGGAATACTACCTAACTCAAATCGCGTCACAGCTGAGTGGAAACCGTTACGCAAGCAGCGAACACAAAGGCAACTGCTCTTCTTAGATACGAATGTATACGGCGCTGTAGAAGTAAAGTGAGCAAATCCACCCACCCAGAAAAGGAAACGTCCAGGAGGCAGGAAGATTGCCAGGAGTTTTGAGGCCATACTGCACTGAACAGTTCCAGCTTAATCTGAGCAGGAGTGTGAGGCTGAGCAGGAAAAAAGTACTGCTCTTGGCACATCAGTAACACCAAGGGCATCGCTACAAGACGGGTGGCAGCACGCCTCTCTGTGATTCCAGCACGTGGGAAGGAGGCAGGAAGATCAGGAGTCAAAGATCATCCTCTGGTACATGGCAAGTTCAAGGCCAGCCTGGGCTATGAGACCTTACCTCATAAAATATAAATGCAGGAAAAACCCAAGCCTCCCTGGCGTGGTTCTCCTTAGCTCAGTGTGTCAACCTTCAGACCGTCGGGTATTTTGAAAGCACTCAGTTTCCTAGAATAGCCCGTTCTTGCAATATTTGTACACGTCAGAGACAGGCTTGCCTTGTGATGCAGGCTGGCTGCAGAAGAGTGGTTAAGGCGCCTTACATTCATAAAATCAGACAAATCAAACCTGGGAGTAGGTAGGAATCAGATGTGTTTACAAATAACCAACCTAACCTGCTAGGAGGCAACCCAACCCGTTTCTTGGCCAGATCCCATCCGTTCAGTGTCTCAGTGAGGTTTTGCTTGTGTGTTTGTTTCTTGGTCCAGGCTGAGTTCTCTAGAATATATGACCTATCAATTACAGCACAGTTGTTCCATGAACTTGAGATGCCCTTCAACGTGGGAAAGGAACTTGCCAAGGTGATAGGCAACCATTATCTTGAATTGTTGTGACATCTTTTTCAAGTTCAAATCCTGTCATAGTGACTTCACTGTGACCTTCAGCAAGCTTGTCCTGCCTTTGTTTGGTTTTGGGGTTTGAGACAGTCTTTTAATACTATGTCTAAGCTTTCACACAAGTATGTATCGGTTGTAGAACATATTCCACCTTTAACTCCCAGCTCCTTCCTTTCCTCTCCTCCCCCTTCCTTTGCTCCCTTCTGTCCACTTAGATAATTTTACTTCTTTCGCTGTGTGTGACTGTGTAAGTGATTTTACATATGGATATAAAATCCAGGAGCCACAGGTGAGAGAAAACATTCATCTTTCTGAGGCTGTTGTAATGCACAGTATGATTATCAGGAAGGTTCTCATGGTGTGTACACATCGCCTTTTCCTTATCCCCACTCTGTTTCGGGACGAGTTGTTTGGCTCCATGATGGAGTTACCATGGGCAGGGCTGCAATAAGCTGTGACACGCAAGCAGCTCTGTGACATGCTGACTTGAAGAAACCCAGGAGCGCCATAGCGGGGTCATGTGTAAGATCTCTGTTTAGTTATTTGAGAAGCCTCGTACTGGCTTCCACGGGGCCTGGATTAGTTAGCATTCTCTCGGTACTGTATAAGGGTTCCCCTGGTCCACATCTCCCGATAACGTTTGCTGTCATTTGTTTTGATGACTGCCATCTTGACTGGGGTGAGATTGAATCTTGGTATACTTTTGATTTGCATTTCTCCGATGGCTGGATGAGACTGAACTTTTTTTTTTTTTCGTGTTTATTGGCCATTTGTCTTTCATCCTTTAAGAACTGTCTGCCCAGTTCACTGATTTGGGTGGTTTGGTTGCTCGTTGAGTTCTTTGTATATTTAGATACTAGTTTTGTCAGCTGTTTCTTCGCAAGTGTGTGTGTGTGTGTGTGTGTGTGTGTGTGTGTGTGTGTCTTTAGATTTGCCTGTCTTTGTCTCCTGAGTGCTGGGATTAAAGGCATATGCCACCCCACCCAACTCTTCTCCCTTTCTGTAGGCTGAGGAGTCAGGGTCTCACTACTACAAGCTCTGGGATTACAGACAGATGCCACCATTCCCAGCCTCGTGGTTTTTATTATGGGGAATCTCAAATGTACCGAAGTCAACAGTACAATAAAAGCTGTGGTTGCCAGGGTCTAGGAGATGGAAGGGGAAAGACAGTTACTGGAGATGGGGATTTCTCTTCAGGGAGATGAAAGTAGTTCAAGTTGAGGGTAATGGTCTTACATCTCAAATATACTTTAAAGATCTGATTCTTCACACCCTAGAAAAAGTGAATTTGGGGGCTGGAGAGATGGCTCAGTGGTTAGGAACACTGGCTGCTCTTCAGAGGACCTGGGTTTGCTTCCCAGCATCCACGTGGCTGCCCACAAGTTACTGTAACTGTACTTCCTGAGGCTCTGATGCCCCATTCTGGCCTCTGTGGACACAGCACAACCACAGCGCACAGACATACATACAGGCAAGACATCCATACACATAAAATAAGAATTTGAAGGTGAATTTTATGGTACTTGAATTACATCTAAATAAAGATAGGCGAGTGGCGGGATGGTTTGTCTATTGGTCAGTTGGTTTGAGACAGGGTCTCATTCTGTAGCCAGACTAGCCTGGACTTCACTATGTCCCGAAGCTGACCTCAAACTATGACGATCCTCCTGCTTCAGCTTCCTGCGTGTTTGTATTACAGCTGTGAACCACCATATCTGACTTGGTTTCTTCATTCTTAAAAAAAAATCTAGGGCTGGAGATTCCTCTGCAGTTCAGAGCACTCACTGCTCTTCCTCAGGACCTGAGTTTGGTTCTCAGCACCCACATCAGGCAAGTCACAACTAGCTCCTAGGGCATCTGATGCCTCTGGCTTCCTCGGGCGCTTACACTCACGTGTGTGTGTGTAATTTTAACTATATAATTATATATACATGCAAGCACTTACTGTTTTTTCAAAAGACCCAGGCTTGATTCCCAAAACCCACATGATGGCTCACAACTAGCTGTAAATCCAGCTCCAGGCGATTTGACACCCTTTTCTGGCCTTCGTGATCTGATCACTAGGCACACAGGTGGTACGAATACAAAACACTCACACACAGAAAATAAAAATACAAATTTAAAAAGTCTACAGGGCCAGTGAGACAACTCAGTGGATGAGGGCTTTTGCCACCAAGCCTAAAGTCCTGAGTTCGATCCCCAAGACCTACATAGTGGGACGAGAGAACCAACTGCCACAAGTTGTCCTCTGACCTTAACACACACACACACATACTACAGCACCTATGACATGCTGTTTTTACACACACACACACACACACACACACACACACACACTACAGCACCTATGACATGCTGTTTTACACACACACACACACACACACACACACACACTACAGCACCTATGACATGCTGTTTTACACACACACACACACACACACACACACTAAGCAATTTATGTCTACTGTGCAATGAGACTTAATGTATCTACCGTGCAGACTCTTCATCATGGCATGTGGTCTCTCTGTGGTCCCAGAGATCAAATCCACGGTCTTGCACAAGCTAGACACACACCACCCATGAGCCACATCCCCAGCCCAATCATGACCAATCTTGATTTACCCAAACATACTTCCTGAAAGACTGTAGTGAGATTTCAGATGAAAAAAAAAAAAGAAAAAAAGTATATACACACACACACACACACACACACACACACACACACAAACACACATCAGAAAGACAGCATCTTTTGAAAGCACAGCCATCATCGTTAACCTAAAAATGTAATGTCACATTAGCAAGGACATCACATCCAGCCGGTATTTGCCCTTCAATACAGATGTGTTTTAAAAGAGTCTCCCAGTGGCTCCAAGGGACCCCTTTCTCATGACTACTGTTTGACTAGATGAACACGGTACCATCCCTGCCAGTTCCTCATCAGCAAAGTACTTACCACAATCCATTTACATCTTGAGACTGCTCTGGACAAGTGAGGAAACCACTGCCACATGGCACACCAAGGCTGAAGGTTCCAGATGACTGGCAAGCCTAGAGACGGACCTGCAGGCCTGCCCAGACCCTAGTGCTCTGGAGTCCCGGGCTCCACCAACAGGACCCCAGCCCTCCACCGCTGCCCTCCACTCTGCTAAGAATCGCAGAGAGCAGGAGAGACCTTTCTTCCTGGGACCTCCAAGACAGGTGACCCTGGCAGGGAGAACCGGCTTCCCCACCACATGCAAACCCACAGCGGGACCGTGGGTTCGTGGGCTAACCTGCAAGCTTCTCTCCATCCTGGTTTCACAGCTTCTCCGGGTGCTAAGAAGAACTTCACCACAAGAAAGAAAAGAGTGCGGAGAGTCTGAAGGAGCAAAACCAAGAGTTCTGTAGCCGGTGGGCATTGCCCTAGTGCCACAGAGTGACTGCTGAAGTTGCAAAGTCTTGTTCTTCGACAGTCCCATGCAATTTTGCATAATGTGTTTTGACCACGCACACACACCACCCACAGAAATGTAAAATTTCTTATAAAAAATGATTTCAGAGTATTGTGTGCCTGGTGCAATTCTGAGAGCTGGGAAGTGTCAGTGACTCACAGCCTCGGGGAAGCCTCACGTGAGAACGGGCCATTATAAAGCAGCTTCAGAAGGTGGGTCCTGTGGAGCCTCTACATGAAAGACAGAGCACTGGACTTTCGTTTGGCTCTTATTCGACCAAACGCTTGTTTCTGCTCTCTTCCTCCTCTTCCCCTAATAAGTGATGAGGTTTGGCTGTGGGTTTGGAGTTTTAAAGATCTGTGCTTTCCAGGGATGTTATCAGCTCTCTGGATTTTACTCAGGCCCCCATGTATTAATTAGAAATATTGATTCCTGTCTTAGAAATTAGTATAAGCAACAAGTGCTTTTTAGTTGAGCTCTGCCCTATTTGAAACATCAGTGCCTGGGCCTGGGCTGTGGCTCGGTTGGCAGAGTGCTTGCTTAGCATGTGTAAGGCCCCGGTTTTGATCCCAGCACCACATTGTCAGGGTACCGTGGTGGTACACACACCTGTACTCACAACCCTTGGGAGGTGAAGGCAGCAGGATCAGAGGTTCAAGATCATCCTCAGCTATATAGAAAATCTGAGGCCAGCCTGGGCTACATGAGACCCTATTTCAAAAGGAGAGGAGGAAGGAGGCAGGCGTGGGCTCAGTTTAGAAAACAGCTGGACTTAAAACCATTGGCCCAGCAGCTGAGAAGATGGCTCAGCAGTTAAGAGTAGTTAAGAGGCTCAAAACTCTGTAACAGCCAGGCGGTGGTGGCGCATATGCACGCGTGCAGGCAAAACACCACACATACAATGTTCTAAAATTTAAATAAATGACGTGAAAGGTAACTGACAGCACCTGACAGCACAGCAGGTGGCTGCTCCCAGAAACCTCCAGCTCTAGGAACGACAGCGGTGCCTTTTGATTTGTCAGTGTGCAGCGCAGTGGGCTAAGCTCTCCTGTACGTCAAGGCTGCCTCCGAAGCCCTGGCCCTTGTGATTCATGACTCTTCTCAGCGTGGGCTGGGTTTCCATAAATGGGGCATGCACATCCTCCTTTCAGTGCGGTCTCGTTCTGGCATGCCCCCACCCTTTTCAGATCCTGTCTTCCTCAAGAAGCCTTCTGGAAACTGCTCCCCCTTTCCTGTGGATTTTGACGTGGAGCACATGACTAAGTCCATTTCTTCTATTTGTTAAGGCACGGTCTCACACTGTAACCCAGACTAGCCTAGAACTCCTAGGTAGCCCAGGCTAGCCTTAAAATAGCAGCAGTTCTTCTGCCTCTGCACTCCGGGTGCAGGGATTGCAGTGTGCATGAGCATACCAGCTCGAAGTCTGTGTGCAACCCTGTCCCTCCTCTCCGGTTATTGTCCCTTCCCTGTTGTCTGACATCAGCAAGAATTGGCTGACTGCTTGTTCCTTGAAGGCAATTTCACGGAAGGATAGCAGTTTTATTTATTGACTTGTTTTCATTATGTTTGTATTTAATCAGGGAAGGGGTACACATTCAGGACGGCGTGCATTTGAGATCAGAAGACAACTTGCAGGAGTCCATTCTCTTCTCCCACCATCTGGTCCCAGAAACTCAAACTCAAGTTGTGAGCTTGGCAGCCAACAGCTTTACCCACTGAACCATCTCTCCTGTTCGGTTTTGTCTTTTTTTTCTAATTACTTTTTTGTTCTTCTAGACAGGGTCTCACTATGTAGCCCTGGCTGGTCTGGAACTTGCTTTGTAAGTCAGGCTATCCTTGAACTCACAGAGATCTGCCTACCTCTGCCTCTCAAGCGCTGGGACTAAAGGCGTGCATAACCACCGCCCAGCTGACTCTGCATATTTTAAAATGTTATCTTTAAAACTTGAGTATCAATGCCGGGTGGTGGTGGCGCACGCCTTTAATCCCAACCCTCGAGAGGCAGAGGTAGGCGGATCTCTGTGAGTTGGAGGCCATCCTGGTCTACAGAGTGAGTTCCAGGTCAGCCAGAGTTACAACAAAAAAAAAAAACCCTGTCTCAAAAACAATATATATCATGCAGAGCCTTGTCTAAAAACTAGCCGGTTATTTCAATTTGCAAATACATCCGGGAATGCAGACGTGGGGAATCGGGATATGTGGGCACCCAGAAGAGGTAGTAAGAGTTTGTACCGGTAGGCTGGGCATGGTGGCGCACACTTTTAACTCCACACTTGGGAGACAAAATCGGTGGGTCTTTGTGTGTTCCAGGCCAACTGGGAGGAGCTGCTTAGAAGATGGGAAGCCTTGCGCTTAAATGAAATGAGAGCGAGACTTCGGGTTTGCACTGTGCCGCAGGGTGGCTCCTCTCTGGGGACTGGGTCTGGGTTGGGGAGAGTTTTAAACTGGGAAGTCGTGAGGGCTCACCGTGTGAGTGCAGAACCTGGACTTCAGATCACAAAGACAGCTGAGTGTGGGGCCGGCCCAGGCCCTTTGTAGAGCTGGCAGTAAAATAAAGTTCACCACCACCACGGATTAGAGCGAGGCTGGGGCGGGCCTGGGGTTCCTAGAGGGATCCTGTCCTCAGAGGAACGCTAGAGCAGAGACTGTCTTCTAAGGCATGCCACTTACTACTGTTATCCTAGCTGTCAGAAGGCAAGGGATGGGGACAGGAAGGAAGAAACGCTGACCACCAGCGGAAACCCAGCCACCTCGCCTCACCATAGAAATGCCTTCAGCCTGCTGGCTGGGAATGTCTTCAAGGGGCAAGAATGCAGTGTGATTCTGCTCAGAGTAGGAACTTCACCTTTGTAAAGCAGAAGGGTGGTTTTTGTTTTGTTGTTTTTTTTCCTCCTTCTTCTTTTGTGGTTTCACACAGCAAACGAGTGTCAGCCTCCACTTACAGATGAAGGGAGACGTCAGGCATAGAGGCGTGAGTGTGGCCTGCAGTTCTGGCCACACCCCCTCCATCCCTTTTATGTGACTCTCTCATTGCTTGAAAGAATCTTCTCGACTGTTTCCATGTGCTGGCAAGCAGTCCATAGAATCCAGCTCCTGGGAAGCATCCAGCAGCATGCAGTGACGTTGCATCATTGGGCCTTGGAGTCAGACGTATCAGCTGCAGAGCCCAGAGGAGCCTGCTCACTTCACCGACATGAGAGGCACCAGCATCAGGGAGGGTGCGCCCAAGGTGAGTGATTGATGGAGCTGTGTGCGTGAGAGACAACAGTTGACTGGATTGCTCTTTATCTCTGTGTCTCTAGCGAAGGCGAAGGATAAGTATTTAGTGGCATGCAGGCTTGGAATGAGAAAGTTTTGATCTTTACCAGTTGTTGGCTTTGAGGTGACTGAAAATGAACCTAGAGAAATCAGCTGGAGGCAGACAGCGCTAGCCCACTGTGTGTCTGTTCAGCTGGAGGCAGACAGTGCTAGCCCACTGTGTGTTCTGTTCAGCTGTGGGGTCAGACACAGTCGCAAAACTCCCACTGTGTGTCTGTTCACCACCCAGCAACTTCTGAAGCAAGATTCAGAGCTCTGCCTCAGTCCAACATCTCTTCTCTTTCTTTCCTTCTCTGCATCCTGAAGGTGCTTAGTGAGGCTCGGGGCTTGGGGATTTGATTGGTTTGGGGACTCACTTCCCTTGAACAGAAAGAGCCTAGACCCTCAGCTCTGCTCTTGCTAAGTCTAGTGAGGATGCTCATGAGCTGCCTTCGTGTTCCCTTGGGTGCTGGGGACTGGAACTTTGGTACAGACTGCAAGTCGGGGCCATGAACCAAGAGATATTCCATATAGCATGACACACGGCTGCCACGAGAAGGGCCCTGGAGCTTGGGACATGACTCAGTGAATAAAGTATTTGTTACACAGGCATGGGGGCCTGAATTCAGTCCCCAGCACCCACATAAAAAGCCAGGCATGGAGGCATGTGTTGTAGAAGTTTATTTTTAGTTCTGTATAATTGTTTTATGCACTATTGGGTGAGGGGGGCACCCTAGGTCTTGGCATTTGGTATTGTCTGCAGGTGTTGGATTTGTGGGGGATGTTTGCTTGCTAATGATCTGCATGTGCTGTCAGTAGAACACCTGAAGAGTTTGGAATCAATAAAAACACTTGAACTGGGACGCTCAGGGTTCCACTGTCCGGATGGCGCTGACTACTGCCATGACAGCGGGTTCCCTCTGCTGAGGTCTGGCAGAGTATGCACGTATGAAAAATGCCTCCTTGTGTCTCTTGGTGAGAGGCCACTGCAGCCTAACAGCTACAGGCATGCAGCTGTAAACCTGGAGA